>CM034149.1:679331434-679931434 GCA_019776745.2 Taxus chinensis
CATTACTACCACACCATTGTTCCCATTGTGCTACAAATATCTTTGGATGGCTTAATTGGCCCTAGGTCCTCCAAGCATCCACACAGTTGTAATATGCTCATATGCCCATATATATAATAAGGTCACTATTATCACACCACCTCTGTGGCTCACCAAAGTGAATCTATACAAGTCTCTATTAAGATGGGATAGAATACACTATCCCATTCATACCATATATCCAAATTACCTATTTTTCTTATGACATATTTAATGCCCCTTTTTGTTTCCACATTTTTAGTGTTGGATTGCATATCTTACATTTTAAACAAATTTAGTTATATCTCCACTTAAAACCTTGATGAAATTTATGGACTCAAGAAGTAAAAAACCCTCAATATGTGATATTTGATGTCTCTCTTTCTTTAATTTCTATCTACATTTGTTACACTATTCAAAAAAATTATATTAATGTGAAGTGTCATATGTGGTTGCATTGTTCTAATTTAAATTTATTAATTTTCATGACATCTATTCTGCTAAAAAAATTGAATCAACTGTTGAAATAAATATAACTCAACAATGATACTATGAATGATGTCCCAAATTTTTAGAGTTATGTAGTTCTTTTACTCTACAAAAACATGTTACTTCTCTAAAAATTATGTTGCTACTTTAATAAAACACACAATCAAAATGATGGGAATTTATAGTTTCTTCATCCACCCCATGACTTCTCTCTCCTCCCTATTGCTCTACATATCCTACTTATTTAAAAAAAAAAACCTTTATACTATATCCCTTATACCCCTTTACATGGGGAAGTATATTGCGTCTATTTCAAATAATATTTAACACCCCAATATGAACTTATATGATAGGTTATGATTTGATTTTTGAATCCCCCATGCACTCAAGAGAGTACAAAAAGATTAGAACAAGATTAAATGAAAACAATTGAAGATCATATACCTTATAGTAGTCACAAGCATTGAAAAATCATCCATATAAGTATGGGAAGATTGGGTTAGGCTTAAGGGGACTCTGCAATGAAAAAAAGAGAAGAAAAAAATCTTTTATTATCTTAGAGAAGAACCACAATGGTTGGGATTACAAAGCAGCAGGAAAACGGTGTGTGGGGATCGTCTGACATGTAAGTGAACATGATAAAATAAATTTTTATATGAAAAAACACTTGTGTTGCATAGTGGATTCAAAGGGGTCATTTTGGTAAAGAAAAAAGAAGAGGACCATGCAAATAATTACTAGAACAAATTCTAACATAGAGTGTCATGTGTCAAGAGCAAAGAAGGGGATTGTGTTCTATATGTTAAGATCACAAGGTGGAGCGCATGAAGAAAATAACATGCGATGGTGGCACTTGGCAACATCATGGAGTGGGTGGTCATAAATTTTATAAAGGGCATAGTGTAAAAAGAGAACCCGAGAGAAATTAACACAAGATGATGCCACATGGTGACATTACAAAGTAGTTGAGAATGAAAAGACGTGGTTACCACATAGAAATATGGAAAGAATGGTTACATGATGCCAAGAGAGATACATGTGTCCCAAACGAGGACATTGCTTTTAAATCACTTTTAAAGTGAAAAATGCAGAAAAGGGCCTTGTGAAGAAAAAAATAAGGGAGTTATAAGCCACATGGAAATGAGAAAGAAAGAATGGGGCCATTGTAGAAGAAACAATCTAGAGAAATTTTGGTGACCGTATATCTTAATTGGTTAGGATCTCTTTTTGACATGAGTTTGGGCTCCTTGGAAATACATTAAAGATAAATTTCAAATAAGGCTGAATTCAAGTAGATGGTCATACGTGGGGAGAGAATTTGTTCTTTAGATTAAGTGAAATCTATTTTATTTCATAGGTGGCGGGGAGGCTCAAATTTATAACTTTGGGAACCTGAGCACGAATACACCAGATGACAATAAATGAAAATTAATGCTGGCATGTTTTTCGATCCCAACAAAAATAAATAGTTCCCAAATTAACATTTATGGAGAATTCAAAAATATCATAGAGATTTTGAGACTAGAGATCTAAAACAAATTTGAATTATTGGTTTTGGAGGGAGATTGAAGTGATTGGGGAAACTTCCAATTATTTAAAGGGTTGTTTACATTATTTTTAGATGGTGGTGTACCCAAAAATTTCACTTGGAAATGGTGGGATACTCCTTTAAAAAAATTGTTCTGTTCAAGGTGACAGGTTTGTTTTGTGTTTGTTTTGCCTGAAGTTGTCTTCATTGCTTTAGAATATTTCCAAGGAGTCATAAAATTCAAACTCGAAAAATACCCAAATGCTAAAACTCACTCTATCCCTTCGCCAGGTTTTGTCTGAGAGAATTTTATTTATTTATTTATTAAATAAATAAAGTACATACTTTGACCCTAGAAATTAAGTGTTATTACATTGTTTTTTATTCTAATACCATATATGGAAACCCCATTCAACGTAAAATATTCCAATCCTCCTTCCATTGTTATTTTTTCATTCCTAAATTTCAATTGTTTAATATGACCTCCAACCCTTATCTATATCTTAAATTATATAAATCGACTATGCCCTCTTATAAGAATGATATGTGATTATAAAATCTTTCTAGTAAAGTCTCACTAATGATGCAATGTATTTGTTTACCCACCTTCCTAAAGATTATTTCTAGAATTTGAACAAGCCTCTCTCATTCAATATATTGATAGTAAATGTCCTAAAGTTACATATGAGTGTTTACCCTCTTTATATCAAGGAAAATCTTATCCAATTATTGCTTATATGCTATGCTTTAAGGCTAGTATGCAACAATTAATATACAAGTCAATGGATTCAGAAATACAATACATATTTTTTTAAGGCCTCCTCTTCCATCTTAATGCGAAATTGCTTTATGATACATGTGATTTGTTTACATTTTATCGATCTAGACCATTAACTTTTTCACACACAAACACACACTTCCACACATTCCCATGATGTTGTTTCTACTTCACTCACGCAACCCACATATACCACTCCACATGATTTACCTTTTCTTTTGGGTATGGTTAAAGTATTACAGTGCAACAATACTTCCTATAATATTACACCTAATCTTATTTTACTTATTCTTCTCGATAAGAAATTTATTCAACTACCCTATACTGAACACCATCCCCCTCATCAAATGGAGCAAGAAAAAGGCCGACCTCTTATAAATTCCATCATATTTATGGGCACCATGATAAAAATTGCTATGCACTAGATCAAAATTTCACTTTTCTTAAAGAAAAAAGAATTCTCACTTTCAAAGCATGGCATACTAGTAGATCGCCTTCCCCTCCTTTGTGACATCAACCTATGTTGGATACGATCTACAAAGATGGTCCTCCCTTAGAAGAACTAGTTTCTCAACCTCTTATAAGAGATATCCCTTATATTACAACTCCTAATGACCAACTTCTATAGAATGATAAGTTCAAATGGGTAGAAAAAAATATGGTTTGTGCTACAAAATAATTAGGTTAATCATATATCTTCTTCAGTAATGCTGATACACTTGTCTATAAATTAAAATAATAAGTCACTCGTAATTCATTAAAATGCATTTTTGGAGTCTAAAGTGGTCTCCATCCCTTATTTGGTTAGACTATTATGATTTCTCATTTTCTATAAGTCACGAATTTCACTTGACATCATTTCCATTTCATAAATGTGGTGTCCCTTGTTTGATTCCTGGGACCATATGAGGATCACCCTTCCTTATTTATGTAGAATAGGTTTCCTCACAACAAAGTTTCTCACATGTGCTTCCATGTGAGGATCCTTCCATTATTTATATTTACTATACGAAAGTGTTACATGTTACCATATTAATAGAACCCGATCAAATCCACACAAATTATTCACAAGCATTGTATTACTACTCATAATACCTATAATAACCAACATACATGTCATGTCAATTTCTATACATCTCAATCACATTAGCCAATATATGCTCAATCAAAATTATTATTGATCAAAGACTCATCACCCAAAGACATCATATTTTCCCTACACACACATGTGCGCATGCAAACGCACGCACACACCCATACATATGCAGACATATACACATACATGCATGCACACACACACATACACACACCCACAAACATGCATGCACATGCACATAGGCACACACATGCACACACACACACACACACACACACACACCCACACACACCCACACACATAAACATGCACATGCATGCGCACATACATGTACATGCATGCACATGTACACACACACACACACACACACACACACACACACACACACACACACACACACACACACACACACACACACACACACACATAGACGTACACATACACGCGTGAACACATATCATGTCAATTTATATATAACACAATCATATCAGCCAATATATGCTAAATCATAATTATTGTTGATCAAATACTCATCACCCAAAGACACCAAATTTCCTTAAAAAACATTAATCCACACAATCACACATGCACACACATGCACAAACATAAGTGCACGTGTGTGCGCACACACACACACATATGGATGCGTGTAAGCATGCACATTGACACACACACAAGGATGTGCCCAAAAACACACAAACACAAACAAAAGCACACACACATATGCAGAAATTCATTTACATACACACCCACACACGTACACGCACACCACACACATAAAAAAACATACACATGCATGCACTCTCTCTCTCACACACACACACACACGCACGCACAATCACACGCACACGCACACACACATGCACACGCACACGCACACGCACAAGCACATGCACACGCACACAAAAATGCACACACACACGCACATGCACACGCACACACACACGCACATGCACACGCACACGCACACACTCAGATGCACACACTCATGCACCCACACACATGAGCACACACACGCACACGTATACACACATGCACACACACAAACACACATGCACATATACACACACAAACACACACACACACGTGGGCACACATGCACATGCACATACCCACGCCCACGTGCACGTGCACACACGTGTAGACCCACACAAAAAGACAAGCACACACATAAAAACACATGCCCACCCGCAAACGTGCACACACACACAAAAACGGAAGTACACACACATACACTCACACATGCACACTTACACGCACACACACATGCAAAAATTCATTCACATACACACCGAAACATGTACATACACACATACACATGAAAACACACACGCGTGCGTGCGCGCATAGACTCACACACACACATGCAAACATTCATTCACATACACACCCACACACGTACATTCACACACACACATGAAAACATGCACACATGCATGAACATCACACATACACAACATGCACATGCACACCCAGACACACGCACACACACATGAACATGTACACACACAGACACACGAACACACGCACACACACGTACACACACACATGCACACACACATACACACACGCATGCACACCCACATGCACATGGAAGCATGCACGCACACACACATGCACACACACGCCCACATCCGCGCACACAAGCACACCAAACACACACACACACACACATGCAAGTGTGCACACACACACACAACATTGTGTGTAAAAATTATAATACAATGAGGATCATGCCCTTTTAAAAACTTCTATGTATCATCACTATCACCCTCATCCTTGTTAGAAATGTTGATGAGATCTCTGTATCTCTTCAACCACATGAACATTATAACAATCTATAGTTATGTAGCGGCTCTTACATGGTTTTTATCTCTTTCTTAGCATCAACATACTATACCAGATCACTCATCAATTTCGCTACAAATTCCTATGCGAACTATTTCCCAAATGGATCACGGGGTATCCATGCAAACTGTGATTGAATCGCATTCTATTTGATTTGTACTACAATACATGTGGCATATCCCATATCAATAGGGTCAAAAAATGCATGAACTTGCCTACAACACTATATGCATGCTCTGATATCCCACTAGGTACAACATTGCTAGGGATGTTTCTCATTAGGTTTGTATCCACAATCATGGACCAATACATGTTTCCTGCAAATAAAAAATAACACATCCACATATTTGACATCACTCAATCTATAATACATACCTATCAAAAAATACTTCATACAAATCATAAATTACTTACGTTGTGAAATAGTCACTGCTACGACATCACCTATAGGTGCATCTCCCTCTCCTACACCATCCCTTCTTGTCAGTGGGGGTATCATAGGTATGATTGGAAGCAATATGACCCATTAGGTAAATTTTCATCACTAAGCATACGTTGCATTACATCCAACATCATCCATCCCACTCAAAACCATCACTGGGTCAACCTTATATGTTGATCTCTTGCACACATATGTGCTAGAGGAACATCTTGCACTGGTCCAAACTGATGTACCACACACTCATACTAATAAAGATCTCACTCTTTGGGAAATCGGTCCTCTAGAGACATAGTATATCTCACTCATCGTATCTCTATAACATCATCATCCTAGCATCAAAACTCTCTATACGATCTCCCAATGACCTCACCTAGGGTTACCTTGTCTAATAAATCCTCACATGGCATAGTGTCCTGGCATCACCTCCTGGGTACCACCCATCATGCTATAAATATTTTTGGATAGGCCAAATTGGCATAAGGTCCTCTAATAATCTGCATAAATTTAATATGCTCACATGCCCATATATGTAATAAGGTCATTACTACCACACCATCGTTCCCATTGTGCTACAAATATCTTTGGATGGCTTAATTGGCCCTAGGTCCTCCAAGCATCCACACAATTGTAATATGCTCATAGGCCCATATATATAATAAGGTCACTATTGCCACACCACCTCTATGGCTCACCAAAGTGAATCTATACAAGTCTCTATTATGATGGGATAAATACACTATCCCATACATACCATATATCCAAATTACCTATTTTTCTTATGACATATTTAATGCCCCTTTTTGTTTCCACATCTTTAGTGTTGGATTGCATATCTTACATTTTAAATAAATTTAATTATATCTCCACTTAAAACCTTGATGAAATTTATGGACTCAAGAAGTAAAAGCCCTCAATATGTGATATTTGATGTCTCTCTTTCTTTAATTTCTATCTACATTTGTCACACTATTCAAAAAATATATATTAATGTGAAGTGTCATATGTGGTTGCATTGTTCTGATTTAAATTTATTAATTTTCATGACATCTATTCTGCTAAAAAATTTGAATCAACTGTTGAAATAAATATAACTCAACAATGATACTATGAACGATGTCCCAAATTTTTAGAGTTATGTAGTTATTTTACTCTACAAAAACATGTTACTTCTCTAAAAACTATGTTGCTACTTTAATAAAAAAACACAATCAAAATGATGGGAATTTAAAGTTTCTTCATCTACCCCATGACTCCTCTCTCCTCCCTATTGCTCTATATATCCTACCTATTTTTTAAAAAAAAACCTTAATACTATATCCCTTATACCCCTTTACATGGGGAAGTATATTGGGTCTATTTTAAATAATATTTAACACCCCAATATGAACTTATGTGATAGGTTATGCTTTTTGGTTTTTGAATACCCCATGCACTCAAGAGAGTACAAAAATATTAGAACAAGATTAAATGAAAACGATTGAAGATCATATACCTTATAGTAGTCACAAGCATTGAAAAATCATCCATATAAGTATGGGAAGATTGGGTTAGGCTTAAGGGGACTCTGCAATGAAAAAAAGAGTAGGAAAAAAATCATTTATTATCTTAGAGAAGAACCACAATGGTTGGGATTACAAAGAAGCAGGAAAGCGGTGTGTGAAGATCATCCCACATGTAAGTGAACATGATAAAATAAATTTTTATATGAAAAAACACTTGTGTTGCGTAGTGGATTCAAAGGGGTCATTTTGGTAAAGAAAAAAGAAGAGGACCATGCAAATAATTACTAGAACAAATTCTAACATAGAGTGTCATGTGTCGAGATCAAAGAAGGGGATTGTGTTCTATATTTTAAGATCACAAGGTGGAGCTCATGAAGAAAATAACATGCGATGGTGGCACTTGACAACATCATGGAGTGGGTGGTCATAAATTTTATAAAGGGCATAGTGTAAAAAGAGAACCTGAGAGAAATTAACACAAGATGATGCCACATGGTGACATTACAAAGTAGTTGAGAATGAAAAGACGTGGTTACCACATAGAAATATGGAAAGAATGGTTACATGATGCCAAGAGAGATACATGTGTCCCAATTGAGGAAATTGCTTTTAAAGCACTTTTAAAGTGAAAAATGTAGAAAAGGGCCATGTGAAGAAAAAAATAAGGGAGTTATGAGCCACATGGAAATGAGAAAGAAAGAATGGGGCCATTGTAGAAGAAACAATCTAGAGAAATTTTGGTGACCATATATCTTAATTGGTTAGGATCTCTTTTTGACATGAGTTTGGGCTCCTTGGAAATACATTAAAGATAAATTTCAAATAAGGCTCAATTCAAGTAGATGGTCATATGTGGGGAGAGAATTTGTTCTTTAGATTAAGTGAAATCTATTTTATTTCATAGGTGGCAGGGAATTTCAAATTTATAACTTTGGGAACCTGAGCACGAACACACCATGTGAGAACAAATGAAAATTAATGTTGGCAGTTTTCTCGATCCCAACAAAAATAAATAGAGCCCAAATTAACATTTACGGAGAATTTAAAAATATCATAGAAATTTTGAGACTAGAGATCTAAAACCAATTTGAATTATCAGTTTTGGAGGGAGATTGAAGTGGTTAGGGAAACTTCCAATTATTTAAAGGGTTGTTTACATTATTTTTAGATGGTGGTGTCCCAAAAATTTCACTTGGAAATGGTGGGATACCCCTTTAAAAAATTTGTTCTGTTCAAGGTGACGGGTCTGTTTTGTGTCTGTTTTTCTTGCACTTGTCTTCATTGCTTTAGAATATTTCTAGGGAGTCATAAAATTCAAACTTGAAAAATACCCACATGCTAAAAATCACTTTATCCCTTCATCGGGTTTTTTGTTTGAGAGAATTTTATTTATTTATTAAATAAATAAAGTTCTGTTTAAAAATAAATTGTGTTGTAGTTGAACCCTACTGAGGATTTTCACACCAGTATTGCTTCCGCCTCTAATGGAGTGTTCACAAGGGAAGAGTTTTTACTGACCAACTAATCGGCAGGTGACCAGAGCTCAGGATTCCTTCAGGAGATTGCAAGAGGTTACTTTGTCCAAAAAGGTTCAATAATGAATTTTATGAAAATAATAAAAATACTGCCACCAATGTGTAGAGCTCAAGAAAATATGCACTTTTAGAGAAAATGACACCTAAAACGGAGCCACGGAGTGAAAGTTATGACACTTACAAGTTTTTATTGCTACATCTTCTCGGACCCTTTCCAAAAATGGAAAATTTTATTCTACAAGTCATGCAAGTAGCACATTTTTTGAAAAGCAATTGCTTAATACAAGTCACATTTTTCAAATCTGCCCTTCCTCTTGAATTTCCATGCAAAACATGAAAGTCAAATCACTTAGGTGAAAGTGGGAATTTTGACGTTGCTTGGAAGGTGGGAATTTGGAGGCTACCTGGAAGGTGAAAATTTCCCATGATGGAATTCAAGTCATTTAATATTAAAGTGGGAATCTTGGAGTCACATGGAAGGTGTGAATTTGGAGGCTGCCTGGAAGGTGAAAAATTCCCATGATGGAAGTCAAGTCATTTAAGTGAAAAGTGGGAATTTTGGGGCTGTTTGGAAGGGTAAAAATTCCCACTTCCTTGCCCTGTTAATTTTCACATAAAATAGGTTTTATTCACTGATGCAAGTCACATTTTTTTAAAGATGTTAGGAAGGTTAGAAATTCACTCAAATCACTTAAGTGGAAAGTGGGAATTTTGGAGTTGCCTGAAAGGTAGGAATTTTGGGGCTGCCTGAAAGGTGGGAATTTTGGGGCTTCCTGGAAGGTGAAAAATTCCCATGATGAAAGTCAAGTCATTTAAGTGAAAATTAGGCATTTTGGGGCTTCCCGGAAGGTGAAAAATTCCCACTTCCCCTTCCACATATTTTTCACACTATTCTTAGCCCAAAAATGGCGACCCACTTTGGCAAAGCTGCATGCCTTGAAAGATATTTATTTTTATTATTTTCAGGAAAGGTTGGCAGTAAAGGGAGAAGTTGTTAGCATTAAAAAATATTTTTAATTGTCAGGAAGCATCCAATTTTGGCGCTTAGGGTTCGAAAGACTTTCTTTTTATTATTCTTGCTATCTGCATGTTGATGTGAGTGCACAGGTGAATAAAATAATATTTTTAGCTTGCTTGGCATGCAAACAAAGTCTAAAAATATATGGCAACAAACTTTATAATCATATTTTGGTGAAGAAATTGGGCATTCATGCCATGGATTCTATGTTGGTCTGAATTATTTGCAGGAATACTTCATTGGTGCTCATATTGGTGAAAATGAAGGCAAAGTCAATGTCTGATACATTGAACATATCTTAAGAATTAGAGGAAGCAATTACAGCTTCTGCACAGAGAGATCCAAATTTCACAACTACAAAAGATTCACGCAAAGGTGGAAAAGGGAAGTCTCAGAAAGAAGCAAATTCAGACAGAATGAAGGGTGATGACAAGGGTAATATAGCATAACCATGCATAGTGTCCAGGCATGCTAAAGTTAATGATACAGACCTGGGGCACGCGTCTATCATCGGATTAATGGATAGATCAAGGGCAAGAATGAAGTGTTGTAGCTGGAATAATTTATTCTCCTCTTTCTTCTTATTTCTCTTATTTTCTTCGACAAATTGATTGAGTGACCAATTAAATTGTAAAAATTAGATAATTGGTTTAAAATCCGTTAATTCAAGTTACTAGAAAAATTCAATTACTTGGGAATATGTGGCAGACATGCATGACATTGATTTAGTCTTCAGATGCATGTCATGCAAAGAGGAACTCCATGGGAAAGGTTGCTAGGTGTTTCCTTTATACCTTCCACATGTGTGAGTTCAATTAAAAGTTTCCTATTTGTAATTTCCCTCTATGCACTATAAATAGAGGAAGAGCCTACGAGTTTAATGATCAAAACTTGTTGATCACAATTTTGCTATAGCATTCTTGAGTTTTCAGACTTTGTGCTGTAACCCTTGATGTTATTTTTGTGAAAGATGGGGAGTTGAATAAAATACAGTTTTACAGAGAACTTTGTGTCTACGGTGCTTTGCTTCTTCCTTCTATTTGAATTTTTAGATAAACTTTTTGTTATATGAGATTTAGGTTAGAAGCTATTCTTTTCCTTTACTTTTTAATGTTGTGAGATCTATTTGTTTATTTAAACTATGTGTATGAGACCAACTCTGAGAACTATTGGTTGAATCACACATCTTCCTTCCTTCTTTCCCAAATTCCATATTTTCCCCTTCTGCAAATACTTCATAACAACTGCTTACTTGTTGCAGAATTGTTAAGCTATGATTCACGAGCTTTGTAATTAAAGTAAAACCCCATAAATATTTATTAGGATTCATACCCACCACATTGATAAACCTCTTACACGGGAGCCTCACTATTGAATGAGGGATATTTATCTCATGACTGCCTAGGTTTTTAGCAGTGCATAAAATCTAGCCAACAGATGGTGACTTTGCATTGTAAGTAAATGCTAACAAAATTGATTTAGAACTACGTGTAAAGAGTAGAAATCTACAAATATGGAGAGTTAGTGTCTAAATCATCACAAAGAGTTTCCTTAGATCCTTGAGAGGATTATTAAAGTTTTTTAAATACCTGATATGATTATAGATTTATATAAAGGTGATAAAATTAGTCACATGGTTTGTATATGTGTTAGAGTATTTTTGAGTCATTAGAGCAAAAAAGAATGGACAATAAATAACTCATAGTGAGAATAAAACTTTGTTAAAGATTGGAATCTCAGTAAATCATGTATGAGACACATGTAATTAATATAGAAGGTGAAATGACAATGTTTCAAAGTGAATTATTAGTTTACGAGTTATGTAAGTCCCTATATTCACTTTGTGTGTATGTTTGAGTGAGACTCTTGTGGAGATGCACATGAACAAAAGTTTTATAAACTTTTGAAAGAGTCTTAGGCTACAAGGTTAATATCATGTTCATTCGAGACCCCTACCTTCCCACATAAATTAGTATCAAATCATGATCAATTATCTAGGAGAAAGTGAAAAGGTATAAGGCCAATAAATTTCAGAGAAAATAACCAAAATTTATGTAAAAGTGTTTTGTAGAGAGTTGTGAGTGGTTTGAGTTTGTTTTCTTCTTTATAAAAGTCATTATGGGTAGAAAAAAAGTGAGAGAGGTAATGCATCTTCCAAATAAGAGAGGGTTGGGTAGAAAGCATGGGGGTGTTAACAAAATCATCCTTTATGTGAATTTAACTTGGTAGAGGGAGAGGAGAGAGTGAGAAACATTTTTGAAAGTTTGGTGTGGGTGTCCTCCATTGTATAACAATGGGTAAAGGTCACTAACAATGTTGTGAGTTTTCCATATGAGTTAATATAGGTAGAGAAGCAAGGCGTCACTAAGAGATATAGTTAAGGGTGTGTTTGAGTTTATAATGTGTTGAAGAGAGATTGCAACATTTTTGTTGCTTGAAAATAAAAAAAAAATATGGCTATAAGAAGAAGAAGAAATTCAAAGAGAATTGAGGAGATAAAATGAATTCTTGAAGAGTGTGAAGGTAATGTAGAAAATAGTGAGTGAATTTGAAGAGGAAAGGAGAAGAGAATTCATCATTATGAAAGATGAAAGTGATGATGAATAACAAAATAGAGTAGAGGTTAGCAAATCAAGTTCAACAAATGATTATATTAAGAAGGATAGATTTTTAAGAGAAATCTCAAAGATGCACAAAGCTGTAGATGTGAACGTTCCATGATATTTATGATACCTCAATCCAAAAGAGTTGGTGGAGTGGCTAAATAATAAGGAATACTACTTTGATATTGAAGATGCTGTAGACCTTGAGAGATTCAAATTTGCACAATAAAATTTAAAGGGACATGCTACACCATACTAGAAATAAGTGAAATATTAGAAAAGTATAAAAGGAAAGTGAAAGATCACTAAATGGGAGAGAATGCATGCTAAAATGGAAGGTGGCTTTCTTCCCTTAGATTATGATACTCACTTTTTTGAGAAACCTATTGAATCTAAGACAAAATAAAAAATTAGCGAGGGATAACATTGAGGATTTCTACAAGATGAAAATCAGGCATGCACATGTTGCAACCCAATTCTAATTATTTAAGGGTGTGTTTTCATTATTTTAACAAGGTGAATTTTCATTAAAAGTAAATGTTTCCAAAATTGAGTTACAACTGTGTAAAGAATAGAGCTTTGTAAATACACAGAATTAGTGGAGTTATAGTGTCTATAAAGCCTTAAGACGATTAGGAAAGTGTTGTAAATCCACTATAGGACTAATGATTTGTGGAATGGATAGGAAAAGAGTCACAAAGTCTGTATATGTGCTAGAGAATGTTTATGAGTTCCTAAAGCACAAAACAATGGACATCAAATAGCTCAAAGTGAGAGATATAGGTTATAACTTTGTTAATGTTTGAGAAATCAATAAAAATTGTATGAAATGTCTTTAATTAATATCAAAGGTGAGCAAGAATGTTTCAGAGTGAATAGTGAGTTTATGAGTTCTTATAAGTCACTTTTCCCACTATGTGTATATGTCAGAGTGAGATGCTTGCGAAGTTGGATAGGCACAACTTTAAAGACATGAAATAGTATCAAGCTACAAGGTTGGGTTATTATTTATCTGATATGACTAACCTTGATTTATTTATAATGCATTACAAACATCATACATTCCATTACCATACTACATAACTTCACTTCACACAATAATGTAGCTTTCATGTATACAGGACTTCAAGTATGGAACCATGTACACAACCAATGTTGTACACAATTGAAAACTAAATGATAATATGTATTATTCCCTAATTACAGATCCTTATGCAATATAATCTTTGTGCATATTCCTCCTCAAACTAATGAAAAGTTGATACATTAATATTAGAGATGGCCATGTGTAGGATAACTTTTGAAGAAACCAATTTCATGCTCCTATGGACCAAGAGTAGTGAAGGAGGTGCATTTTGAATTCTCTTTTTATAGTACACTTGGTATACCCAAAAAAATCTCTAATTTGGATTTTATCATTTTAACACTTTAAGAGAATCCATTGAGTGCAAATTTTGTTGGTGTAGACACTAAAATTAGCATAAAAACATTTTTACATCATGTTTTTTTCCAAAATTTATGCATGAGTGTCTTGAACATTGAAACTGAGTCTTAGTGGCCCAATTACTTGTTATTTCATATTTCACATTTCACATTGCTTTATTTGTATTCCAATTTATAACTTGATTCTTCATTATGTTCTTATGACGTGCCAAAAATATACCCGTTTTTTTACAATTTATAGTTTTATAGTTAATGACTTTGATCCAAGATTGTATAAATTGGTCATAATTGTACTACATTTCCATTTTTTTCTTATGTTTTTATTAGTCTCGCATGCCACTAAGACTCAAAATTCAAAGTAATATACTCCTATATACAAGTTCACGCTAAACATTTATTATCTAACAAATACCTATCTAAGTACCATCTATTGAGATAAAAAATTAAGAGTTATTATTTCATATTGCATATCACATCACAAGAGAGAATAAATCTAATTTACACATCCACATACAAGTAATTTTATGGGAGAAAATTAGCATAACCTGCTCTTAGTGGAGAAGCATGGGAGGAAAGCTAGGTCAAGGGTTTTAATTCCATGCTTTTACACAAAGCATTAAGAGAACTACATTGCATCTAAAATATAGTGAAGTGCTTGGTGAATCATAAATGGGGTGGTCAATGAGGTTAGTCCTATTCAATCATTTGCATTTGTTGTTTTTATTCTAATGCGTGCTTTAGGTTCTTGTAGCAATTTATGTTTGTTTGGTAGGTACATGTGCAAAATATATGATTATTAGTGAAGTATAAGATATAAAAGTGTGATACAAATGACGATGAAGTGACATAGAGAAAAGTATAATCCTACCATTTATATGTCCAAGACCATACAATAGGGTCTATTTGTGATATCTAGTCCAGCCTATTAATATGACCATGCTCTTGTATGGTTGAGTGAGAAATAATTGATCTGCAAAAATTAATGATTATTCATCCCTTATAGAATCATTAATGAAATAGGTGGAGGTTAACTTGAATAAGTTAAAATAATCTTTTATCTAGAAAACATAATTTATGATGTATAATTATTATAAATGATTCTAACGTATTTTTGAATCGTAGAAACAACGAGAGTCAAATGTGAATGATTTTGTTAATAACCTTTAGAATTTAATTTTTATTCTTGAGGTGTCAGTTTTTTGAAAGAAAGTAACACTTGGAGGTGGTGAGATAAAGGTGTTCGAACCACTCCAAAACTGACTATTCGTTGGACGTAGAATCCGTGAGTGTAAATAGAAGTAAATTAAAACCTAGGACCTTTTTCTATTCTATTGTTGTTCAAAACCTATTGTCAACTTTGTCAATCTAAAAGAGTCCCTAAGATGTTAACTCTTTTCATGTGTTCAATGATGAGATGATTTTCTAATTTTCTCCATGTGCATTTAAGCTTTGGGGAGAACATGATTTATCATTTGGGAGAGGAATCTCCTATCACGTAAATATTAAATGGACCCTAACCAACTATTGAATCTTAGAAACTATAAAAAAGGGAAATCTATCCACCTTAGACTTAATATTTGCCCCCTTCTTAGCTTCTTGTGAATTTTCCTCCATTGTTGTAATAAAATTGAAATAAAAATGCCAAGAAAATATGTTTTTTTTTGGAATATGAACTCTAGTTGAGGTCAATAGATAGGAGACTCATTCTTGTGCGTTAAAAATGTTTCAATCTAATATTGAGATATAGGAATTTTGGGTATCAGAGGAAGAACTCTTTAAGTGTATTTGTTGAACGTTAAACCTAAAATGGAATAAATAATAGGTGTCATTACAAATGAGAATATATTCTTACATGATAAAGGATTCCGAGATATTTAGCTTAAATAAGGGATCTTAAATGCTAGTGAAGATGGAACCATCTTAGATGAAACGTTAAATAAAATAAATGAAATGCAATTAAGAAACAAGGAAATGTATGTTTCATGTCATGTGCCTTTCAAAGTTTAAGGATAATAATGAAATATGATTACAATAAAGAGATAAACATGAAAACATGATATTGTGGAAGGTACCTATTTTGTGATGTTCATGTTGTGGTTGGGTTGTGGTTTCACACTTGTTAGTTTATGTGTGGCATCAATTTACATATTGTGTCACTTGTTATTTACATGTCCCTTCATTTTAGTGTAAATGTTACATGTGGTTTTGAGAAATATCTTGTGGGCATGTATGGTGTCATATAGTTGTATCATGTAAAAAAACCTAAAAAAAATCTTGTTATATTTGGTCTGTGTTTGGGTCCCACATGGGTGGGCACTACAATTGGTATCATAGAGAAGGTTCATACTCTCGAACCTATGGGACATTACTGTGTTGTGATGGAATATGCATGATGATGGATGAGTAATGTGTTATTGTTTTGTGATGTGACAAATGTGGTACTTGTGATTATATGAATGCACTTGTTGTGCATCCACTTGGTGTGGACTTGTTATGATGTTGATGTGTTTTTCGATGGGAGTAAATTCTCTCTCTTGTGAAATCAACATGAAATTCATGTTTATTACCACCTTGTGTGTGAAAGAAATGTTTAATACACTACGAGAGTGTTGTGATTTTTCATCTTCTAGTGGTATTGTATATGTGGAAACAACGTGTTGCACGAAAAAGTTCTTTATAGTGAAATATGATGTATCGTGTTAATTCCCACCATGTTGTGTTGATTTATGACATTACGCCACCATGTTACACTACATTAGAATGTATGTCATGATGTTAAATTTCTATGTTTGTTGCATATATGTATTCATACGTTATTGATAAATTCATATTGTAAATTGGGGGCATATGGTGATTCCATGACCCCTTATGTATTATACTCGCACTATGGATGTGTTATGTGGAAATGTATGTGTTGTAATCTGTAGAATAGTTTTATGTTATACCCCCATAATTATTCCATGTGTAATACTCTATGGCTGTTGTGAGTAAACCATAATTGTATTAGTATTGTAGCTATGTGTTATGTTTTGTACCCTACTCTACTGAGCCCTATGGGTAGCACCCATAAGTGTATGTGTGGAGAGATAAGTTGTAGACTGGGTGACCATAACCTTGATCTAAGTATGAGTTTGAAAGTGGAGCCTCATGTAGGATGAAAACCCACTTCTATCCTGTTTGGTATACCTCGAATAAGTACTTAGTATATTGTGGATGTACACCACCTTAGGCTCATGCTTATGTGAACTAGTGTCATTGTTATTTCCTATTTAGGTTTCCATCGAACAATCTTATGTGACATTGACTATGTGGATCATCGTTTGTATGATTTGGATATATATAGAGACATACTTATTCTAGTTATATAGGCTCGATATTTGAGTGCCAATAACTCGATGAGTACCCCTTTGGTGGTTTTGGAAGTGCCACATAGTGATTGTAATGTGATATTTCTATGTCAGTATTTTAATCGTAAATTGATATTTGTCTCTTCCTTTTAAGAACCAACAATTTTCTTGATTGATGTATTCCTAAATTTTTGTCATTTGACTTGATTTTGAGCTAACAAGAGGCCTTTGCATTACTGCAACTATTTAGTCATTTATCTCATTTTGTTTCAAAATTGCTTTTGAGCTTAAAAGAGTTATATCTTAACCCAATGCTTGATATTTTATTGCCACTTGGCATTTGAATCTAATTGATATGTTGGTTATAATGTTGTGATGTGATGGGATGGGGTCATGGGATTCACTATGGAGTGGTTGGACATGTAGACCCACTTCCTTATATGGGGGTACACCCCAAGGGGGCCATGGCGATGTGTAATATTGAGCTACAGGTTATTATGCCACTTGGGTAAAGGTGATAGGGATCTATGTGCCCACGGCCATATGGTACGTCTACCTCATTAAATAGAGAGATAAGGTGCCAAGACTCTTTGGTGAGTGACCCAATATGAAGAAATAACAAGATGGGACTCTATGGTGAGTGAACCAACATAGAGAAATAAGATGACAAGGCTTTATAGGGAGTGACTTGGATTTTTTTGGCACTATGATTTTTTCTGTGTTGGGAAGAATATGGATTTCTTTGGGAGGCTTTAGAGATTTGTGAGGAATATAGAGCTGGTATGTATGATTCATGAGTTATTCTTGTGAAACCTATTATGTATTGTTATGTTGAGGCTTGATGCTCCTCTTTATTGGTATGTGCTATTTGATCTTACCTCGACACAGTGTGGGTGAAATTTTGGTGTTGGGTCATGGGATATATGTTACCTATGTACTATCATGATGCCTCATTGTATGTTAGGCATGTGAGTGTGTTGGTTCTATTCCTAGGGCTTATGTGTTGACAATACCATGTTATGTGGACTACTTGTTGTCTTTCCACGGTGGGGTTAGAGGTCTTGTGATGTGATTCATTCATGAAAATGTGCTAAAAATGTGTTTTATGTGTCATTTGTAATGTACTTTGTACCTTGTGTGACATTGTGAGGTAAATGTTTGGGAAACCTCGATGCAGAGACTTGTATTTAACTCATCTACTACATCCACACTAGCATAAGAAACATAAAAAAACAACTTTATCATTCACTTTTATCAAAGCCAATACTTTGCTAATTTTTTCTCAATATGCTAAAAGACATTAGAGCATTGTACCATGACTCAAAATTACTTCAAACATATTTAATATCATCAGAAAAACTTGTTATAATCATCAAATTAGTTTCACAACTGGTACCTATCTATCACACTTTTCCTTTTTGACCTTAGTTTTAGCTTGTAGCCCTGAAAATGTTATTTTTCTGACAAATATCCCTCATTTTGTTGATTCATTCTTGACTGGTAAGATTTGTAGTTACCCATTTATCCTATTAGTATTCTTTGAAAGTTTTAGACTTCAACTCCACAAAATTTTTCTTTTATACACTTTTTAGCTTTTCTAGTCTTTTTGGCAATTAGCCCTTCCCTAACACAAATCTCCAAACTGTGAAGGACCTAAAAAATTCCAATCATAAAGATTTATATTTTTGTATATGTTTTTTCTTGCTCTTTCTTTTTGCCAATTTTCTCTCTCTAACTCCCTCTCTAGCATTCCCAACACTAAAACCCTATTTTTTGCTTGTTTTGTTGACCTAGCTAGAGTTTTAAGGGAAATTCTTAGTTTTTGGCTTCTCTACTGAATTCTCACCTTCTAAATACTTTTCTCCACTTCAATCCATCATGTTCAAGGTGTTTATTAAATCTTTACCGGAAACTCCTCGTACTATGATCCCAACTTTTAGTTATTTAACTTCCAATATGCTATTTTTACAAATTTAGGCTTCTTAGGATTTCAAGTTTCTTGTCTACACTAATCTTCAATTTATTCACTTTCTCTATTTTGATCCTATCTTTCTTGGCTTAGGTCCTACTCATAACACCCCTATTTAACACTAATAATCTTCCTCCATAATCTTACTTACTCTTCCATTCATTCTAGAACCTTAAACCTTTTCCAATTTCCTTATAATGTGCTCAAATTGCTCAAGTTTTGAATTATAACATGGCAATTATGGATAAATTATTGTCTGATGGTTTAGAGGATTCTTATCACCTTTTAAAGTCTTAACTACACTTACTAACTCTATAATTACTTCTCAATTCACTCACTCACTCACCATTTTATGTTATTTTTGTGTCCTTGGTCTAGTTAGTTCCTCAAGTCCTTTGATGACCATCAACATGACAATCCTTAAACTGATAAGTTTAAGGTTCCCTTAGGATTATGCTCAATATCATTTTTCCAAGATTTATACATTCTTAATCATACACCCATCAACCTCTTCTAACTTTGACTTCCTAGGTTTTATCACAAGACCATTGTCACATAGTTCTAACTCTGATTGTTACAAGCTATTATCTGACTATGTATGATTTTATTTAATCCCTTTTTAACTTCTAGGGTTTATATACTGAGTAGATGATTCTTTAACACTTATGAATGTTTTTCAAGGTTTTCCCAGGATTACAGACCCCTAGAAGCATGTAGAACCTACATTTTCTTTTTGTAATCGCCTTCAAAGGTTCAAAATTGTGAGTGCACAGTTACTAGATCTGAACTTACCAACTAAGACCTTAATGAAATTCCTTCTTTTCTTGTTGTTTCTTAACACTTGTATCCATTCTAATCTTCCGTTTACCTTAGATCACCATGAAATTTCTTAATCATCTACAGTAAACCATGTTTATAAACCCTTGTTAATAAAATGCACAATTTCTAGAACACAAAACATGGCACTTCAACTATTTTCTTGTCTTTTGTTCACTCATTCCCCAAATCTAAGCTATTATATGGATTAAAATATTATAAACTCACCTGGGTGCAAAAATACAAATGAATCTCTATCCATTATTTATGAGATTTGTTCAATCCTCAAAAATTTGCTCAACCCCTATCCACTAGATCAAAGTTTTCAACAGTTCTTAACCATTCAATCACAAGGTAATGAGTATATTGATTAAATAACATGCACAAATGAAGATTAGACAACTTAGTCTTTCCCAAGGAAAAACTCTCTCCTACTCCAAGATATAACAATCCTTACAAAAATAGTTCATCAATATTTGCACCAAACTGTACCTATCTTTCACAGATAGAAACATACTAACAAACAATCATGAATTTGCTTATAATTCTCTTAATTACCCCATGTATTACTAATTATGAAACTTATTCATCTTCTTAGATATTTAAAACTCTTAGCACTCATATAAATAATCAAGAAATTATTTGAAAATTTACTGTGCACAATTTCCTGACCTGTTGTTTTGGGATGATTTTATGATCATTCAACAATTTATATAACTCTTTCTCATTCTTCATAACCTACACAATACTTTACTCCTGAAAAAAAACATTCATATGACTTATTCACAAGATTTCAAAACAATCACTTAAAGTACATTCAATTGACATTTCAATCATACATCATTTTCAAGCTTAGAAGCCATTTTATGGATAATTCATGAATTTTACACAACTTCAAGAGCCTCACGGGCTCTGTTACAGATATTTTCACCCCTTCTTACACCTCTCACACCTTATATCAATTCGAGTACATAATGCACTTTCCTTTTCAAATAAGTAAGATTAAGTTAGTTAGGGTTTTCACACAACTAACCTCACTTCGATTAAGCTAAATCATGATTAGTTAAGGCTAGGTGAGTTAAGTGGTAGTAAAAGTGTCCCATAGCCCAAATTACATCATACATGACTCTTATAATAAATCCTAACACTATAAGACCATAATGTTAAATTTAAATATTTGAAATTAAAAAAGGAGGGAAAATATCTTCTTCAAGTTCAAGGAGTCTAAAAGTTCTAGAACCAACTATCATGACCCTAGATGGACTCAAGACACCTTAACCTCCTAAAGAAAGACAAAATTTATGCTATTTACATGATGTTCTTGCATCATACTCCCCATGTGGAGAGAAATAAACTATGTACAAAAGGCCTTCTTCTGTCTTTTCTTCCAATTGGTTTCAACTTGTAAGATTCTCTTCCTCACTACATTTGCTTCATTTTCTTCAACTTCACTATTCTTTGGATCTTCACTCTTTATCTTCATTTTATTCTTCTTGTCTTTACCCTCTAAAATGAGGTCTTCATGTCTTCTCATCTTCATTTGAGCTCTTAAATGAGATTCTCTTTAAATAATTTTGATTTCTTTTTCAATCATACTTGCACATTCAAAAATACACAAAACCTTAAATTTAAAAACAAGAGACTCTTGAGTGTCTTCACCTGCTTCCTCTTCATTTTCTCTTCCATTTTCAGTCTCTTCCTTCATCTTCTCAACTTTTTCTTCACCATATTTCATTTCTTCACCCTTTAGAGCACACTAAAGTGCTTGTAATTATTCTTCTCATTGTTCTCGAATTATGTACACAAACTGATAGTCAATGTTTTATTTCTCTCCTTTGAATTCTTCTTCAAGACCGACGTACTTCCTTTATCACACCTCTGATTTCTTCTTTCTTTTGGTTTCTTGCATTCCTTTCAATCATTTTTAAATTTTTTTCTTCCTCTCTTATCTTCTTCTTCAACTGTAATGTCTCTTCTCTCTTGACGAGTGACTTTAGAGGCCACTTTATCACTATTTTCATCACTGTGATCATTGCTTGTCTTTGCATTTCTTCCACCTTTTCCTCTAATCTTTCTAGTTGCTCCATGCCTTTTATTATCTCTCTTCTCTCTTGCTATTCCCCCACTTTTCTCTTCCTCTCCATATCTCTCTTTCCCTCTTCTCTTCTCTTTCTCTTTCTCACTACTTCTCATCAATTTAAGAAAATCTCTTGCTATCTCAACCTCCATATTCTTTCTAGAAAGTATTTTTCACCTTGCCAAGTCTCACCTATGTTTTACTTTCTTACATATTCTTTCAACTTCTTTCTCTTCCTTCACCTTTCAAAGGAGAAACTTGTCACTTCACACACATTCAATTCACAATACGGAAACAATTAGCTTCAAAAACTCAATCAACTCAACCATTTTTACCAAAACAAATGTATACAATGTTTTCTTAGCAAAAATCAACTTTTCCTTTAATTAGAAAGCTCAAACTTATTTAATTTATTTTCTCTGATCCATAATGATGCAGATCCCAACATTTAACTCATCTACTACATCCACACTAGCGTAAGAAGCATCAAAAAACAACTTTATCATTCACTTTTCTCAAAGCCAATACTTTGCTAAAATTTGCTCAATATGCCAAAATACATTAGAACACTATACTATGACTCAAAATCAATTCAAACATGTTAAATATCATAAAGAAAAATCTTTCCAATCATCAAATTAGTTTCACAAACCCATCTATCATGCTTTTCATTTTTTACCTCAATTTTGCCTTGTAGCACTGAAAATGTTGTTTTTCTGAAAAATAACTCTCATTTTGCTGATTCACCCTTGACTGGTAAGATTTGTAGTTACCCATTTATCCCATTAAGATGCTTGAAAATTTTTAGACTTTAACTCCACACCAATTATATTTTATACGCTTTTTAGCTTTTCTAGTCTTTTTGGCAATTAACCCTTCCCTGACACAAATCTACAAACTATGAATGACCTGCAAACTTCTAATCATAAAGAGTTATATTTTTAGATACCCTTTTTATCTCTCCTTCCTTCTACAAATTTTCTCTCTCCAAATCTGATATGTAGTTACTCATTTATCCCATTAAGATGCTTGAAAAGTTTTAGACTTTAACTCCACACCAAATCTATAGTTACCCATTTATCCCATTTAGATGCTTGAAAAGTTTTGGACTTTAACTCCACACCAATTATATTTTATACGCTTTTTAGCTTTTATAGTCTTTTTGGACAACTAACCCTTCCCTGACACAAATCTCGAAACTATGAATGACCTACAAAATTCTAATCATAAAGAGTTAGATTTTTAGATACCCTTTTTCTTGATATTTCTTTTTACGAATTTTCTCTCTCCAAATCTGATCTGGAGGACAATTTGTGACTTTAGGAGTTCCCTAGATCTCCCTAAACCATGAAAATATGATAGAGCATTCTCATAAATTTTCAATGGTATAAGGAAAGTAAAAAACATAGATCGTATGCTCAAGATACCACTGGTCAAAGTTTGGACTTATCAGGGTCAACTAGCCAATTAGGCCGCGACATGTGGAAAAAGTGAAGTTCGAGCAAAAGGGTAAAAATTTAGTTTTATGACGCCAATATTTGACGCTCATATTTGGATGGGTTGGCCCCACTATTTTTTGGCTAGGTGCCCTTAGTTAGGGTCGAAACACTTTTTTGATGGAGGGGTGTCTTGGCCATTGTAACTTCACATTACTATTGTGACAATTTTGATTATATATGCCTCAGATTGTGTTTTCAGGGTGCATGTGGGATTATGTATAGTGGGCTTATAAAGCACCATGTGGTGGGTCCTCAAGCCACCATGTGGCTTGCCACCCCTTACTCTATGTTGGAGGATTTATCATACAGCTTAGTCAACCCTCTAACCACCGAGCCAGCTCGGCCTTATCCACAATGAACGAACATCAACTCGGTGACTCAAATATAGCATCGGTGAACAAAAAAATGCATGACACTATGTGGCACTTCTACCTGCCATCTCAACAATCTTGGCATTCAAACTAATCTCCACGCCGACCAACATATCCGCCCAACTCAGTACACCGGCCATTCATTGGATCGAAACAAATTCACCCCAACATGGATTGGTCAACCACAACGTGGCAAGAAAAACAAGAAATGTGTGGCCAAAGCCACATCCTAATATGGTGGCCACTCCAAATATAAATAACCGCTAGACCCTTATCCCGACTAATGTGGGATATATATCCCAAATGGGCCAAAAATGTGAGCGGGTCAATTGGGGAGATAGAACCCCCAACCTCCCACATAAAAAAATACGTGCCCACCGCCACACCACTTGGGTTGGCTATGTATATATAATGGTTTGCAGGTATTTGAATGGCACTAAGTCTGAGACTGTGTTATAGGCTTATTAAGGCACTATTGTAAAAGTGTAAATTATAGGCATTTACAAGAAGATTGGGTCTTCGGGATAAACTGGAAAGTTGTCCAAAATTCTGAGACACTCCTTGTGGGCAAATTATTTTCCCATTTTGAAGAATTTGTGATGTTTTTTATACATCAGAACTCACTGGAGGACTAGAAACAACAGGGATACACTGTTGTAATTACTTTGGGAAGGTGGAAGACCAACATTGATCTTTGTCAGGGTCTTTCGAAGGTCTGAAAGTGTAACATTATAGGCTATTAATCTATTTTTGTGAATTTTAAGTTTGATTGTACTTTTGATTCTGGAAAAATTTAATAGATCAATTCGTATGAACCTAGAGATGTAGGAAATTGCTGAAATCTGTGAACAATTTTGGTGTCGTCTTTTTATCTGGTATATCTGCATTTGAATTCTGATTTATTTTACACATTTAATCAGTTAAATTAAAATTCAAGCATGATTAAATATCAATTTACGAAACTTTGTGATGAATTGCTAAATATAGTAATTTGAATGGTTGATCGAATAGGTGATTTTGGTGAATCAGTTAAATAGTTCTACATCAGTAATAATTCAAGATTTATATCATATTCTGATCAATTTTGGATTAATTAAAGTCCTAAAAATTAATGAATTTTTAAGCTCCTGGTAAATAGTTGAAAGAGTAAACTAATTATCGGTGTTTACGGATCAAGTTTGGTATCAGAGCAAGCTAGTTTGATAGTTTCATCACTTCAAATTCTGTAGTTGGTTCAGTTTGTGATGGGACATGTACATGTGCACTATGGGAAAGTTATCAAAATGGGAAAAACTTGATGAGCTTGAGGCCTATAATCGCTAGATCCAATAAGAAAACTCTCTCCTAATATCAATGTATGACTCCTTAGAAGAGGAGAATGCTCGCTTGAAATTAAAATTACAAACCAAGGATGAGATCTTGGTAAGGTTGCAGTGTGGTGATCATAAAAAGGAAATGCCTTCAACTTCATATGCAGAGACCATGACCGATGAGTGTAGTGTAAGTTGTTCACCACGTGAATCTTCTTCCCTTTCAGATCCGGATTCATGTAATGATGCTTTTGGTTCATTTGAAAAACACACTAAAGGTATTGGATCTCGATTAATGTTGAAAATGGGATTTGATGGAAGAGGCCTTAGTAAAAATGGCCAAGGTATATCTAACCCAATATAGGTCGAGGATCATCCTTGTTTTGCAGGTTTGGGTTTTCCTAGTGTGGGAATGGATATTGGAAATTTCTCCAAGCACGCTAATGAGAGACAAGCTTTCGATAGCAAAGTGAATACCCCACTAGTCTTGTAGGAAGATTCTGAGCAAGAAAATGGTGCTTCATCGTCACATGATGGATTTGGTAAGAGAACACAATGAAGAGGTAATGAAATATCACATCCGCGTTCTTATCATAATAATAAGCACAATAAAAATTGTAAAACTTCTGATCATGTTTTTCAGCTTAAGAAGTATGGCTTTGATTTTTAGAAAATGTGGAATGATTTTCCCTATAATTTTTGTGGACTACATAACCATTCTGTTGCTAGTTGCTGGAAGATAAGGACATTATTAAAGAAGTTGGTTTCGTTCGTTAAGAACAAGGAAAATCAGAAAGACCAATCTCTTTGTTCAGAGGAGAGAAATGGCAATCGAATTTCCTCATCCCAGAAGAAGGAGAATAAGAGGAATTTTTTTTCTCATTTCCATGTGAATGTGCATCGGGTGGACACTTGTTGGAAACTTCATCCATCACACCCATCCGAGTAATGATAAAATGAAGATAGAATACCGACCTGCTGCAAATGTAAGGGAAGTTTATAATCCACCATTAGTTGACAAGTCAACCCTAGATCAGGTAATACCTGAAAATGAAATTCCTTTAAAATGGGTTAATCAACAATTTTTCAATAGCTATGATTGTTGAATAATATGTAATATTTATGGAGTTCAAATTTGTGAGAAAGTTGAGGCACATGTTTACCATACTTAGTGAAATTTATTACATTTAAAATATTTGACATACTCCATGTATATATCCGCATTTAGCTTTTGAG
The DNA here is from genome assembly GCA_019776745.2 of Taxus chinensis. Lineage (NCBI taxonomy): Eukaryota > Viridiplantae > Streptophyta > Pinopsida > Cupressales > Taxaceae > Taxus > Taxus chinensis. The sequence goes on from CM034149.1 coordinate 679,358,360, forward strand.
TTTTTGGTATTATTTGGGTATGAAATAAAACTCATATTTACAAACTTTGGAGATTTGACAACAATTTGTACAGGTTGATGGGATTTGACAATGTTTAGTTTGATACTTTTTTGTAAAATGACTATTGTTTGAGAATGCATCTATTTTTAGCATATATATGTTAGGTGCATTTTAATATCCATAATTTGGGCATGTGTTCAGTGTTATATGGTAGTTAACACACATGATATGCAATTTGATAGACAATTTGTTTCTATCCTAGTTGCAGTGTGTAGAATGTTGGGATATATATGTTATTGACAAATTCACATGATTCAATTTTGACTATAGTTATTTCTGGCATGTGTGGTCTAAATATTATGTATCTTGATATTTGCAGTGGTTGAAAATTTCACAGGGACAATGGAAACTAGCTATTTTGGAATGTAGTTTTCAAATACACTGATCTATTTTGGTGGAATCATGGTTATTGTAATTGGCTTATCATAGAGTATCAGTTATATACTTGCCTATGTTGGAAAACAAGTGTCTATTTTTAAATTGATCAATTTTTTGTGATGACAGTTACAATTACTAGGATTTAATAATTCACAACTATTACAGATATTGGCAGAATCACAGAGTATTAGGGGATAATTTCCTATTCTGGCGAACAATTGTCTAATTCTTTCTGATCAATTTTTTGTGATTAGCTAATCAACAATTTGCAATGATTTAACCCATAATGCTATTTATGGATCCTATATGTGTTTTTGATATGCAAGAAGATGATTAACAACATTTGTGGGTGAAAAACAACTTTTGTGGACAAAAATCCTTCTCATTGGGGAGGAGTGATTTGAAGGACAATTTGGGACTTTGAGAGTTCCCTAGATCTCCCTAAACCATAACATTACGATAGAGAATTTTGATAACTTTATGACAGTATAAGGAACAGAAAAAATGGAGATCGTATGCTCAAGATACCGTTGGTCAAATTTTGGACTCGGTAGGGTCAACTGGCTAATTAGGCCATGACATGTGGCAAAAGTGAAGTTCGAGAAAAAGGGTAAAATTTAGTTTTACGATGCCGGCCTTTGACACTCATGTTTGGAAAGGTAGGCCCAACTATTTGCTAGCTATGGGCCCTTAGCCAGGGTCAACACAATTTTTTTATGGAGGGGTGTCTTGGCTACCATAACTTCACATTACTATTGTGACAATTATGATTATATATGCCTCAAAGTGTATTTTCAAGGTGCACGATGGATTATGTATAATGGACTTGTAAACCACCACATGGTGGGTCCTCAAGCCACCACGTGGCTTGCCACCCCTGCTCTATGTTGGTGGATTAATCATATAGCTCAGTCAACCCTCTAACCGTCGAGCCAAATTGACCTTATCCAAAAGGAACCAACATCAACTCAACAACGAAAATATAACACCGATGAACACAAAAATACATGCCAATATGTGGCGCTTCGACCCACTAGCTCAACAATCTTGACGTTCAAACTAATCTCCATGCTGACCAACATGGCCACCCAACTCAGTGCATCAGCCATCCATTGGCTCCAAATAAATCCACCCAAACATGGACCTGTCAACCACAATGTGGAAAGAAAAAAGAAGTAATGTATGGCCTAAGCCATGTCCTAATAGGGCAGCCTCTCCAAATATAAACTATTGCTAGGTCATAGATCGATTCTCTACTGAATTTTCACATTCTAAATACTTTTATCCACTTCACTCCATCATGTTCAAGGTGTCTACTATGTTCCTAGAGTTCTTTAGCTTCCAATACGCTATTTTTGCAAATTTAGGCTTCTTAGTCTTTCAAATTTCTTGTCTACAATAACCTTCAATTTATTTAGTTGTCTAGTTTTGATCATATATTTATTGGCTTAGGTACTACTCATACACCCCTACCTAACTCTAATAATGTTTTTACATCATCTTACCAACTCTTGCATTCATTCTATAATTTTAAACCTCTTCCAATTTCCTTATACTGTGCTCAAATTGGTTAAGTTTTGAACTATAACAGGACAATTATGGAGAAATTACTATCTGATTGTTAAGAGGATTCTTCTCACCTTTTAAAGGCTTCACTACAATTTCTCACACTATAGTTACTTCTCAATTCACACACTCACTCCCTTTTTATGATATCTTTGTGTTCTTGGTCTAATTCGTTCCTCAAGTTTTTTGATGGCCATCAACATGACAATCAATCAACTGATAAGTTTACCTCAGGATTATTCTCAATTTCTAATCTTTATACATGTTTAATAATACACCCATCAACCTCTTCTAACCTTCACTTCCTATCTTTGATCACAAGACCACTGTCACACAACGCTAACCCTAACTGTTACAACATATTCTCTGACTACGTATGCTTTTCTTTAACCCCCTTCTATGGTTTATATACTGAGTGGATAATTACTTAACTCTTATGAATGATTTGAAAGGTTTTCCTAGGATCACAAACTTCTAGAAGCATTCAAAACCTACCTTTTCTTTTTGTAATTACCTTCAAAGGTTCAAAACTGTGAGTGCACAATTAGTAGATCTGAACTTACCAACTGAGACCTTCATGACATGCCTTCTTTTCTTGTTTTTTCTTAACACTTGTATATGTTATAATATTACATTTACCTTAGATCAACATGTAATTTCTTGATCATCTACAGTAAACCATGTGTTTATAAACTGTTGTTAACACAATGCATAATTTCTAGAACCCGGAATAGAGCACTTCAACTATTTGCTTGTATTTTATTCATTCATTCCACAAATCTAAGCTACGAAGATGACTTAAAATATTAGCAACTAACTTGTGTGCAAAAAGTAAAATGATTATTTTTCCCTTCTTCATGATATTTGTTCAATTCTCCAAATTTCTACTCAACCCATGTCCACTAGATTATAGTTTTCAAAAGTTCTTAACCCTTCAATCACAAGGTAATGTGTATATTGATTAAATATCATGAACAAATGGAGATTAGAAAACTTAGTCTTTCCCAAGGTAAAACTCTTTCCTACTCTAAGATATAACTATCCTTAAAAATACAGCTAATCAATATTTACACCAAACTATACCTATCTTTCATAGGTAGAAGCATACTAACAAACAATCATCAATTTACTTACAGTTATTTTAACTACCCCAATTATTACTACTTACGAGTCTAATTCATCTTCTTAGATATTTCAAACTCTTGGCACTCATATCAACAATCAAGAAATGATTTGATAACTTACTATGCACAATCTCTTGACCTATTGTCTTGGACTAATTTTATGATCATTCAACAATTTATAAATCTTTTTCTCATTCTTCGTAACCTACAAATTACTTTACTCCTGGAAAACACATGCATATGACTTATTCACAAGATTTCAAAACAATTGCTTAAATTACATTCAATTTACATTTCAATCATACATCATTTTCAAGCTTAGAAGGCATTTTATGGATAATTCATGAATTGTAAACAACTTCAAGAGCCTCATGGGCTCTGTTACACATGTTTTCACCTCTTCACACCTTCTTAGACATCTCACGCCTTCTCTCCATTCGAGTACATGATGCACTTTCCTTTTCAAATGAGTAAGAATAAGTTAGTCAAGGTTTTCACACAACTAACCCCACTTGGATTAAGCTAACTCATGATGAGTTAAAGCTAGGTGAGTTAAGTGGTGGTAAAGGTGTCCCATCACCCTTATTACATCATACATGACTCTTATACTAACTCCTAACATTATAACACCCGAATGCTAAATTAAAATATTTAAAATTACAAAAAGGAGGGAAAATATCCCATTCAAGTTCAAGGAGTCCGAAAGGTCTAGAACCAACTATGATGACCTTAGATGGACTCAAGACACCTTAACCTCCTAAAGAAATCCAAAATTTATGCTATTTACATGATGCTCCTGCATCAAACCTATTGGAACTTTGAAATTTGAAATCTTGAATAAGTGATAAAATTATGAACATTGAACAAGTGAATTGAGCAATTGGTACAAATAATAAATGGTGATTACTCTTATGAGAAAAAATTGTAAGAGTGTTTCAAAACGATTATAAAAGATTGGATTTCAAACCACTATAGATTTTAACTGTGGAACAATGAAGTCTTATGAGATTTGAAACTAAAAAAAGGTATTAAGGAAAACAATAATTGAGTTATAAAATAAGGGGTAATGCCAATATTCTAAGAACATTAAGAATTTGAGGAAATTTTTAAAATATGTTTAACCTGCTAAACTCAAATATTTAAAATTACAAAAAGGAGGGAAAATCTCATATTCAAGCTTAAGGACTCCAAAAGGTCTAGAACCAACTATGATGACCCTAGATGGACTCAAGATACGTTAACCTCCTAGAGAAAGCCAAAATTTATGTTATTTACATGATGCTCCTGCATCAAACCTACTGGAACTTTGAAATTTGAAATCTTGAATAAGTGATAAAATTATGAACATTGAACAAGTGAATTGAGCAATTGGTACAACTAATAAATAGTGATTACCCTTATGAGAAAAAAAACTGCAAAAGTGTTTCAAAACAATTATAAAAAAATGGTTATGAAACCACTACAGATTTGAATTGTGGAACAATGAAGTCTTATGAGATTTGAAACTAAAAAAAGGTATTAAGAAAAATATTAATTGAGTAATAAAATAAGGAGTAACGCCAATATTCTCATAACATGAAGAATTTGAGGAAATTTTTAAAATATGTTTAACGTGCTGGTGGCGGTGTGTAAAGCAACATAGCCCTTTTCACTATTGGAATTTATTGTTGTGGAATTCCCGTGTTTATTGATCCCTCCAAGTGCTTGGAGTGTGTCGCATCATGGATGATGCTTTTATAAGGGAGGGAGAGTGTAGTGCCCCATCCGGTTCAAGGAAAATTTTATTTTCTTTCGGAATGTTTTGAGTATTTAGGAATGCCTTTTATGTCGTGTTGTTTTTATCCCCGAATGCTGATTGGAAATATGGATAAATCTCAATATTTTTCAATTAGAGATATTTAAAATTCATTTTCAAGATTTATATGATTACCGTCATGAGTATTCAATTCATAAAAAAATTAGAAATAATAATAATAGCATGAATTGCAAATAAAATGATTAATAGAAAAAGGGGATTTGTATAATAAAAGGAGATAAATAATGTTGAGTTGCTTTGTTTTATAGCATTGAATGCCTTTGAGGAAATGATTATGTTTGTGGAGGCGTGTTGGGAGTCCTTTTTGAAAATGCCTCAAAGGAAGTAACCTCATCATGGCTTTCGTGGTGTTCAATTTCTCCCAAAAATAATCTTTCCTACATGGTGAATCACCCAATTAATTTGGGGCGGTTGTATGAGTTCTTTTGTCTTGGTGCTCGGGATTTTGTGATCAACAAAGATTTTGTTATTACTCCACCTTATGCATCAAATAAACCTCTATTCTGACCATTCCACTTCTTCCAAAATGTGTTCCATCCTGTGCCAATATGGGATCCTTAGACAGGGTGTGGATGGTGATCAAAGAATAAAGAAATAAAGAAATCTTGGTAGTATTTGCAGTTGGAAATGCTCTAGCATGCGGTTTTGCAAAATGGGATGGTTGAAAAGGAATTAAAAACTTTCATCAAATGCAATTGACATGCGTAAATCCAAACTCCACAACCTCACCCAACGTACTCCCTATCTGCGCTAGAATGGGAGCTTTAAAGCAGGGCATTGGCATTATCATGAAGCGTTGCTCTTGTTTCACCAAATGCTACCAATAGGTGTCTAAGTGATTGGTTCACCTTTACCTAGCTCATGCCAAATAGAAAGCTTCATTTTTGTTGTTATTTTCTTGCTGGGCACAACCCATTTTCAAGGAGTATTGATAGTATAAGTATTCATATTCATGGTGTTATTACATCCTTTCATATTTCACTTAATCTAGTGGAAAAATTTCATATGTCCAGTTTGTAACATTTCGAAGGAGACTGCCCAATAAAAATAAAATATTTCAGAAGCTCACTGTTCAACTAAGTCTGAATGCAACATCTCCCAACTCGTGGCTTAAGATAATCTTGGATGATGAAGATATGCCTCAGAAGTGATATAATTTGATTCTTGACCTTTTCAAGCCTCCTCCACCTGCATAAAATCCAAAAACTCATGAACCACTTAAACATGAAGATTTGATCTCTCTCTTTCCAGAAGAATTGATCATACAAGAAGCTTCTCCAGTAAGATATATAGACATCCCACAAGCGGTCCTTCAGGTGTACAAATATTGGCGACCCACACCTATTTTCAGGGCAGTACGATTGGAGAAGATGCTTGGAACAGTATAATAATTTATTATAAATACGATGGTGTTAGCCATGCAGGTTCACATAAGCCAAACACAACTGTTCCAAAGGATTGGTATAATGCTAAGTCAGATGTCAATAAATTATTAACCGAAACAGTTGCTGGTCAATGGGGTAGTGCATTAGCTTTTGTATGCATTTTATTTAATCTCCAGTATGAGGTATAAAAATGTGGAGGCATGTGAACTATTTGACAAAATTCCTTAGAGAGAACATGGTCTCTTTTGATATAGTGATTTCTTGAGATACTCAAAATGGGGGCTTTGGACATGTCTATGGGCATCTATTAGCAATGTTGAAAATGAAACTTTGGGTCAGATGTAAACGTGTCGAATCTTAGACAAGACACATGAACCGTTTGACAAAAATCCTCTTCAATTGCATGGTCTCGTGGATCATGGTTGTGGACTGACTGGATTCCCTTGTGCTGCTTCAATTCTCAGATAGGCATGGTCCTCTTACTCTTTCTTGCATGGTTTTTAGTGTTTCTAGTTTCTTAATTTTGATGGAGCTGTAAATTAAACTAACAAAAGAATAAAGTTTGTGTTATAATGAAACGTGTTATCCATTAGCAAAATGCACCTCGTTTGGGTATGCAACTAGACAAGTTCCCAAGAATGTAAACACTACTCTCTCTTACCTCGTAAGATGGATGGATAAACTATGATACTAGTTTTGGATTTGGAAACCATGCAGTTGGCGGGTTAAATAGGAAACTTAGTAAAAACTACTCCTTGGCGACCTTATAGAATCTAAATAAAACCTATTTTCAGTGAGGTGTAAAATATATCTATAAACCTCGAGATGAGAAAATTGAGCTTTACTTGTGTACCTTGTCACATTTAGTCTTCAAGCGAACCATGGGTTTCTTCTCGGATATTTGTTTGATCTTGTTTCCTAACGCGTTTAGGAGCCTAGTGGGCTAGTTCACAAGTTTAAATAGATGCTTAAAGTTAAAAATGTAGTTTGGTTTTGACCTACCGTTTTGGCCCTGGGTGTAGAAATGGATTTTGGTTTTGGGTGTAGAAATGGATTTTGGTTTCTACATACCCCTAATATTTATCCGTGTCAATCACTACCAACCCTTATTTTGGAGAAAACATCCCGCAAGCTAGTTTTCTAGATAGATTTTGGAGGCCTCCGGTCGTTGGGTGATGGGGCTGTTTAGGTGTATTTGTGAGTGGAAGCTCCGGAAATATGGGTGCCAATTGAACGAAATACACCAGTTTTGGGTTTTGTCAGCTCTGAATGTTTCCCTCTATATAGGGGAGTAGGTAGGGATTGGTTTCCTTGTGCATTTGAGTCTCGTAGTTTATTTTTGAATCCTAATTTTTTGGGCTACTTGTCTAAATTTGAAGTTTTTTTGGAAACTTGTAACTAACTGGATAAAATTGTCATTGACCTTATCCAAACAAATTAACTATCGAGAAACCTTGTAAACACACATACATGACTGTAGGAAACCATCTTGACTATTGTTTGAAAATATATTAAATGTGAAAAGAAATGGTGTTATCTCTCTCCTCTCTCTAGCACTACCTTTAGCTTTGAAAATGAAATGAAATGAAATTTATATTTCTTATCCTCCCTAAAAGTTTTTTAAATTATTATTGGAAAACTATGAAATTGTATATTGTGTTTGATTGTAGTTAGATGCCATGCCAACAGTTGTGTTGACCATCAGTGGTTGTAGGTATCCGAACCGTGAAGGAAATTATAGCGTTCTATGTGCTTTTGTAAAATGGAATATCATTTAAATATACATGTAATATTAAATAGATTTATCAACATTTTTTTTTACGAACATGACTGTTATTTGTTGCTTCTTTTGTGGTGAGTAAGAAATTGTGTTATATTGGTGTATTGGGAAAATAGGCATTATATTTGAGTTTGAGCTTGAATATGAGTTGTATGTTGTTATATGGTTTAGATGTTTTGAAACAAGCTTCAATAATGTTAATTATTATTTTCTCCCTTAATACTTATGTTGATGGTACAAAATTTCTATTCCTAAACTATCAAAAGGAACTGTGCTCTTAACCCTTTTGTGTATCACTCTCTTAAACCAGTCCTGTATAGCTTTACAATACCCTATCATTTTAGAAAATATTTAAATATATATCCTACCGTTTATTTCCTTATACCTTTGAATGATCTCATTAAGATATTTAAGCGTTGTGAGTTAAGTCAATACTTGTTTACCATCACATCAAATCCTTACGTTTCACTCCATTAACCCCTCTCACATCTAATTGATCGATGGGAGGTTGAATTGCTCTAATATTATCTTGTATCAAATTGTATATTCCTTTAACATTGTGTTTACTCCTGTGTCATTCGCCGTACATGGTTTCTTGTGCTCAAGGAAGTATGCACATTATTATAGTTAACTGTGCAATGTTACTTTGTGACACGATTGATGTAATGTTTATCAACGTTTTTAAATGGTTGCCTTTTTGCTAAGTATCTTAGGAAGGGCTAATCATTGTAAATGTATGGGATCTTAAGAGCAATAAGAAAGGTAATGTTTATTCTTTGAAATGTGATCAAGTATACTTTGGAAAACAATAAAGTAAGGTGGTACCTCACTTGGTACTCTAAATAGAATCTTGACTCATGTAAATGTGATTGATATAAGACTGAAACATAAATGAAACTTGGAGTTATCTTATAACTTAGTTATGCCTTATTTTGATGTTGAAAGTAATTATAAAATTCTCCCCATGGGTTCATTCATTCAAGAAACATAATCTCTTATTTAGAAAACAAAACTTATGACGTATAAATATTATAACTGACTCTAACCTATTTTTGAATCATAACAACAACAAGAGTCAAATGTGAATGAGCTTATTAATAACCTTTAGAATTTAATTTATATTCTTGAGGTGTTGGTTTTTTCAAAGAAACTAAAATTTGGGGGCAGTGAGATAAAGGTTTTTGAACCACTTCAAAATTGATTGTTCATTGGACGCAGAATTCCTGAGTGGAATTAGAAGTAAATTAAAACCTAGGACCTTTTTCCATTCTATTTGTGTTCAAAACCTATTATCAACTTTGTCTATCTAAAATTTTCCCTAAGATGTTAACTCTTTACGTGTGTTTAATGATGGGATGATTTTTTGATTTTCTCCATGCCCATTTAAGCTTGGGGAGAACATGATTTCTCATCTGGGAGACGAATCTCATTTCGCGTAAATGTTAAATGGAACCTAGCCAATTATTAAATCTTAGAAACTATAAAAAGGGGAATCTATCCACCTCAGACTTAATCTTTTCCCCCTTCTTAACTTCTTGTGAATTTTCCTGCGTTGTTGTAATATAATTGAAATAAAAATTCCAAGAAAATATGATTAATGTTGGAATAGAAACTCTAGTTGAGGTCGATATCTAGGAGACTCTCTCTTTTGCGTTAAAAATGTTTCAATATAATATTGAGATATAGGAATTTTGGGTATTAGAGAAAGAATTCTTGAAGTGTATTTTTTACCCGTTAAACCTGAAATGGAATAAATAATATGTATCATTACAAATGAGAATATCTACTTACATGATAAAGGATTCTATGATATTTAGGGTAAACCAGGGAGTTTAAACAGTAGTGAATATGGAACCATATAAAATGAAGTGTTAAACAAAATAAATGAAATACAATTAAGAAAAAATGGTAAATGTATGTTTCATGTCATGTGCCCTTCAAATTTTAAGGATAATAATGAAATATGGTTACAATAAAGAGATAACCATGAAAATGTGATGTTTTGGAAGGTACATATTTTGTGATGTTAATATTGTGGTTGGGTTGCGGTTTCATATTTTTTGGTTTATGTAAGTATGGCATCGATTTACATCTTGTGTCACTTGTTATTTGCATGTATCTTCATGTTGGCGCAAATGTTACATGTGGTCTTGAGCAATCTCTTATGGGCACGTATGGTGTCACATAGTTGTATCATGTAAATGAAAGTAAAAAAAATCTCGTTGTATTTGGTTTTTGTTTGGGTCCCAAATGGGTGGGCACTACAATTGATGACTTATGAATGATATAAAAGGGGAGAGTCTTGTTATTGAGTGAATCTGGTCAAGAAATTAGCATTCATATGTAATCTTAGAGTGACCTGAGAAGAGGAGTACTTGACTAGTGATCAATCTCCCTAGGAAACCTACAACATATCTACGGGATTTGTACTTGGTCACTAACCTCTCATGTTTTCCCCTAGGAGCCTTGTACTATGTTGCATGTGTGTAAGTACATTTAGCGTAAATGGATTAAATGTTTTATTTTAACTCTTCTATAAATGTTGTGAACATTCCCATTAAGGCATTGTAGATAAAGTTTTATCTTGTCAAGTAGAAAGAAATGCCTTTGGAATCTAAAAAGGTATTGCGAAATAAGGGTGTTTACTTACTCCGGTTTTGAATTTAGTAAGGTGAAATTTCCTTGACTGTAAATGAAATGATTAATTGTGTGACCTTTCATGAGGTTATTGGTGAAATACACATTGATGTATGTTTACCCTCGCACACACATGGTTGAAAATATCTCCTTAGAAGGAATTTTAACGCATAAAATTGAATCTAATGTCTCACTTGAAATATGTATTTAATATTTGAAATATGTATTTAATACTTGAATGCCTAGGAATGATGAATTGAATTGTGATGTATGAGATCACACTCATTGTAGTCTTGTGGGTCCATGCTTGTGTAAAGTGTATTTTATGATGTTGAGTTACTCTATTTGATCCCATGCGTGTTGTGTAACAAACAATGGAAGAAAAAATGTTCTGATATTCTTACTGTTGTTTTAGGTGTGTAAATTGTGGGAATTACATATGGTGTTAGAGAAGAGGTTCATCCTCTCGAACCTCTCAGACAATTGGTGTTGTAATGGTTATTCATGATGGCTGAGGATTTGGAAGCATAATGTAATTGTGATCATGTGAATATGCCTGTTGTTCTTACCATTTAATGTGGACTAACTGTGATGTTTATGTGTTTTGTGATGAGATTTCTCTCTCTCTCTCTCTCTCTCTATCTATCTCTCATGGATTTAACGTGATTTTTTCATGTGTGTTAACACTTATTTATGTGAAAACAATGTTACTCTGAACTATGAAAGTGTTATAGTGTTTCATCATCTTGTGATAGTGGATATATGTGTTAATGCATTACACGAAAAAATATTCTTTGTAGGGAATTGTTTATTTCCTTGTTGTTACCACCATGTTGGTATGTATCATGAATTTTTGTCACCGTGTTGTATGGTGTTTGTATATATGTAGTGATGTTAATCACTAAATTCATCATACACATGTATTCTTATGTTATGTGATAAAATTTGTGTCGTGAATTAAGGGTATAAAATGATCAGATGATACCTATTGTATTTAAATTGTACTTTTGGTCCATTGTGTGGAAATTTTATGCATTGTAAGACGTGAAATAATTTTTATGTTCTATTTAATAAGAATACGATGTGTAAGATGTTATGGTTCTCAGTATACATCATTGTATTAGAAATGTAGTTATGTGTTATGTTGTGTACCCTACACTATTGAGCCATATGGGTAGCATCCAGAAGTGTATGTATAGAGAGAGAATGTGTGAACCTAGTTTCCTTAACCTTGAGCTGAGTACAAGTTTGGAAGTGGAGTCTCATGTAGAATGAAAAACCCACGTCTATCTATTTGGTATACTTCGAGCTTGCTTGGTATATTGTGGAGGCACCACCTTAGGCCCAACTTACATAAACTAGAGTTCCTTCTCTCTTCTATATGGGTTGTCCATGAAAAACTCCTATGTGATACTAACTATGTAGATCCTCATATATGTGGCTGTGAAAATGCCACGTAGTGATCATAATGTGATTTTTCTATGTCCATATTTTATTTGTAAATTGATATTTTTACCTTTTCTTTTAAGAACACACAATTTTCTTGATTAATTTATTCCTAATTTTTTGGGCATTTAATTTGATTTTGCATTAACAAGATGCCTTTGCATTACCATGGTTGTTAAACCAGTTATTTTTCTTAGTTTGAAATTTGTTTTTAGAGTTTAAAAGTTTTCTAGCCTTGCCCAAGGATTGGAATTTGATGTCACTTAGTGATTGAGATTGATTGTTATGTTGGTTCTAATGTAGTGATGTGTTAGATTAGGGTCATGTGATTCACCATGGATTAGTAGGACCTATGGACCCACTTTGTTATATGGGCATCTAAAGCATCTAATAGTCCGTAGAGAGAAATTTTTTAATGTTGCTCCTTATAGGCATTTGATTAAGTTTTTTGATGAGATATTTGTAATTATAGATTGAAATGGTTATGTGAGAATACACCTAGGAATATGCACCTTGTGGAGTGCACACATATTAAGGTCTTAACACATAGGTATCAGTGTTAAGGAGATGTATGTAAAATTTATAGTTTGAGGTTTTATGGACATAGAAAAATGCATTGTTGCAAGTGTCCACACTTGTTTTGGTTGTGACTTTACCACAAGATTAGAAATTTCGTGCATAGATCTACAGTAAAAGAATAGAATCAGGGCCAAGAATGCTTGATGATGAACCCTCTTTTGTAGAGTCTTCATTTGTTTCACATATTGGAAAGGAGTTTTGAAGAAATTTTAACTTCTTGCTTTAAGTTAGGAGACTAGTATCCAAAACATGTGCAATATCTGATTGAATCAACGGAAGAACGTCCGTAGGAGAGAATCATTGGTTTAAATATCCTTGACCCTTATCCTTGTGATCTTGTTGAGTTGTATCATGTGAATAATTTTGGACAAATTTCAAATCTTCATTAGATGTTGTGGTAGTTGACGTGTTTTGGTTGTAATAACTTCGTCATTGAGTTTGATAGAAATTACTCTCTTGTCAATTAAATATTGGAAGTAATGAAGGATATTTGATCAATGATCCATAGTGTGGGATTTGATGCAATGTATTCATAATATTCTAATTCCTTATACCACCTAAGCTTGGGTTCCCATTTATAGAAGGGTCTTGTGAATGGATATTTTATCATGTTGGCATTTGCTAATTGATGAAAGGAGATAAAGATACTTTCTCCAAGAGGTGTAAACTGGCATTTAAATTTTCATAAAGTAGGATAAAAAATCTTGTTGATGAATGAAATGATGGAATTGTAATCAATGCTATTTGAAGATTGTCCTTGCTTGGGAGGATTATTATTCTTATTGTGTGTGGGGAATAGATTGGAAAACACCTTGATATTATCATTGGGTTTTTAATTCGACGGTGGGTATGTAATTGCTATGTATTCATTATCAATGAGTTTTTAGATGTAATTGTGAAGTTGCATACATTTATCTATTTGATGACCATCAATGCAATGAAAATGACAATATGTATTAGGATGATACCAAGCTAGCTTTGGTTCCCCTTTTAAAAAAGGTTTTGTGAAAGGGTAAGTGACCATATTGGAACTTGCCAATTTTTGAAACACAATTGAAAGGGCTCTCCTAGAGGTGTGAATTGTCTTCATTTTTTATCATGAGGGGAAGGATCCTCTCTACATGGAATAGTGATGTATTGATTTAATTTGTTTTTTTTGGCTAATTCTTTTGTATATTCTGCACATTTTTATTATCTGTAACACCATCATTGACAACATTGTAGTTTCTATTAGCGTACTTCCCATTATATTTTGAATGAGGCTTGATCAATCCTCTCATAATGATGGTTTTTTCTATTTGAGTTACCTTTTCAATGAATTCATCAAAGTTGTTGAGGCAATGCATCTGCATGTGAGAGGAAAACCCATTATTAAGGTTTGGTACGAAGATACTAAAAAACTATTTTTCAGGAAGAAAACATGGGAACCAAATTACAATTCCTCTCCATCGTTGAAAAATTGTGAAAAGATTTTGTTTGGTCATTGTTTGGCATTGTACACGTCCATTATTGTGACTTTTGAGTTGAGGTTGAATTAGACATGTTTGATTAACTTCTTCATGAGGTCCGCAAAAGAAGTGATCAATCCATTTGGAAGTTGTAAGAACCAATCCAAAGCTTTCCCTCCTAAACTCCTAGGAAATATGTACAAGAGAAAGATATCATTATATGCTACATCTTTGCATGCCATGAAGAATTCCTTGATATGCTCTCAAGGATCACTTTTTCCCTTGTATTTATTGAATTGGAGCATCTCAAATATTTTTGTAAAGGGTATGCGTAAGATTTCCATATCAAAAGGGTAAGGACACAATTCTTTAAAATTGAATTGTTTACGTTGTCATTGCATTCCTAAAATTGTATCTTTCATAATTTTCCATTCTTGAGAAAAGGGTGAATTAGTTTGCGATATGGTTGAAACAGTATCATTGTTTGGATTGGTTGTCTTATTGATTGTTTTAGTATAGGTTTTGAATGTGTCATCACTTTTTTCCTTTATTTTTTATCACTTGTGTTGTTAGTGACTTTAGAATATATGAGAGCCAATTTATTTTCCATTTCATTGAGTTGATCAAGCAAAGCTTGATTTGTCTCGAGATCTGAAGCACTATAGTTTCCTTTGTCATTGGCATTCGTTGTACTTGGTTCGACTTTGTCATGGTTATGTGATTTGGGTTGCATATTGTTTGGGGATTTAGGTTGACCTCATAAGGTTTTCAAAATGTCATTATCAAAATATGAAGGTAGTTTTTCTCCCATCTTGAGGAGACTTAGTAAAACATTTTCTGTTTTGTGTCGCAAAATGTCTTATATGGAAGGATCATTTCGTTGATTGTCTACGTGATGTTTGTCCTCATCATCAAATCTATGAATGTGGAAAGGTTTTCAACCCTGTATTCTAAAGAGATCATAGTAACAATGTCATTTTCTCAACATTTTTGAAGTTGGGGAGGAACAAATAAGATATAAGATAGAATGCTCGACCCTTAACAAAAAAAAATCTAAGATGGAGGAGAAATGAAGTGACGATAGGTGACTCAACCCTTTACAAATTGAATGCAAAGATGGAAGAGAGGTTTGAAAGATTGAATACCTCCACCCTTAGAAAAGTAAATTCTAAGATGGAAGAGTGTGACAATGAAGAGTGGATTACTCGACCCTTAGCAAAGTGAATTCTAAGATGGTAGAGGTTTGAAAGGATTTGATTGCTCGACCCTTAGAAAATTGAATGATAATATGGAAGAGGTTGGAAAAATTAAGATCAAGATGAATCAACCCTAAACAAAGTGAATGTTAAGATGGAGGAGAATGTTTAAGATAACTCAACCCTAAGAAAATTGAATGCTAAGATGGAAGAGGGTAAGATATGATTGGATAACTCAACCCTCCAAGTGAATCCTAATATATAAGAGTGATTGAAAAAGATTTGAAAGTGAAATTATGATTATTCGAACCTTAGAAAATTGAATGCTAAGATGGAAGAATGTTTGAAATATGATTTATGTGCTCGAATATTTGACAAAGTGAATGTAAAAAGAGATGATAGTTTTGTAATGAAAAAGGGAGTACTCGAATATCAACAAAATAATTATTGAAATAAGAGGTGAAGAAATCATGATCAAAATTCCAAATCTCAACAAGGTGAATGTAGAGATAAGAGATGAAGATGAGGGTAATTGATTAATGATCTCTACTCATAGAAAAGTGAATGATTAAGAGAATATGTTGAAAATGAAGATGAAATTTCAACGGAGTGAATGTTAAATTTATGGAAGTAGAATGGTTGATTGATTAAATCTTAATAATGTGAATGCTAAAATAAAATACTTAGAAGATGAAAGATCAATAAGATTGCGATGGTGTTTGATCTTGATAAAGTGTATAATATGATATAAAGACTTAGTTTAAGAATGATCATGCTTGAGTTCGGATATGGATATCCAAAACTTAAGACTTAGAATTTGATTTGAAAAGTTGAAGAATGGGGAGATAGAAAGTGTGAATGAGAAGAATGTGGAACACAAACTTTGTAACACGTAAAAATGGAAATAATGAATGAAAATAAAGCAGAACAAAAATTTGCAACACGTAGAATGAATGAGAATGATATTTTTTTTAAGAAAGGCCTCTGAGCTTAAATTGGCTTGGTCAAGGTGTGGCTGCCTAGAATAAAGTTCTCTCTCTAAATTTCATAAATTACCCAAGAGAGCTCAGTTTGTCAGGAAAATTCTATTAGGAAAATTTCTAGAGTATCCCAACATTACTTTATCCCATTTGATACAATGAGAAAATATTCCACTCAAAGTACCGCACGAAGCTTGTCAGTAAGGATAATTTTGACACTAATCTCACAAAAGGTGTACTAGTAAAGTAGGTGTACACTCCCATTTCATTGGCCAGTTCCCTCATTTTTCCAACTACTTTGGGGTTCCTTTGGTACTTCTCACAATGAGTTTCTGACACCTGATCATGCATTTCCCTTAGTTACAGTTAGAATAAGGGAATGCTCCCAACTCTAAAAAGTTTAAATTAAGGTTGATTTTATAAAGTATAAAAAAGTGATAAAGGGGTTCTCTTGATCTTTGAACAAGCCAACCTTCTGTTAGTAGTTTGAATGTTTTTAACAACCTTATTTAGAGATATTCTTCTAGAAAAATGTTTAGAATTTTTTCCTGAGGTGGACACAAAAGAAAAAACAAGAAATAAACTCACATTTTTTATTTCCGTGATCACTTATAGAAGTGTGAGGAAATAACATACACACGAGCTTACTATAATTAAACAAGATGATATATTAATATTAAATAACATCTAAAAGTTTAGTGACAACAATTCTGCAAGAAATAAATTAAAAAAAAAACTGAAATAGAGGTTAGAAACATTAAAGTATGCTAGAAGAACACAAAAAATAGAGGGAAAATAGTGTTAGAATGGTAGTGCGCATAGTAGCATACTAAAATGTATACTTGAGTGCACTAGCATTGCATAGGATTCTAGCGAATGCAGTTGAACACGATTGTGTTACAAAGGAAACCTGCAAAAAATATATTATAAAAAACACTTCACGCTAGAGTAGATAGTTCTTCGCTAGCACATAAAGATGAATACTTATGCATGTAGTTATACACTAGCACGTGTAAATGGATGCATTTGCATAACAAATAATTTTTTTTATAAAAAGGACACAAATAGTAAACACTAGCGCAAATAATTCTATGCTAACACATGTAGAAGGATTCTAGCGCATGCATAAATACGGTAGCACATACAAATAGACACTAGCACGTTCAATACACTATGTTAGAGAATGATATGATAGTGCATACAATTATATGCTAGCGCACTACTCAAATGACACTAGAACACTAAGTTGTATGATAGTGCATACTTCTTATAGGTGGTTAAAAATTTAAATTTTCACAGGATTTTGGTTGTTTTAATGATTTCTTCAAATTTTCTCCACCAAATAAGCTCAAAGCTAGACAATAAGTCTGTAACAACACATAGAAGATACTAGTAATTTTAGTTTAATTAAAATCTATAAAAAAATGTTGGGCACAATAAAATGGCTGAGTATCTGAAGAGTGCAAACGTTAGCGTGCACATGGGTAAGCTGCAAAATAAATGTGTGGAAGTGCTATAGAAGAAACACGCGCAAGGGAAAACATGATGAGCGCGTTGGAGGAATATGGTTTGCACGTGAAGTTAGAAAGGGATGCGCACAAGGATCATGACGGAAAAACAAAGCACGTAGTGAGTTTTTGGTATGTGAAGCTAAATATAGACTTGGAGTACGTGACAAGAGAGGAGATTTGGGCAGTTAGGGATAGTCTATTTTTGAGGAAAGAAATTGCAGTTCAAAAAGACGCTTGGAGCTAATAATAGGATCTGAAATAGGATTTAACTATATAGGATCTATTAATAGGAAGATCTTGCAGGCTTCAATAAATATCTTGTAGCAGTGCATGGATATTTTGAGCATGCAACCTATTTTAAGAGTGCATGGGTGGTGAAGGGCAATTTCCCCACCCATATATATTATATATATATATATATATATATATCTGTGTGTGTGTATTGATTTGCATGGTTAATATGATCATGTGTGTTAGTGTTATGTTGTTGGTTTACAAGTGTGCCTAACTTATGACAATCATTTAAATGTATTCAGCTATTATGGATTAATAAAATGGATCATTATGGTTGGATGTTGATTGTTGATGTCTCTATTACTGGTAACTGTGTGGTGAATATGATCTTAGTGGTTATGTGAACTGTATGTTTATTTATTTATGTGTTTGTGTTTCCAAACTGAGCTCATTGATTTAGTTGTTATGATGGAATATATGTTCATACATGCTAACTTCTTGAAAAAGATGACATAAAAGAAGGACCTGGTACCTTCAAACACTTTAAGTGATTGCTCAGATATGTCTGAGTGATGTACCAACACGTATAGGGTTTGATCAATAAATTAAAGACTACATTTTTGTTCCGTTACTGGTACCTCTCTTTCAATTTGTTGTGAAGATGATGTAAACTGATGGCTTATCGGTTGACTCTTGTGATCATTGAAGATTGAGTTATTGATGGCCAGGATTAGTTTACTTGAAGATATGGTTCTGGACCTGATTTTAATGTGTGCAAGTGGGTTGAGGAACACCTTTATCATGAGCTTTATGAGTTGTTATTTTTTTCCTTCCCTATAGAGTTGTACAAGTGGTTGTCTGTGTACACATCGACAAGGAGCTGGTATTATAGGCCAAGGGTTTGGATGCAAGAATAATATCATACCTTGTTTGATGTTGATGAGCCTTGGACACGTGTTGTAGACTGTTAGTGGGCTGGTGTTGGGAATAGTTACACTCTGGAATAATCCATTTCCACATATTATTTCCCAAAAGTTGCAGAGTTCTAGCTTTTCCATGAACATAGAGGATATTACCTTTGTGTCATTCCTTTAGCAATTAAGATCTTGATGGTGGTGTTGAATTTATAGTACCTCCCTATGGCTAGCTAAAAACACCACCATGTGCGGGGGGCAAGAGCAAGTGTGGTGAAAGATGACAGACCTAGCGGTAGAAAGGGGGAGAGAGGAAAGGCTGTTTAAGTATAATGAAGCAAGAGAGAGGGAATTAGAAAAGCAACATGATATTGAGGAGTGAATGGTGTTGAAGAGAGAGATGGCTTGCGAAGAATTTATAACTCACGTGGAATACATGGAGCCAGAGCATTTGATTATCCCCCATTTGGGGTAAGCATGAAAAATAACCCCTCCCAGCTTCTGATGAGAGCACATCAGAAGAAAGTATAAGGACCATGGGCTCACATCTGATCCCACCTGGCAACCTTGCCCTTACGCTTGGTGTTACAGTTCCTGAAACAATTATTGATAATAAACCTAGTGTTGGTGATAAATTAGCGAGAGGTAGATTTCAATTTCCATTGACTACAAGATTTAATCAGATAGAAAATTCATAAATGGTGGCAAAAACATCATCTTTGTATTTATATTTGGGGGACCAGTTGGAGGAATATTTTTTGGTGTGTCTTCTAGACAGAGTTTGGGTGCACAGAATATTGGTGCCACATTTGAAAGTAATACTAAAAACTATGGGAGTTCGATTCAGTGAAAATATTGGATCTTAAGGGAGTACATCTTCTAGTTTGGTGCATGATATAGGAGGAGGATTAGGTGAATCAAGAGGTTTGGGATCTAGCATATTTGGTGGTTCTGGAGGTAGAGGAAATACTAAAGGTAATACATGTTTTGGCTCTAATGGGTAAGGTCCACACCAACAACAATAGGTGATTTATGAAATGTCACTTCACCTCCTAGAATACATAGGCATTGAGGATGCAATGGAACATGTTCACATGTGTGAAATTCTATGGCATGCAAAAGGGATCACAACTCCTGAGCATAAGGAAAACCAGTTTGCTACTACTTCGAAAGGGCATGTACATAGTAGGTATAGGAAGTATGATCTGAACCAAACTGTTGTGGATTATAATACGTGCTATGTGATTCATTCTTGGCAGAGTTCCATATCCCTGAGTTTGAGCAGAAAGCATTAGTGCACTAAAAAGAGATTAAGCAGGGCATGACTAAGAGCATAAGGGAATATGATGCACATTTTATATCTTTTTTATTAAAGTTATCCAATGATATCTACCCTAGCCATCATACACAATGGTTTATTGGCGGTCTGATCACATATTTCAGAAGGGAACTTTCTTATAAGACTTTCAAAGATCCGCGTGAGGATTTGGAGGTAGATTTGTGCATAGAGGTAGTGGGAAGTGCAGATACTAGAGTTAGCCCATTTCTAGAAGCATAGATCACATCGATGGAAAAGAAATTGGAAACAATATCAGCCTATTCAGTTCATGAGACGCGTAGTGTGATTTTGTGTACATATTGTGAGGTGGAAGGGAATACTAAGGATATCCGTTCTCGCAAGTCAGTGTGCACCATGTTGATAGATTGTGATATATGTCACTTAGATCATGATGCGAGTAGATGTCCCCTCTTGCAATGCGCGGTCGATAAGAATGTATCCATGTACTGTAATATTTGCAAGTCTCATACTTATGATACCATTAATTATAGAATAATTAATCGTATCCATAAGACTATTGATATTGGTGTGCGTCAGACCAATGTAGCAAGTGGATCCAAGGATCACAGAGAGCAACATAATGAAGGGCGTAATAATGGTGATAATCAAAATAGAGGATTCCGTGGAGGATACAAAGGTTGAGGTCATGGTGGAGGAAGAGGAGTATTTCCTAGAGGTACTTTCTTTACATGTGGATCGCCTAATCATTAATAGTGTGAATGCACTCAAAATGTCATTTACTCATGGTGCGGGAAACAACACAATTTTAAAGAGTGCCCTTATTTGTATGAGCGCATGAGTAAGCAACATAAGAAGGATAATGACATGACTATGATCAAAATACAACACTCCGGTGGAGGTCAATGAATGCCAAATGTGGGACTGGATTATGGATTGTAGCCTTTTTTAGTTACTACCCATGCTGAGGCTTCACGCGCACATGAGGCCCCAAGGAGAAAACCTATTATAAAACATAAGAAGTGATTAACGCTAAGTAACCAGATGCAGAACATCAGAAATAATTCTATATAGAGACCATGGACATCATTAGGAATTTACAAGGAGAGATTCAATGCTTGAAGGAATAGGCACATGAGATGGATAGAACAAAGACAATTGACCTCCCACAAAAATACATGGTTGATTTAAAAGAAGTATGTTAAATGTTGTGATAAGATAACATAATCCCCTTGTTAGGTGAATGGTTGTAAGAAAATATTATGCGCGTAGGACACGAGCATTAGAGGTAGATCCTTCATGCAAATCTGCCTCCCAAAAATCATGAGTATGATAAATAAATAACACTAAATGCGGTCATATATGGATGGATCTTGAGTAATATTTTGATAGATACAGGCACAAAAGTTCATGTGCTCATGTTGGATGCTTGGAATCAAATGGGACGAACACCTTTGTAGCCTTCTACAAATGTGTTGTACATGGCAAACAGAACTAGAGATAATCCTATTGGTGTGTTAAAGGATGCTACTATTATGATTCAAGGGGCCAATTTTATTGGAGACTTTGAGGTACTGGAGCTTGCAAAGGCAGATAATTTTCTAGAATTGCTTGGGTGCCCTTGGTGTTATGCAAATAATGCAGATTTGCAATTCAACAAAGGGTACATTAGATTTGAGAATAAAAAAGGGCACGTCATTATACCATTGATAGATGCAAAGGCTGCTCCCTATGTTGAGCCTTTGAGTGAAGAGGATATGAATAGAATTTACACACACACAGTCATAGATCTTGAAGTAAATGAGGCATCTAAGGATGGAGTGATATAATGGGATGATGCTCATTTAGTAAGTGATACCACTAGTATTACTTGTGATAACTGGGCAAATGGAACATATGAAGTAGTAGAGTGTGACATTAAGAATATTGTTACTTACGTAGTTAGGTAGCGTGTTGTTCGGCCACTTGGGTCATAACCTCGTGCCGCACTATACTGATGAGGGGAACCCTGATGTATTCTTACAAACCATGGAATCCTGATGGATGAATGAATGATATAGGAGGAATATGATTGTATATACTCTGCATGGGATTGCAACGTGCTGGTGGATTACACATAGAGATAACAATTTGGAGAGATGGGAAGAGAGAATTGCTTTCTCTACGAGGTTTATTAGGAGCAATGTACCCTCATAAATATGTGAATTTCATGGGAAGGATTCTACTTTGCACCACATTCAGAAATGTGAGAGACTATGGACTAAGGGGAAAGAAGCCCTTACACCATCAATCTGGGTACACAAGTTCTATGTTACCTTAGGCGGTTGCGCATGTGCATGGTATGTGCATGCAAAGTTAACAAGAGTAAAATCAAATTAGAAGGAGATGACCTTGATTATGATTCATACTTTTGATTATTTTTTAACTAGGCCTCAAGTTAATTAAGCATTGTAGATTGTAAAGTGCCTTACCATGGGAGATAGCACAAAACTTGAAGAACTCTTGCTAGATATTTTTGAGGAATTAGATCTAGAGGCGTGCCTCGACCTTGAAGAAAGTGAAGAAGAAGAGATGGTCATCACCTGGGAAGAAAAAGGGAAGGGAAAGCTACTATGCATAATAGATGGTAAAGATGATGAGGATAATAATCTGGATGTTAGTCAAACTGGGGGTACGTGTGAGGTGATGGATATAACTGATGCAAAGGTGTGAGCATATCAAAAACCTATGAAAATGAAAAAATTCAACATTGGGACAGATGTAGAGCCTAAGGAGGCTATTATTGTTGACTATTGGTCAAAGCAGGAGGTTGCTAAGATTATTAAGCTCATGTGTGACTTTCAGGATATGTTTCCAAGAGGATATCATGAATTGAAAGGAGTACACCCTTCTTTAGGGGAGATGTGAATCAAAATTAAAGAAGGTACACACCCAATTAGGAAGAGGCCTTACAGGATGAATCCAAATCTGCACGTTAAAGTTAAAGAAGAAATTGTTGAAATATGGAATCATTGAGCCTATTGAGGAATAAAAATGGGTTATCCCTATGGTGATTAACATAAAAAATGATGGGTGGATACGGATCTATGTAGATTATAGGGAGTTAAATGCTTCATGTGTGATTGATCCTTTTCCCACCCCATTCACAGAAGAGACACTTGAAGGCGTTATTGGGTGTGAGATCTACTCCTTTAAAGATGGGTTCTCTTGTTACCATTAGGTGCATAATGCCAAAGAAGATCAGGAAAAGACCACTTTCACCACAGAGTGGGGAAGTTTTTCATACACCGTGATGCCTTTTGGATTGAAAAACGTGCCTATAGTTTTTTCACACATCGTGGTACAAGCTTTTCAGGACTTCATTCACAAGTTTTTATAGGTTTATTTAGATGATTGGACTGTGTATGGGTTGGTAAAAGCTCATTGTGATAATTTACAAATTATGTTTGAAAGGTGTAGATAATTGAGTATCTCACTGAAACATTAAGAAGTGCATCTTTGCAACACCTTTTGGCACTTTATTGGGACATATTATTTGTAAAGAAGGCTTGTTGGTAAATCTTGCTAAGGTCAAAGTTATTTTGGGCTTAGAGGAGCCTACCAATTAAAGTGAGGTATGCAGGTTCTTAGGACATACAAGTTATTTCTAGAAGTTCATTAAGGGGTATGTTAAGATTGTCATACCCTTGGAGGAACTGTTAAAAATTAAAGGAAAGTTTCATTGGGATGAGGCTCGATAGATAGCATTTGAAACATTAAAGGAAAAACTCACTATATGCGTCAATTATGAACTTTCCTTCTTCGGATAAACCATTTCATGTTCATGTGGGTGCTTCTGGAATCGTAATTGACATGGTGTTATCATAGCCTAGTGAGGGAATAGTGGACCATCCCGTTTTTTTTGCAAGAAGAAAGTTGACCCCAACTAAATAGAACTATACAACTACTGCCGCGAAGTGTTATTGATGATTTACATGTTGCACAAATTCAAACAATACTTATTAGATACACCATTCATATCAGATCATATGGTTCTTAAGTACTTGGTCAACAAGCCCTTTTTACGATGGCACATATGCAGGAAGATCCTACTATTTCAAGATTTTAAGTTTACAGTTGTGGTAAAAACTAGCAAAAAATAACTCATGACCTAACCACTTGTCAAAAGCAATTCTTGTGAGGATGCCCATAACATTGAGGATACAATGCTAGATGCAAAAATGTTCAGATTGAACCATATTCCCATTAAACTTGAGGAAATTACAATATTCTTGTGCACTGGCTATGCACCTGAGGGGATGAAGAATTTGGAAAAGAAGTAGCTTGTAATATGTGCAGCGACCTATTAATTGATAGGAGGATACTTGTATAAATTTGGTCATGATGAGGTTTTGCAATGGTGTGTTCTAGAACATGAGCGCGAGGGGATAATGGTAGAAAGCTCATAGTGGTATTGTAAGTTGACATTATGCTAGATATGCCATCATGTGTAAGATATTGATGGTTGGATTATGGTGGGAGATTGTCTTTAACGATACTAAAGAATATGTCAAGGTGCATGACCATTTTTTAGCGCCTTGGAAGGCCTAAAACAATAGATGAGAAAACCTTTGAGGCCTATTGTAAGTGCTGAACCATTTGAAAAATGGGCAATTGGACTTTATAGGCCCTATTTCCCCAATTGCATGTAAAATTGGCACGCGATACATTATAACTTGTATAAATTAATTAACAAGGTGGGAGGAAAAAGTGCCTACAAAGTATTACACGACAACTACATCAACAAGTTTCTTATGGGAGAACATTGTCGATTGCTATAAATGTTCGTTAAGTCTTAAAAGTGATAAGGGCATGCAATTTTTGAATGAGAAAATCAAGATTTTATTCGTAGAATTCATGGTCATGTGCCATAAGAGAAAACCATATCACCCATAGGCCAATGAGACTGCTGAAGCGTTAAATAAGATATTGGGCCATACATTAACAAATATTTGTGATGTTAGATGGAAGGAATGGGATGATAAAGTATCTATTGTACTTTGGGCATATAGAACTACCTATAAGAGGTTAAATAAGGCCACACCCTTTCAGTTGGTGTTTGGTGCTGAGGTTTTGTTTCCTATTGAGTTTATGAATCCATATCTGTGTATTGTGTGCATAGGAGGCCTAGATGATGAACAAGCATTAGAAAAGCACATAGATAAGTTGATGCAGTTGGATGAGTGGTGCGCCATTTCTCGATGGAGTCATAAAATGGAGAAAACAAGGTATAAGGCATGGCATGACAGACATATCGGGAACAAGGAATTTGATGTGGGAAATATAGTTCTTCTGTATGATTCAAATTTTGCGCACCACCCTGGGAAGTTAAAATTCCATTGGCTAGGACCATTTGTAGTAACAAAAATATTGGAATCAGGGGCTTTCTAGTTACAAGAACTGAATGGAACTTTATTACCTGGTTACTTCAGTGGGAGTACGGTGAAGCGCTACTATGAATAAGTCTTCTTGGTGTTTGTAATAAGGAAGTATTTCCATTTATATTAGGTTTTCCTTTAATACATTTCATTTATTTTTGTTTCCTTTCATTGTTGTTATCCTTTGTCAATTTGTTCATTATTTTATTGTAATAAGAATGTTTGCGTGCCTATAGTTAATTACTATCTATGTGATTTTATGCGTAGAGGACTGCGCATACAATTAGTGTGGGGTAGGAGGAAATGATAAGAGATTTGATTTATGAAGATGTTACTAACGGAGTTTGCATGTATCATTCATGATATTGGTTGATGAAGAAT
Source organism: Taxus chinensis (assembly GCA_019776745.2). Taxonomy (NCBI): domain Eukaryota; kingdom Viridiplantae; phylum Streptophyta; class Pinopsida; order Cupressales; family Taxaceae; genus Taxus; species Taxus chinensis. The sequence continues at coordinate 679,384,509 of CM034149.1, forward strand.
GGTGGTAAGGTGTCATAAGAAAGATGGTGATAATGAGGAAAAGGACAGAGGAAAATCCATGTTTGGGAAGTAAACAATGTAACACAAGGTAGGAAGGGACATGAATAACTACATAGTATAAGGTGGAGAGGCTGATTTACTTTGGTGCATGGAGCCCATGAAAGGAGGTATGCGACTAGAGTAGTTTTTGTGCTAAAAGCTTACAGCTGGAGTGCATGATGAACATGGATAATAAGTGCGATAAAGGCGGGAAGAGTGGAAAATCATAATGAAATGCAATTGTATATTAGTGGTTGGCAAGTGATCAATGCGGGAGAAAACTGAATGCCTACAAATAGAATTTCGGGATAAAATCATTTTTACCTTACCTTGTGTGAATTTTTTAATGACTTTGTGTGAATTAGGGAAAACTTGAAATATTTGGAGAGAAATCAACTGCCAAGTTCAAGAATCGTGAACTAGATTGTGAAGGAGAACACAAACATGGGTGAGATTGAGTTCCAATGGACGTAACCATGTATATTGAAGTGGTGTTGTGAGATTTTGGAAGGAAAGAAGATTTCTCTAGTTACGGTTTCGAGAGTTAAGGCATGATATAAAAAGTTTAAAAAGAAAAAGTATATTAGTATTACGCGAAAGGGTTATGGAAAGAGATTTGTATTACTAAGAAAAGAAAGACACAAGGTAAAGTTTTGATTTTACACGAATAGAATGACACTAAGGAAAGCAGTAACCATGTCACCAAAGAAGAGTGGCAAGGGAAAAGAAAATATGACTCCTGCAATAGACATTCAAGAATAATGGTAATTAGAAATGCAATACCCATATGGAGTGTTGATGAGAAAAAGGTGGGTATCACATGTTAGGACCATGGTGGTAATATATTATAACCATAGAATAGATTTGACCATACATGATATGACAATAGAACTAGTTCAACTGACAGAGGAAAGAACCCTTGATGATAAGCTAGTGTACGATGATGAGGTGAAGAGGGTGTTGAAGAAGGTTAGACTATTGTAGCTAAATTAATTTCTGTTCTTCTAGAATCTTGGGAGGTTATATCAATGGTTAATGTCTCACATGCATGAGGACTATTTATATTTTACAAGACAGATGGATACACATTACCACGTAATTGATTAAGAAGTATAATAAACTTATTAATACTGAGAATTATTTTGATGATGACTTAGCAAATGATGTCGAGGTAAAGAAAGCTACATTGGAGTTTGAGTACAAGAAGGGGGCGTGCGTTTTATATTGTCAAGATCAATGTTCTTGTCATGAGGATGGTCGGTGTGCTTACTCAGCAAGATAAGTGAACAATAAAGATGGACATAGGTGAATAACATATGGTTTAATGTATGCAAGAGATTCTCATAAGGAACCATATATAATATTGCTTCTTTTATAGCAGAAGACATCATTGAAGCTATGCGTAACGGTGATAAAGTTATGTATGGAAACATGTTACTAGTGATAATTTCTATATGAAATTGAGGTGCCTGATGGGCCTAAAGACAAGATATGAGAGTATCTTGTAGAATATCCCTCCCCTGCAAATTGGTTTTCTAAGTATACATGTGATACGGTGACACTAGCATATAAGGCGTGTGTGGACAAATGGTATAAGTGGATGTGTGATGTGTTCAGTGTTGAGTGGAGGATTTCAGAACAATTGCCCGCTCTTATAGGGGAAGTTATTGATTTCACCATCTATCAATAGTTTTGTATTGAGAGGTTTACATTAAATGATGGTACCAAGTGTTAAGAAATAAGAGATAAAATATGCGAAATAATCCCTCACAGAATCGCAACATTAGAAAACTAATATGCATAAATTATTACAGATCTCAAATAAAATTACATAATAAAATAACACAACACAAAGAGACAGTATTTAATGTGATTCACCCAATTTGGGCTATGTCCACCAAGAATCACTTGCTCATATTTTATGTACAAGCCACCACTCTCTCAATACAATACCCAGATCTGTTTGGAGCTATGCTCAACAAACTCTACAGAATTCACAGCTGAATTCAAACACATCTGCAGATACATTTACTTGTACATCTGCATAAGACCATATAAATAGACAACTGCTTAAGCAGTTTTACAAAATTGTGGGTATCAAAATGATGAGCAAAACAACTCCCATAAACCTATGGGTCAAAAAAACTCACCCATATGAGAAGAGCACGTTTCTCGATATGTCAGGTGCATTTTTCGAGGCCAAAAAAAAATTTACGCCTAATTTTTTTTTTCGAGGGCTGCGCCCCCAAACCCCTGCTATCGAGGGTTACTGGCCCCGAACCTCAATGAGGATACATGAAAAGTGTACAATACTCTTAGTGTACAGTCTTCAACACTTTCACACATGAAAACAGGCTCCGCAACCTAACACCAAAGAGCCCATGGTGCAAGATCCCTTTTGCTTCTACAATGTATTACTTTGAGAGTGCTAAGAAAATTTTTAAGGAAGCGTAAAAAATGAGGCTTGATTTGAGTGAAGTGGATAAGGAGCACCAAGAGATGATTCAGACATTTTTCTACCCCAAGAAGTTTACTTATGAAGAGAAGTATGTTTCAGAAATCATACATTTGTTGAAACCAGTGATATTACCAATAGCTTCAATGGATGCAGTAAGGATATATATTTATCTAAGGCCTTCGTTTGTTGATGGATTATTCATGGAATATGATGTAAATATCCCTGAGGATCCCTCTGTGCGGAAGAAGGTTGAAACGTAAGAAAAAAGGTCTCAAAGAGACACCTTTTGTGAATAGGAGCGAAGGGCAAGGTAAGGATAGAAACCCTGTTCTAAGCGCATCCATAGCGTAAAAATCATAATGAAAGGAGGCAAGAACAAGTACCTATGTCAAAAAGGAAACCTATGAGAAGAAGTTATCTAGTGTAGAAGAGACATAAAAAATAGTCCATAGCTCAGACTCTAAGGAGACATGAGATCTTGAATGATGACGAGGCTGAGAGAAAGGAAGAACGGGAGATGAAGGTGATTCTATATGTATATTCGCTTGAGTGATTCAAATGAGGAGGACCAGAGCCTACACTTTGAGGACACACATGATATTGAGATGGGTAGAGAAGAATTTGGAACATATGATGCCTAAACTTTAGGTGGAAGATTAGAGCTGACAAATGCACTCGTGACTAGGTGAATTCCCAACCCTAATCTGGTTAGCGGGGTGGAGAAATAGGTCACAAAAAGTATAGAAAACTTGGTAGAGCATGAGGTGGTGCATAGCGTAGAAGAAGGAAAGAGTGAAGGATATATAGGGATCATGGGTGGAGATTCAAACCTTGCTTTAGGTTTCCCCAAGAGTGTTCACGAAAAGGGTAGAAGGAAAGTGTACATTTCACAAGGACCTATCATGTAATACGTTGAATATCGTAATAAGGTTTTGTGCATGAGGTATTAGAGAATGATACCTTCAGATCAATTATTTTTCTAGTCATCATTCAATAAGGGAGGATGCACTACTGTGCATAAGGAAGATGTTGTCTTAGGCACTTGAGTCACATATTGAGGAGACAAAATTTGAAGTGAGCACCCAATCATTACTCTATATGCGTGAGTAGAAAATACTGAGAGAGATAAATCTAATAGTTGATTCCTAGCAGTTGATAGATGAAAAAATTGGTAATGTGCTTAACAAGATATCGGTGGAGGTGGGTTCTAGAGTTTTTGAAAAGAACAACAATATACAGTTTATGCAAAGGTAGATGGAGGAGAAGAATAAAGAGAAGAGAAAGAGACAGAGAGATAAAGGAGAAGGAGAAGATTATTGTGTCGTTAAAATAGGAGCTAAGGGAAGAAAAAGGGAAAACACATGTGGCTTATAAAAAGGATGAGTTCATAGATGATGTAATCTTATTAGTGCACCCAGATATGGACCCTCCTGATAAGACCAAATATGAATCTATTTTCTAATGTCTTGAGGATTCAACATGCATAATCACAACTCAGCAGTAAACCCTTGATTTAGAATCTGCAGAAGAAGTTATGGTGCAATAGAAGCAGTAGGAAAGAGAACAAATTGAAGCCATCATAACATAATACATTCAGTTACTTGAATTAGTGAAATAAGCAGTTCCCATGGAAGAGTTTTTTTGTGACAATTGTGACGATAGAGATCATGTAATGGGACTACTGGTTGTAAAACATGAAGTAGATTTGAAAGATTTCTAGGCCAACAAAAAAGGGAATCAGGCCGAATGAGAAAGTATTATGGCGGTAGATTGAGTAGAAGAATGAGACAATTGATTCATTGAGGTCCTCGATTAAAAATAAGCAGAAGGAAATTTATCTATAGGTTACACGCAAGATGGACACACTAATTGATATAGGAAAACAATTGGAGACTCTGGTGGACACCTTGAAAGCTAAGGGTGAGGATATGAATTTTGAAGAAGTCACTGCTATAATATGGGATGATTTTAATCAAACACGCAGTGAATTAGAGGGGTGGAAGACATTGGAAGAATTAGTGAATAAGGAATTTTCCATTCTTTTTGCATAGTAGTAAGTGGATTCTTTCATTCTTTGGCGTAATTTGGACAGTTATTATTTCATTCTTTAATTCTTGAAGGATTGTTTATTATTATTTGAGTTATCAAAAAAATTGTTGTTCGAGGACAGAAAACATACCTAGTGTGGGGTAATGTTGGGCACATGGAAATGGCTAAATATTTGTAGAGTGCAGAAGTTAGTGCATATAGGTAAGCTACAAAAAAACTGTGTGAAAGTGTTATAGAAGAAACACACTTAAGGGGAAACATGATGAGCATGCTAGAGGAACAAGGTTTACACACAAAAGTTGGAAAGGGATGAGTATAAGGATTGTGATGGAAAGATAGAGAACTTAGTGAGATTTTAGTATGTGAAGCTAAATATGGACTTGGGTTACGTGACACAGAAGGATATTTGGGCAGTTAGGAAGAGACTATTTTTGAGGAAAGAACTTACAATTCAAACGGGCACTTGGAGCTAATAATAGGATTATAACTAGGAGTTAACTATAGATGATCTATAAATAGGTAGAGCTTACATGCTTTGATAAATATCTTGTAATGAAACATGGCTATTTTGAGGATGTAACCTATTTTGAGAGTGCATGGGCAGTGAAGGGCAATTTTCCCACCCCTATATATATGTATTGATTTACACGGTTTAGATGATCATGTGTGTTACAGTTATGCTGCTGGTTTATGACTGTGTCTAAATTATGAGAGTCATATAGATGCATTCAGCTATTGTGGATTAATATAATGGATCATTTTTGTTAGATATTGATTATTGATGTATCTATTACTAGTAACTGTGTGGTGAATCTGATCTTAATGGTTATGTGAACTATATATTTATTTATTTGTGTGTTTCTAAACTGAGATCATGGATCTAGTTGTTATGATGGAATATATGTTCATGCATGCTAACTCCTTCACAAAGATGACATAAAAGAGGGACCTGGTACCTTCACTCGCTTCGAGGTGAGCGCTCAGATATGTCTGAGTGATGTGCTGGAACGTATAGGGTTTGATCAAGAAATAAAAGAATACAAAAATTAAGATAAAAATGGGAACATGTCCCATCGGACGTGCCAGAATGTAAGCAGTGAAAATATTAACTAAAATGAAAGATATGAAAAATAAATAAGAAAAACTTCTAGTCAATTCTTCCTTGCAAATCTTAGATAATATTTCTTGAAGTACATGGAGTTGCTAAATATTGTATATTGTTATGGCATTGTGGATGTACTTGATTAGTTATCGAAAGGTAGAATGCCAATGCTATGACCTCATAAACATGAGGTTGTGGATGATAATTTTGGCAAAAGTTACTTCCAAATTAAAAAAATCTTCCAGTGATGATTTACAAAGAATTGGCTTGCATTTAATAGCTAAGGGTGAGGTCATGAAAAGTGGATCAAATTTTGAGTGAGCTTTAGGTTCATAATTGTGATTTCCTGAAATAGCCATTGGACTTTGTATGTGCAGTTTTAGAATTAAAGGGGCATTGAACATTTGGACTTTAATGAAGTAAAGTGGTTATATGTGCAACTTTATTTCCCCCGCCTTTCTAGGATTCTAGAAGTGGAGCTAAGTGGAGTTGACTAGGATGGTGAAGTGGAGTGTGAGTAAATAAATATGATTATTTAAATAACTAATTTAATTAGTTATAAGGTGTGAGAGGATAATTAAGCATTTTTATTAAATAAATGTTTAGTTGGATTGTGTGAGGAATTAATTTAATTAATTCTAAAAGGGTGAAATAGAATTAATTTAATTAATTCTAAAGGAGTATGATGCAAACTAAGATAGAATTAATTTAATTAGTTCTAAATGGGATATATTACTTAGTTAAATCTGAAGGGATGCAAAATAGGATATGATAGAAGTAGGCATGTATTTTTGGAGTGTCTACATGGGTATGCCCCAAATGGTTCATGAGGTTGTGAAAATTTAGAACTACATGTTACTATGCCACTTGGGTGGAGGTGGCGGGGCTCTATGTGCCTAGGGTCATAGGGTGAGCCGACCTCATAGATTAGAGAAATAAGGTGTCAGGGATATTGGTGAGTGACCAGGCCTAGAGAAATAAAGAGACGAGACTCTCGATGACTAAATTGGTTTCGAGAAACAAGGTGACAAGGCTATATGGTGAGTGACCTAGTCTAGTTTTCATACTATGATTTGTATATTCATGTGACGGGGCTCTATGGTGAGTGACCCCACTTGGTTTGGGTACTATGATTCTTTTCTGTCTTGGGAGGTATATTGAGTTGTTTTGGGAGACCTATGGAGATTTGGGAGGCATATGAAGTTAGTATGTATGATTCATGAGTTACTCTTGTGATTCATGTTATGTATTGTGATGTTGAGGCTTGATGTTCCTCTTTGTTAACTTATTGGTGTCACCAAGTAACTAAAACAACATTCCAACAACTATCACAAAAATTACAACAATCAAACTTACCTAGCTCTATATGTGGAAGAACATATCGGTTTCATAAAGCACTCAACATGGTTTGTAATACAATTATCTTTTGGAAGGTTCTAAAATTTAGTCTCATACCATTCCAAAATCATCTTCATAATGACTCCTTATCAAGAGAACATCATACTTATTCCTTCACTCAAATCTACCTTCTTCACTCTTCTTTGGTTCATTACCCCAAACATGCATATTTATTCCTTTTTAGCCCTTCACACAATAATCTAACTACACATCCCTATCACACACTACCAAAAAGTGTTAAACAACCATCAAATTGATTTTAAAGATTATTAGACCATCTTTTCCTTTACTTGCTCTTGGACTTCTCTATACGCCTTCTCAAGACCATTTTTTTCTCCATGGGTACACATGAGATTCCAACATTACTCATGAATGAATAATACCTCCCACAGCTACATTTCTCCATCCTTGACATGCTCTCAAAAATTCAGACCTCAATGCTTAACATAATTCTTTTTTTTTGTGTCTTTGTCTCCAAACCCTTGTTTAGGTCTTCTTAGGCACACATTCAAGTTTATCTGTGATTTTGGGAAATTTACAATGCACAAAAAATATGTTTTTGGATACCCATCAAGACTTTTGAGGTGTCTATGATATTTCAGGTGATAACTCCAAGTAAAAGAGGTACTTCCTTTGCAAAATTAGGTGTGGACCGTATCTTCCTTTCTCTGTCTTAGACTGTTACAAAAATAAAAAAAATTGAACCCTTAGTTTCCATAAATTATTTCACAATCTCTTGGTAGGTGTCCTTAGTAGGATATCTAGAAAATTTCAAGTTGAAAGGAGTTGATTAAAAGCCTTAAAAAACAAGCCATAGCTAAGCCTATGGGAAAACCTCACAGTGAGCCCAAGAGGAATCAATCATCTATACATTTCTTTGTATTAGATTTCAAGGAAAAATGTAACTAAGGACTTGTAATAGACTCAACTTCATAAAAATATTACAAGTGACTTATAAGGTGACATGCAAAATTTTCTATACTCCTTCTTTCCCCTGCCCTATCACGTACATTCACAGTCCACAGACTTCCTAACTCCTTTTTTATCAATACAAACACAAACATATTAAAGAGTAACTCTTATAATCAATCCATTGGAATTTCTTCACCTTAAATTTTGATCAAGGAGTCACAATTATGAATCTTAACTCCTTTCTTAAGGATCTATAACCTTCTATGAGAATGCATAGTTATCACCAAGATAAGAAAATAGTTTTCTTCACTGTTGCTTCAACAAAGGGATTTAATATGAAAAATAACTGTCATAGTTCTTGTTCCTTAGACTTGAAAAATTCCTTGAATTTTATTCACCATACACAACAAGTACTTACCATATATTCTATGTAAAGGTGATCACAGTTAATCTATCTCACAGTTTTGTTTAGTTATGATCTCTTCACAAGAGTCTTGTTTTAGGACTTAAAATTATACCTTCTATATAAAGAACCCACAACTCATAAGACATACAAAATACATCAATAATTCTTCATTATAGTTTACAATGTCATTTAATTTCACAATTTATTAAAAATTTCACAGTTTGGTCTAACAAACTCTAGCCTTTATATACAATGATCTTTCACACAACCCTAAATACTAATGTTCTTCACAATTTAGTCTTACTTTTCCATCTAACATGCATAAGAATCCAATCATCATTCTTAAGGATAAATAAATTCTCAGTCACAAAGTGCAAAATGCATACACAACACAATATTATTCATCTTTTTTTAAATCTTACCCCTGATTTCTCCTTTATTATTACATTCATAGAGATATTTTCATATATTTACATTCCTCAAACTTGAGTCCTGCTCTAATTATTATCTTCTTTGCTCTCTTTTTCTTTTTATTATCTTGAGATGATTCTTTCTTGAATTTTGTCTTTTCTTTGTACTTTTTCCTTCTTGTATTTGTTTCTTGTTTGAAATTTCTCCCTTTTTCCAAATTTACTCACCTATAACTGACTTCTTATCCCATATTTTTTTCTTGCATATTAAGGTTACTTGGATTCATTTTGGTCTCATTGTTGTCTTCTCTACTTTCAGGATTTTTAATAATTTTCCTCTCTTCATGGTTTTATTATAAAAAAATATAATTTTTACCTTTCCCTTAAATTATTCATACCACTTTCTTATATGGTATTATTAACTCTTTATTTCTTTGTTCACTGTTGATTATCTAGTTAAAAATCAGTTTGACTCCTTTCTTGTCAATTACTCATACCAATCAAATAGTTTTGAAGATTTCAAACATGAAGTATTCACTTGACTATCTTAGAATGTATTCAAGACTATAAAAATCCTTTTCAAGGATATTCTCAAGATGTTATAAGCCCATTTTCACTCACTTGCTTACCATAAACAAAAATTGCTCACACCTTGTCTTATTCTTGCCATAGTTAAAATCATGTCAAATTTGTATTTGTAGAATTAATCTCAAGAATGTGATGATGGTTTTAGGTATTCAATATTCTTGTTCAAAAAATTATAAAACCAGTCTCCAAGAACAAATACTACTTCCCTTGTGAAATCACTTGCTTATTAGGCCCTTAAGACCCTATTTTTAAACTGTCATCATTTTCCTTGTTCACAATATCATATCACCTCAAAATTTTTAAGATATGATAAATATCCATGCTCATAACATATGCTTCAAATTTCATTAATTTTCATCCATAAAAGCAAAATTTATGCTAAATTTACTTTAAAAACCCTAGTTTAGGGCAAGTTTAGGATCTTAAAAAGTGAATTTTCACCATAACTTTCTCATTTTGATGTTTCAAGAGTTAAAATTTGTTCCTCCACCTAGGTTTTTAAATACTCCATCCTTTTAAGTTGATCATCATCTCATGATTCTCTATTGTATACATTCTACCTCATGATTCTTCTTTGTTTGTCTTAAGAAACCTTACTCTATTTCACCAATTTCAAGGAGTTTATCTTCACTAATGGCTCCTATTCTTGTTAAATCCTATTTTATACCCATACTCATTCAGTTTACTCTTATTTTCCACCTTGATTTCACCATTTATGCTTCTGTGACCTTCTTTTCACCTTGAGTTCATCATTTTCTTCACAAGTTGTCCTAAAATCTGACCTTTCCTACCTAATTCCAATTTTACTCAATATTCATTATTTATACCTGGTTCTAAGGATTAATTTAACCTCTCATATAGGTATACATGTTCTCTTAATCCACACCTATAACTCATTTTTTTCTCATTCAATAGAAATTTGAAATTCATATCAAATAATGCAAAAATTGACCTTGTACCATACTTAGGAAGCATACCTTGATATGATAGTATTATTTTTAAGCTTCATTCCTCTTATAAATATCACTCATGACCTCTGCAATTTATCTCCAATTCTGGATATAGTTCAATTTATCTTGTGGGTCTTTATCTTTATCCTCTTTTGCTATCTCCCTCTGAGTGATTTGTCTTTAATGTTTTGATTGCTCTTTCAACTAGTGTTACCTTTTGATCACATCTACCTTCTTTCTTATGCCTTGAATGATATTTTTTGTCCTTTTTAGGCCTCTTATCATTATAAAAATCCTCTATAATTTTCTTTGATTATTTTCTAAACCATTCTTTCAAGTTACAATTTCTAAGTTTTTTCAAATGTGTACTTCTTTGTTTCAAAACCTCACTTGGAGTAGTAATTTGAAAACCTGCATGCATACACTAAAAAAATTGATTAGTTTGGAAAAACTAGAGGTATATAGACCTATTTGTATGCTCCTTGTTATTATTCTTTCACTTTTTCACCTTGAAGGATTATTTGTCTATCTCTTTCTCTTTTAGTTTCTTTACTCACTTCCTTCATCTCCTTATCCATCCCATAAATAAATTTCATTCTTCTTAAGAGAGTATTCTCTCTCTCTCACTCTCTCTCAACTCCTTATAAATTTCTTTGATTGTATATCTTCCCTTTTGACCTTTTTCTTGGTCATTTATCACTCTTCCTTGTGTTCTTTTACTAAGCTTTCTTATCACTTCAATTTGACAAGAAATAACTATCTTCATTGATGTCTTTAACTTCCGTCTTACTTGATAGGTTCCTTCTAACTATTCTTTGTACTACCTTCCTCCCCTTTTCTTATTCATTTCTCTATTTATTATCCTTCACTTATCTCTTTCTTCATTCACTTTCACAAGTTCATTAGTACTCTTCTCTATTTCAAACTTCACGTCTCTTGAAGGTTTTCTTGCTCCCATCCACAACTCATCAAATGTATTCAAGAAAATCTTCATAAGGAGACAATTTCTTCCAGTCTTACAGTCCTCCTTAATCTGGTCCATTTCATTTTGTAGATACCTCTTCATAGAAATCAACATGACAACTTCCATCATTAATTGTCTTCTACCTCTCAAAGGTGTAAGACTAAACCAAACCCCAATCTTGAAAACTTTATATACATTAGCTTGACCATCATGTTTATCTTGTCTATAAAACTTACCAATGTATCCCTAATAACAAATGGACAAACATCTATTGGCATAATGTGACATAAAAACTATATCCCTATATTTTTCATATATGAAAATCCACAAAATATTGTTCACTCACAAAAAATTGAAGCTTTTGGTGTACCCATGCAATGTAATAAGGATTTAGATGTTGAAATATTCTCAATCCAAACTTCTACACCATATACTCTGACACCACATTGTCTGATATTTCCTCCATACATGATAAAATTGCAAAATTGTGCCTCCTAACTTGAACCTTGGCCTAAACAAGTTCCTTCTCTGATTGAGATCTATCTTCTAGGATTCTAGGTTTAATCAAAAATCTATTCATCAAAAGAGATTCATTCTTCAACACCTTATTTATCCCATAACACTGATTTGGTTCTTCCCATCTACCTATTTTCATTTTTATTAGAACAATTTACTTCTCTACCATTAGCATAGTTATCAAAATTTGCATATACATCATCAAATTGAGACATACCTCTCTTTTTTTTGGCCTTGAATATCGATTTCTTCCTCCAATATGAATAGCTTTTAGACTCCTCCTTTGCTACTACTGAACTCTGAGATATGACATCTCTTTCCTTTGACAAATAATGCTCCAATGCACTCCATCCTTTCCTCCATTTATATCTTTATTTTCCTGAATTGCTCCATCAAATCTCTCAACCAAGCTTTCTTGATTATTTTACATTTCTTGGGTATACCTTTGTGTCATCATTATCTTATCTTGTTTGGTTGTCTAATTATTCCTTTGAACACAATATGAAACCTTTAATGGTGTCACTCTAGTAACGACTACAACCTTGTAGACAAAAATCACAGATCTCACAACAATGACACTTACCTAGCCTCTAGTAAATGGACTAACATTACCAATTCTGGCCTTCATAAAGCATTCAATATTGGCTCTCTAATACAATTATCTACCTCTGGAAGGCTCTTAAAATGTAGTCTCAAATCATGCCATATATCAGCTTCATAATAAATCCTTATCAAGAGAACTACCTACTAATTCACTTCACTCAAATCTACATTCTTCACTGTAATTTGGCATCATTTAATCCATTCAAATCAGTGCAATAATTTCCTCCTTTTTATCACCTTCATTGCAAGATATGTCTTTAATGCTCCTTAATTAACTTTTCACGGGTTCATACCAAGAAGTGTGAAGAAAACCTTAATATTTCTCTGCACAGATCTATTAAACCATATTTTCCTTTAGTCCCATCTTAGGGATGCTCAATATGCCGCATGTACCAATTTTTTTTCATCCATGGAGTTTTCTTTGTAGATTACATCTTTCAATCCACTGAATGAATGACATCTCAAATTAGATGCATTTCACCAGGTCCTGTGTTTAAATTCTGGTTACAAATTGTTGTCCTCTATGCTTAACATCTTTGTATGAATTCAAGCTTTCTTTTGTGTCTTTGTCTCCAAATCCTTGATTAAATAGGTCTTCTTAGGATCCTATATTTAAAAGTTTACTCTTTGATACTTGGGAACTTATCTATGCACTCAAATTAGAGTTTTGGATAATCCTTCCGAGAGGATTCTCTAGGTTGCTACAAGATTTCAGGTGATAAGCTTCAACTGATAAAAGAAGTTACAAACTAATATGCAAACATTGACCTTTTAATTAGGTCTGGAATGTACCTTTGTTTTCTAGATGAATCTTAGATGACCGTGTTAGAAAAGTAAAAAGATTTGAACCCCTAGCTTCATAAAGTCTTTCTTAGCCTTTCTAGCCAAATAATAGTCCACGTAGGGTTAGCATATCTAGACAATTTTCACAGGCTTGAACTATCACTATCACGATTATCATAGAGCCTCAAGAAGGTTTAGCCCTAGCTCACAATTACTGAGAAAACCATCATATTCAAGCCCGAGTTGAATCAGCTCATCTATATATTGGTTTATATTAGATTCCAAGGTACCAAATTGTAACCGGGGACTTCAAATCAAGACTCACCTTCATAGAAACCCTAGCCTCAAACCCAATTGTCTTATTAGGTCATAGCATGAAGATTTTTGTCTATCTTTCCTCTTCCCTGATCAATGGACATTCACAGACCACAGACCTTGGAACTCCTAGAGATTAACAATAGTTAGGTCTCAAACATATAAAATATTAACTCTTCTAATCAATCCGCTTATCATTTCTTCAAAATAATGTATGCATCCCCAACAGTCACAATTATGTATCATAAACTCCTTATCTTGATGATCCAACTAACCTATGCCCAAGAGCAGTGGTATAGTCTATCTACAAAAGCTCGTGGAAACATAGTTTTCATCACTTTGATTGTCTTCAACCAGGGGATTCAATATGCTAACATAACTATCATATTTAATATTCTTGTAGACTTGAGAAGTTTCTTGAACTCATTTCTTCTGCATGATATAAACATTGTTCTTCGCTTATACTCTATGCAAGGATTATCAAAATTAACCTATTTCACAGGTCTTAGGTTTCCAGTCTATCAATATGCTTCACAAGAGTCTTTTGTAAGCTTAGGACTTTGAGAATGACACCTATCTACACTCAGGAACCCATAACTCATATGACATCCAAAATTCATCAATAAGGCTTGAATTACAATGTGCTTTTCATTGAATCTCACATCTTTATTCAAAATGTCACAGTTTTGTCTAACAAACTCTATCCTTCAGGCACAATTATCTGTTCACACATCCATGGAATATTATTGCTCTACAAAGAATTTAGTCTTACTTTTCCATCTAACATGCATAAGAATCCAATCATAATTCTTAAGGACAATAGTAATAGTCAGACACAGAATGCAATCATTGCCAGTACACAAGATAATTTTAATTCATCTTTCTTAATGCCTTACCCCAGATTTCTCATTAATAATCTCACATACATAAAGCCATGACATTCATATACTTACTAATTGTGTACACACAAAAAATTCACCTCTAATACTTTTCTTTAAGTTCACCATGATTTAATGGACCATCCCAGATGATGGCCACTAATAGTTATAAAGGAGGTTTAGATATGCTCTTATACCTACACTCCTAATTTCCCCTTAAGACTACTAACTCAACACCTAACTCTAGTTATGAAAACCCTAACCAACTTAGTTGAGTGCATTCAAGTTAGGTTAGTAAGCCTCTAATCTACATTACTGGCCCAATTAGGACTCCTTAGTACACCTAGGACCATTTAGACTACCTAGGACACCATACACCCAAGGTTACAAATTTGAAATTTTGAATTAGACTTTTTGGAGGGAAAATGTTCTACAAGGCCTAATCAACTCAAACCATCTCCAAATGACCTGAAATTGATTCCTATACTATTTAGACCCGTAAGAACATTAATAAACCCTTAGAGGAGTTAGATGCTCCTACATCACTTATGTTATTGGATCTTATCTTATTATTGTGTGGCTACAGTCATGGTTTTGAGTCATGTAAAACCCGTTGAATACATATTTAGTGATGCCTTATTATACATGTCAAGCACATGATATGTATTTGATCTATGATTGGGGCATGTGTGTTGAGTTCTATGTTGTGTGGACCATTATTTTCATTTCCATGGCGGGTTTGGCAGTCTTGTTGTGAAGTAATTATGCAATTGTTTTAAAAAGGTGTTTTCTGGATTGCTAGTGTGTGCTTTGGACCTTGTGTGACATTGTGATGTCAAACGTTTTGGGAAACCAGCTAGAAACTTAAAATTGAAATTCTTAACAAGTGATAACAATGTGAAATTTGAGCAAGTGAATGGTGTAGTCGACAAAACTAATAAATTTTGAATACAATTATGAGAAAACATAAGCGAATGTGTTTCAAAATGACTATCAAATTTATATTTGAATCCACGGTGGATTTGAAACTGTTGAAAAATGAAGTCTTATGAGCTTTGAAACTAAAAAAAAGGTATTAAGGAATTGATTGATTGAGTAATAAAATAAGGATAAATGCTAATCTTCACAGAACATTAAGAAATTGAGAAAAAAATAAAATGTGTTTAACTTTTTGGTAGTTGAATTTTAAATGATAGAGCCTTTTCAATAAATGGAGTTGTTATTTTTCCTAGTTTTCTTATCCCTCTTGCTACCATGGCAATATACCACATCGAGGATAATTCTCTTATAAGGGGAGGGAGATGTAATACCCCTCACGTTTCGATCTATCTTACTCTAGTTGTGACAAATAGAATTGGCCCTGATAAGGATTTGTTCCCTTGTCTTCACATCATGCTTTGATCTAGTCAATTTAGGAAATGAAATAATAAAAAGAGGTAACGTTGTAGATGTGCCTTCGCGGAAAAACAAGCTAAACACCATGGAGTGTCTCCATGTCACCAAATGGTGAGGTGTCGTCATTTTCCTTTTTTTATTCTTTTAATTTGAAATCATGTTTAGATTTTTGAGTTTGAAATATTATAGTGGCATTAAAATTTGATCAAATCAAGGTGTTTTACTGAAAAATAATAAATAGATCCTTATAAATTTGAAATGAAAATAAGTACGTGATAGTAACTAATTTTGGGGAAATTTCTAATTTCCTTTGATTATATACTTGTAGTTCCCTCCCTTACAAAGTTTTCTCTGTAGTGGGGTCTGACCCTCCATTACCCTTTCAATGCGTTGGTTCCACTTATTAACCATTGTTGACATTACTTTTGAGTGTTTCGCGGGGAGAAGGGAGTTCCTAGAGCCGTGTGTTGGAAAACATAGATGAATGGTGCAAGCTTGGCGATTTATATTGGTTATGAACTTTACATGTTCATATTATATGGTAATTGGTTTGTCGGCGTGTTCTCGAGTTGAAGACGAGTAATGTGATCGTCATGCTTCTCGTCTAACTATAAATATAAAAAATAATTATTGATGCATATGGATGTATATATGTACATACAATTGGATTTATAAATAAAATAAACATATATAACAAATGGAATTTCTCATAAATAATTAAACTAATTGTTTATTTCGAATCCAAAATGGAATTATTTTTAATATTAAAAAAGGGTAAATAAAATATGACAAAACTCCTTGGTGGGGGCGGATCAGGGAAGACTAGTTCGTGATGGAGGGCAGCAAAATCGATCCGATGACCTCCTCCAAACAACTCATGCCACTTACCAATGCGCCACAGCTAAATTCAGTATGTGGAAGTCAAAAAATTAACTTTATCATTGACTGTAAACGTGCGTGATCTTTAGGCTGATCCGTTTTTTAGTTGCAGATATGTTTTGGTGAGTGGGAGTGAGGCCGCCACTATAGTAGCGCTAGAATGAGCTCACCCATCATGTATCCTCCTTGTTGTTCTTTTCTGCCAAAATGGGAGCTCTGAAATAGGTATGGGCATCCACCAAAATGTTTGAGGAAGATCTATACAGAGGATTTATTTGCAAGTGCAGTGGTAGTCATGTTTAGAAAATAAGGGAGTATTGTATAGGCACGTGAACTGTGTGGAAAAATACTTCAAAAATGTGTTCTCGTGGACTGCAACGGTTGCAGGATACACATAAAACAAAATTGATGAAAAGGTTCCATAAACTTTCAAGAAATGTGCATTTGAAAAGTGTAAAGCCAAACTTGCACAACCATTTTCCAACGTACCCCTATGCGTGTGTTAAAATGGATTTCGTTGTATAGGCATTGGAAACTTTATACAAATGCAATTTGCAGGTGTAAAAACCAGGCGTCACACCCTCTCCCAGCACCCTCTTCCACCTGCGCCAAAATGGGAGCCTTTGGATCGGGTATGGTGATCCACCAAAGCATTATGGAATGGATTTTTGATCAAATGTTGTTGTTTAAGCGGTGTGACAGATGTGTATAAGGAGAATTAATTCGCAATAGCAAGCATGGAGACAGTTTGACAGAGAATGAAGGAAATGTAGCTTTGGAAACAACCAATATTAGACCTCTGGAAAAGAATAATGGATAGAGGAGCTCTGTTAAATGTAGTAGTTGTAAGTGGTCTGTAGATAAGTATGCAAACGAGGAATGGAACGTCCCCTGATAACGTAAGCTCCATTCTTGTTTTGTTTTTTACATATACATAGCATGTTGTTGCTGCACATATGCAACGAAGGAGTTGTGGTTGGGTTTGGCTGTGGTGGAAATATTGAGGGTGCTCCTAAATTTACCATTGATGTTCCTATTAAACCTATGATGGTTACATGGAGTTATTGCTTGATTGGCATTCTAGGAAGCATTGACTATTTTGAGAAAGCATAAACTCTTTATCAACAGCATGGCCTTTAAAACTGGAATAGTTGTGTGCGAGAAAATGTTGAAAATTACCATCAACTTATCAGTGAACCTGCAAAGCTATGTGAAGGTGTTTACTTGGAGTTTGATCTTGTGGTGGCTGCGAGGATGGCTTGTCCGTACTGTTTATCTTGAATAAATTCTAAACCTTATATTCCACGTGCCAATGAAACATACTGTTTGTGTTGATTTGTTTGTTGGGTATGTTTTGGCTGTGTGGAATCATTTACTTAGTGTTGTACAGCACATGGGATTATGGGGTCACGTTTTCTACAACAACTCTTCGTTTTGAACCCAATTTTATGGCTGTCCGGGTAGAACTGTGTGCAAAACGTGGAAACAATTAGTGGACGTGTGTAACTCCAACTCCTCTTGACTCACTCACAAGATTAATACACGCATGGTTTTCTCTTCCCCATCTTGTACGAGTTTTATATTCCATTTTCCCCTTTTACAATGATATCAAAAATAGAAATAAAGGAAGAAAATGTTATTTAGTGATTAAAATGAACTTTAGCTCAAAACAACGAAATTTCTCTTCTTTCAACGCAACTAAAAAATGTTTAAGTGTAAACCCATTTTCTAATTGTACCTCTTTAGATGTTTGGATATCCTGGATAACCATATTAGATAACAAAAACAACCAATATGACAAATCAAAATTGGTTTCTAGTTTAAAACTACTTTTTTGCTTACCTTGCAAAAGTTAATAAAAGTGATTTTCAATGATGTCTAAAACACCCCTCTAGACCCTGAAATGGGAATTTCAAGTTTTGACTGTGTCCCTTGTCATGTGAAGTGCTATATCAAACCTTGGAATGACCTTGCATGTTCGTTCGTGCATTTTTTTGTCACCACTTTAGGATCCCTGCAGACCTTTTTGCATCTTACGAATTTTGTTGAAAGATAAAAGTGAGGTTTGGTGTTGACCCACGGTTTAGGCCTTGGGTGGAGAAATGGGTTTTAGCTTCTGCACAACTCTTCTATTTATCCGTGATAATCACTACCAACCCTTAGTTCTAAGAAAATCATCTCACAAGCTAGTTTTCCAGGTGAATTTTATAGGCCCCCAGTCGTTGGGCAACAAGGTCATTCAGGTGCAATTAAGATCCGCAACTTTGGAAAGACGGGTACCATTTGAACCTAGTTTGCTAGTTTTGGGTTATGTTAGATCTGATTGTTTTTCGTGTATATAGGGGAGCAAGTATGGATTTGAATTCTTTTGTGTTTGGGTCTCATATATTGTTTTTGAACATACATGTCTAAATTTGATACTTTTTTGGAAACTTTTAACTGAATGGGGAAACTGTCATATGACTTTATCCAAAGCAAAATATCGACCTGGAAACCCTGTAAATACTAACACATGGCTATAGGAAACCTTTTTTGATGCTTTCTTGAAAATAAATTGATTGTGGAAAAATCGTTCTCTCTCCTCTCTCTATCTCTCTCTTAGGTTTTGAAAATGATATGAATTCAAAAAATATTTCTTACCTCTCTTGTTTATACATAGGTGTTTTATTTCATTGTACAAGGGAAGATAAGAAATTTTGAACTATGTTAGATCATAGGAGAATTCTATGCCAACATTTTTCGCTAACATTGCTTACAAAATTATGACAGGTTGCATGTAACGGGGTGGCAAAAATTAATTATTAGGATTGAGTGTTAAAATGCTTGTATTTCTAACATGTTTGTCTTTCAAAGGCGTAAACGAAATAACTGATTTTCCTATTTATATATACTCTTGTATAGTTTGTATAATGAAAGAGTGAACATAATTATATTTGTAATGAAACACTAAAGTATGAGAACCCTTTTGCTAGTATACAAACCTTTATAAAATGATGCATTTGTAAATCCATTCTCAAATTTTATAATTATTGTATTATTGATGGAAAAAATATTCAATCATTATGTATGTGTGGGTAATTTAAGGAATTGAAATACGTGTGTTCTTACCCTATAGGTCAATTACATTGGAGAAGTGTATGTTGTTGATATCAATGAATTCTAGTGATTTTACTTGATTGCAAGTTAGTGAACTTAAACTTAAGGGATGAACCTAGTTACTTTCATAATTGATGACACCTCTTAGCTTGAAGAAAATAAAATATCAAAGATGTAGGTTACCGTATAAACATGTATGTTTAATGTCAAAAGACACTAAACCAACTTATATGAATTACAAATTGATCCACATTGTTAACATATAAGTCTAGATGACATCAAGAGTAATCTAGCCTAGTAATCGTTGAGAAAAATATCCTCTTAACAAAATAAAGTCATGTTTCATTCCTCCTTAAATGAAAATTAAGAGAAGTGATGAATTATGAATAATATAGAAGGGGAGAGTCTTGTTATTGAGTGAATCTGGTCAAGAAACCAGCATTTGTATTTAATCTTAAAGTTACCCAAGAAGAGGAATGCTTGATTAGTGATTAATGTCTCTAAGAAGCCTAAAAATTATCTACAATATTTGCACTCAATCACTAACCTCTCATTTTTTCCCTTGGGAGACTTATAGTATTGTGTTGCATGCGTGTAAGTACGTTTAACATAAGTGGATTGAATGTGTTATTTCAACTATGCCATAAATGTTGTGAACATTCCCATTAAGGAATTGTAGATAAATTTTTACCTTGACAATTAGAAAGAAATACCTTTGGAATTCACAAAGGTATTACGAAATAAGGGTGTTTAGTTACTCCAGTTTTGAATTTAGTAAGATCTAGTTTCCTTGAGTGCAAATGAAATGGCTAATCATGTGACCTCTCATGAGGTTATTGGTGAAAGAAACCTTGATGTATGTTAACCCCCGCCACCCCCCACGATTGAAAATATTTCCTTAGAATTAATTTAAATGCATAAAATTGAATCAAATGTCACACTTGAAATATTTATTTAATACCTGAGTGCCTAAGAATGATGAAATGAATTGTGATGTGTTAGATCACACTCGTTGTAGTTTTGAATCTCTAAGTGAAAATAAAGCGTTATGAATCGTAATTTTTCTAAAAACGATATTAATATGAGATATAAGTAACAACATAAATATAATTAGAACAATAGTAAACAAGATGAAACTATGGAATGATTGTTACAAAAACCATATGCACCTTGAATCATGTCAAACAAACAAAAATGCCTAAGACGATCTTAAAACAAATTTAAATAAAGGGGGCCATCGTTGTGATCTAAAATGTTTTATTGAAACTGTAAATATACAAATTTGAGGTATGAGAACTTGTTTCATATACATAATGTGGTTTAAAAATGATGTAAAATGAAATAAATGAATATGTAGCTTTGGGGAAAAGAATATTTGATTATACGTTAAATGTTATTCAACACTTAAGGTCAAACAATGGAATTCAATTATAATAAATATGTAACCTTGAATGATGTGTTGTATAATATGGCTAGCTTTAGGATTCTCCAGTGGGGTTGAGTCATTATAACATGTACATCCTTTTTGAGTAAGTTTGATAATAGTGTGCTCTTGTGTTATCATGTTGTCTATGCGGGTTCATTCTTGTGTAAAATGTCCTTTGTGATTTTTAGTTACTCTATTTAATCACATGAGTATCATGTAATAAGTAGTGGAAGACAAATTTTTTTTTGGTAATCTTACTGTTGTTTTAGGTGTGTAAATTGTGGGTGTTACAGTTTTCTATCTAATGTGTCTATTTCTATGATGATACTTCACATTATATTCCTCCTATCCCGAAAAAATCCACCCTAATTTTCATCTCCTAGTGTGATACCTATTGTTAGAATACTTTATACATATGCCTATTTAGCTATCTCTCTACCCATATTAATGGTACCTCATGAGTCTATTGCTTTGCCTACTTTTGTTCATTCTTCACAACCTAATGACCCTAACATTACCAACTCATTGGACTTATGTTCCGAGGATGATATTAGTTTTGAGTATGCATCTAGTGAGAGTGATTCGATTGGTGATGATCGAGCCCCTTCTTCATGGTGTTGTGTGATGTTTCCTAATCCTCATGATAATGCACTACATAATTACATAGAGTCCACTAAGTGTGTAGATGTGAGTCATATGCTTATGATGATGTGATTACCCCTATGTGGGTCTATCCTACAAGTATTATAAGAGCTAATACTACTATTTTAATTCCTAATATTGACATAAATGTGAATAGTGATGATGAATGTTATTCTCCTTCCATAGATGATGATGCACATGTTGATAATAATAGTGTTGTTTCTATTCCTAATAATGATTATATTTATAATGATGATTATATTCATAACGATGCTTCTATTCATAGTGATGTTTATAATTGTAATGAAATTTATACTCATGTTTCTCCTTCTCTTAAAAATACTAATGTTACTAGTTGGATTTCTACTCTTTTTATTGAATGTAAATATAACATTCCCATCGGTGTTTTTTACATGCTTTTATAAATACTAATGTTGATAATGATAGTAAACCTTTTGTATGTATTAATAACATGATCACATTTTTTTATGTGTTGATTCTAATGCTATCTCTTCCACTAATCCTATTGTAGTTAAATTGGATTTATCTAATGCTGAAGTTTCTAATTTAGATCTTATTGGCCATAATAAATTAATAGTTTTTTAAATGCCTAGTCTTGATGTAATAACTATTAAATAGAATAGTGTTCCTATGGCTATTATAAATGGTAAACAACAACCCTTGGATGATCCTTTTAATTTGTATGATATACCTCCTCAAGAGTTCATTTCCCTCTTGTATGTGATAGGTGATTTATGATGCAAAGTACATACTTTGACCCTATAAAGTAAGGCTTATTACATTTTTGTTGATTCTAATACCATATATGGAAACCCCCATTGATTGTAAAATATTCCAATCCACCTTACCTTGTGATTTTTTCATTCCTAAGTTTTGATTGTTTAACAAGACCTCCAACCCATATCTACATCTTAAAGACTATAGATCGACTCTGTCCTCTTATAAGAATGATAGGTGATTTTAAAATATTTCTAGCAAAGTTTCATTGGGGATGCAATGTATTGGTTTAATCTCTTTACTAATGCATATTTTTAGAACTTGAATAAGCCTCTTTCATTCACTTTATTGATAATAAAGGTCCTAAAGTTGCATGTGATTGTCTACCCTTTTTACATCAAGAAAAATATGAGCTACTTATTGATTGTATCCTTCACTTTAAAGATAATATGCAATGGTTAATATATAAGCCAATGGATTTAGAAATTCAATACATATTTTTATAAGGCATCCCCTTCCCTCTTAAAGATAAAATTATTTTCTGACACGTGATTTGTTTACCAATCTTTGTTTACATGTTATTGATCTAGAGTGTGAACATGTTCCCACACATGCTTCTACAAATTCCAATGATGTTGTTTCCACTTCATTCACGCAACCCACATCTACCACTCTACATGATTTATCTTCTCTTTTAGGTATGGTTAAGGTATTGCACTATAACCATACTTCCTATAATATTACACCTAAACCTATTTTAGTTATTATTCTCGATAAGTGATTGATTTGAATACCTTTTACTGAGAACCATCCCTCTTCTCAATTGAAGCGATAAAAAGGACAACCTTTTGTAACTTCCATCGTATTAATGGCCACCATGATAGAAATTAGTATGCACTAGATCAAAAATTCAATTGGCTTGAAGAAATAGGAATTATAATTTTCGATACATGGCATATTAATATATCCCCTTCCCTCCTCTATGACATTGACCTATGGTGGATGTGATCTAATAAGATGGTCCTCCCTCGAAAGAACTTGTTTCTCAACCTCTTATGAGAGATATACCTCAGATTGTAACTCCTAAAAACCAACTACTATAGAAGGATAATTTCAAATGGGTAGGAGAAAAAAAAATGGATTGTGATACAAAATAATTAGGTTAATCATATATCTTCTTCAGTAATGCTAATGCACATCTATAAATAATCAAATAATATGTCACATGTAATTCATGGCAATGCATCTTTGGGGTCCAAATTTATCATGCATCCTGTATTTGGTTAGGCTATTATGACTTCTCATGTGTTATAAGTCACAATTTTTCACTTGATATCATTTCCATTTCCTAAACATGGCATCCCTTATTTGATTCTTGGGAGTATATGAGAATCGCACTTCCTTATTTCTATAGAATAGGTTTCCCCACAATAAATTTACTCCCACATGCTTTTATGGGGATCTCCTTCTATTATCTATATTTACTATGCATGTAACATCCTGACTTGATACTATGTTGAATTAGTGAGATTGTTATTTCTTGATTAAGTGATTGGATGTCCTTTTGTTTGCATTATGACTCGTTGTATATTGAAGTGTTCATGACGATACATGAAGTTAGTAACAAATATATATGAGAAGATAAATGTTTGAAATAATACACACACGTGCACATATGTATATGTATATGTAAATGTACACACACACAAACATTTTAAGAAACTTTATTTATCTAAGGACCACTGATTGGTTAGTAATATATATGCATTGTTTTCGAATGGGTCTTGGGACCACCGTGTCTAGAACCATGCAAGGTTTATGGTTTTTGTTATTTGGGATAGTTAGGACATGTAATTTGCATTGAATGAGGATTTAAGACTGTCAGATTCCTTGGGAACCATTAACTTCTCTAAGAATATAAGAATGCATTATTCACTATTTTATTTGGCATTGTTTACATTCCATTTGTTTTTTTGAGAGCTCAACATGGAGAGTTGGGTATGGAGATTTTTATGGATAATTTTGTGGGGGATTAATTTTGGTCTTTCCATGGAAAATTTATTATTGTTCCTCCAGTTACTATGGAATATTTTTTATTTAAAACAATTTGGAAGGATTCATTTTTGGTTTTGGAGCATTCAGTTTGGAAACAATGCAAAGAAGATTTTAGCAGACTCAGGCATGGGTTTCCTCTCTCACATTCCTTGTTATTTTTATTAAGAAATAATGGATACATTTTTGGTTCCATATATTTGATTTAAAAACTGGGAAATAGATGCTTGTAGTTTTATTATTTTATTGTGAAATTTAGTTTTGGGGATGGAAAATAAAAGTGTAGTCGGGTGCTAGTTTGATGAACAAGTTTTGGGTTTTGATTTGTAAATCATACTTGGAAAATTGATAAGGAAATGATTTAATGAATTATGGGACTTATCTTATATGGAATCTAGAGATATGTTTGCATTTTGGGTTTTATTAAATGTTGAAAAATCCGGGGACTACGTGCATTTGGAATATTTTTGGGTATGTTGAAATGTTTGAAATTTTTACACAGCTCATTCGACCTCGCCGTTTTTATGATTTTCAACTTGTTATTTTGAAAGTTCTTATGGATTTGTGTTATTATTATTGTTTGATTACGTTTCTTCTTTGGTTTTGTGAACACCGTTGTGACTTAGCTCTTAAATAACATCTCGAGCTTGTTATCGTTGTATGTTAAGCTCTTGTAGAACATGATTGTAATAAATCTCTTTCTCTCTTGAAACTAGTTTTGAGCATGGGTTGTCTTTTGAATCTAATGATAAATAATTTTGGGATATTAGATGTTTGCATATTCTGTTATTATTTTGAGCAAACTAAAAATGAGTTAAAATGTAATGGGTATTTTTTTAATTATGAAATTTGTATCAATCTATGTTACTTGGTTATATGGGTAAAATGGAAAGTAGAAACATTCTGGTTTAAGTTATGATTATTGGAGGAACAAAGGTATACATTTTGTGGGTGGTTGTTTTGTAAATCTGGGCAAGGAAACAAAAAGAGGGAAATTCTCTTTTAGAATCATTATTGATGTAGGACTCCGTTTGCATATAATATTATATTTGGAATATTAATTAGAATTTGGAAATGTATTACCTTGTTTGGTTAGATGATAAATCTGGTAATAGAAACAATTGGGTTGTGGTCATTTGTGAAAATGGAAAATGGGAAATGAGTTAGAAGAAACTCCATTAGAAATTTTGTTCATACCTTCTACAATCTTGTTTTGAAACTATTTTTTTGTGATTGAGAAGCCAATGAATGAGATAGATTTGTGGCTCTTCATTGAGCATTGATGTTTGTTTTTTTATTGATCATCTTATTGAACATAATAATTGTTAATTGATTGAAGGTTATTTTGATATATTGTTCTTATAATTCTAATTTTTGGAATACATATTGTTTTAAAACATGAAAGGAACGAAGGATTTATTGATCAAGAATTGACGTCTTCTAAATTTGTTGAATGTTTCATTTCTTGGGTTATTTTGAAATACAAAACAAACTTGTACTGTCACTGTAAAATGTACAAGCATGATGTTTTGATTTTGTAAATGCCAAATATGAATGTTTTGTGAATAGTTAAAAAACTTGTGAATTATTACATTCGTAATGGTTGTTTGGAATTATAATATATGTATTATATATTTGTTTAAATGACTGATTTTTATTAGGTCAGATGAAATAATGATAACATGTATAAATGTATATTTATAGCTATGTGGAATCATTACCATAAGTGTATGAGATAGGTAACTTATTATAAAATAGGAGGTTTATAATTATATTATCAACTAAAAATAAAATTAGCCGTAACTTATTCAATTATTTTACTATGATCAAAACACGTAATATGAGTTTGCGGACTCATGTCAGTTCTTTAAATTGGCCCATATATATTTTCTCTCTCCTATAGTTTGCAGGAAAGGTTAACATTCTTGAAGTGACTATTTGGATTTGATTATCATTTATTTACGTCTTATATTATTTAGATATGAATCCAAAAAGGATTATTCTAGCCATTTGATAAATGGGATTAGATTTCCATCACATCTTGAAAAGGAAATTTTTCACAATGTCCCCTTCACGATGATTGTGTATATCATTAGGTAAATGAAGGAAAAAAAATTCCCCACCCTTCCCCCTTCAATTTTCTAACATACAACTAGTGGTGACATAGACTGATTTTTTCCATATCTCGCCCTCCACATCCTCCTCAAGCTGCCAGATATTATTGTACGACATTTTCTATATTAATATTCCATATGGTTTATTATTATTATTATTATTATTATATATATACATATCTGTGTGTGTGTGTGTGTGTGTGTGTGTGTGTGTGTGTGCTATGAAAACATGTATTTTTGATTGCTCCCATTACCTTGATTCACACAAAAATTATCAATTAGATTGAATGATGACACATTCACAATGAAGGATAACAATATAATGAATATTTTTCTCGAAAACTATCGAGGTACCTGTGAAGGAGATTAATTGTTCATATCTCCCAAAATACTTAACAGTACTTGAGAAGAATAAGTTCTATCCTGTAACGAGTGAATATAGTACCTCAAGATGCCATAATAGGATTCCACTAGGAACCATACTTTTCCATTCATGGCCAAGATGTTGTGTTACAGTTGAGAAGAGGACCCCCATGAAAGTCGGAAACAAAATTTGAGTTTTTAAAAATCTCTTGTTTTCAGCATCGGATCAAGTTGAAATTTCATGTAGGTGCACTACAGGTTAGAACGTGTCATTCCAGAGAAGTATTAGTTTCCACAAACTGATCACCAAAATATCTTAAATTATATACCAAGCATAGATGGTAAGTCCCTTGATCTACACAGGGAATATCCTATTTTATGGCAAGTTGGGATGTCTAAGGGAAGGGTAGTTGCAGCAAAGACATAATGTTCAGAGAGGATCATTCAGAAGGTCACTAGTGGTTTCCCATAGTGATCAGTAAGATGGTATTGATAATTTACCTTGCTAAAAGTAGTATGATTCCCTATATGGGACTCTTCTTCTTATAAATAGTAAGTCATTCTTATGAAGCAAGATCAAGGGGATAATCTTGATAGTTGACTACAGATGGTTGTGTGGTGACAGAAAGGAAGATCTCATGTGGATGCGGTCAAAAAAGGGTCAAAGTCACTAAGATTACTAAAACAATTATTAAGTATCCTATAACTAGAGTGCTTATGTATTAGATGAGTAAGCCATTATCTATTCAAAAATCCCCTATTTTATCCTGTCAGAAGGAGTGCGTGGATGGATTATAATTATTCAGGCTTACATCATCAGTTAAGATCACTGAAGGAGATGCACATAGTTCTCATGACACTGTACAAAAATGGGTAATTTTCTCCTTTCAAACATAGTAAGTGTACGAGGAACTCAGGTAAAGTTCAAGTTCAAAGGAGATCATAGAGATCTTGATATAGGCCTTACAACATCATAATGGTTGTCATAGGAGTAGGTGAAATCTGATGCCCATCTTAAAATGTATTACCACCCACAATGTAACTTTTAACACTAGCATTTTATGGTTTACGTTTTTCTGATGTATACATGTGTGAGGTGGAGTCTGCACTAATCATTATCAGACATAATGTTCAATGGTGTCCTTTACATTAGGATGTCCAACATACCAACACTAGCAATTGTTGCATGTGCAATTTTTGCATTTGAGTACATCAGTAGTGATTACCTTTACAGAAGATTCAATCTCTTCAGAGTCATTATGCCTCACATGATTGACATAATGCAGGTCACCAAAGGTTTCATTCTAACCGTGTGTCCATACCAAATTTAGAATTATGCGGTATCTCTATGAGGTCTTCTGGTGGTGTGAGACTATATCTGAACAGATCCATGCACCTTCACATTCCTTGGACATAGTTTCATCTAGATCATCTAGAGTAGGGATCATTGGCGAGAACCATCATTGGAAGCTCTCTCCTTCACTCATGAAGCTAAGGGATACAAGGATTCTCTCTATTCTCCCCCTGGAAGGTATTCTTAATCATCACTCTTCTACCATTCTTCATTGGGCTTCATCATTGTATTTTTAGAAATTCACTTAAGTGGGACTTATTTTAAAATCGTAAAGCCTTTAGTTGTTGTCGCCCTCAAAATTCCCCTCTTTTGAAATACTTAATTTATTGAAAATTAAAAGTCACGAGTTGGAACCTAAGGAACACGAAGAGATCATATCGAGGGAGGTGAGGTGTCAATTCAAATTGTTATAAATTGGGATGGCCTCTCCATTCCAAGGGATTCCTAGGTTTTGAAATAAATATCACTCTGTAGAAATTGTGAATTGTAGTTGTTGAGATTCATATCAATGCACAAGGAATAAATGCTACAATTTAATTCCACTTTCTTCCTTTCCCTTGTTGTACAGAACTTGTGTAAAAGTCAATTAAGGAATAGAGTTTCAAATTTCCAAGATATATGAATGTGTGTACAAAGGACACATGGCCATGTTTCAAGTGTTAACGGGGAGGAGAGCCCTTTTTGTGTTTTGATGTTGTTGAAAAGTCAAATCGGGAAAGTGGGCCGTCGGAGCGATTTGGGAATTTTGGCCTTGTTTCCATAAGGTAAAAATTCAAATATTAAGCCCACATTAAAATTCAAAGCACGAAGGCGGGCCATCGAAGCGATTTGGGAATTTGAGCTTTCTTTCTATAAGGAGCTTAAAGTTATAAAGTGACCGGCAACCTCACCCATGTTAAGGTAAAAAGTCAAATGTTGAGCCTGCATCAAAAGTCAAAGCAGGGAAGCAGGTTAGCAGAGTAATTTGATTTTTTGAGCTTGCGTTGAAAAATTATAAAAGTGACCCACAACTCTATGGCCACTCAAGTAAAGCCACTTAGCAAGCTCGTATCAAAAGCGGGTTGGTGGGCCAAAATGTTCCGAAGTGCCATTTCTCCAAAAGGAATCCTCAAGCCCGCTTTAGTTTTAATCTCTCCCACGTGGACGACTCAAATTCAAAGTTTGCAAAGGAAGATTGAACGACTACGATTCAATGCATCTGGTTTTTTTGCCAAGCATGGAAATGACCGAGGCTTTGGAGAAGCTCAGACGTCAATTTCTTGAATCAATTTCATCAATTTTGTAACCGAATGTAACCGTTCTTGGGAGCTATTTAATGGCTTCTCCATGTTGTTGTTAGGGTTGGATCCTGGTACTCTATAAAGGTAATAGATTTGAAGTAATCAATACATAACTTTTCCCCTTTATTCCTTTGCTATTCCTTCTTTCCTTGTATGAATATTTGGGAATCATCCATCTTTTATGATAGGAAACTTTTTGTTCTTGTTTATATAATTTTTGGAACTTTGCATATGTGGAATTATATTGGTTATGAAAATGAATGATTTTATGTTACATCTCCCTGGTTCAATACGTATAAGGTTATACTCTGCTATCTATATTTCCTGAAGGTATTGTTATGTTCTTCCTTCCTCATCTCCTTAATTCTTCCATTCTTTTGTATTGATGATATTTGGGCATAAAACATTTAAAAGTATCATGAATCCACACTTTGAAAGTTATACATTTGTATATAAGTTTTGTTGCTTTCTTTCAATAAGGGAACCTATCCCATTAAAGAGGAGGGACTTGTTGTCCCCTGACTATGGTTTGTTAAAAGTATCATTTTAAAAACCCAACAATTTTTGGTGACTCTATTAGAGATTCTGTTTCAAACGGATCCCTTTCTAAAAGAACAACTTCAATATCATTTTTGGTCTAGCGACTCTACGGTATACATAGGGGATTGAACTTATGTCATGTGAGTCCTCTTGATCTAGGAGCCTTCCCAAGAATGAAGGTAAAATGAAGAACACTTGTTGGCTCACATCACCAATGAGTGATAGTGACAGTGATGAGGATGATGATGGAGATATCCCTATTAAAAGTTTTCAAGCTTCAATCAGTCCAAAATAGGCTCAATTTCTACAGAACTTCTACGGGGGTATATTTCCAAGATTTTTTTCGCCAACATTGCAACAACTTTTCTAACAAGTTGAAGAACACTCAGTCAATGAATTTGAGACACCTTATAAAAAAGAGGAGGACATTCAAGTTCTAGAAGCTACTTATGATCAGGTATTTATTCCTTAGCATTATCTCAATTCCACCAATGAATGTCTTCTTACTGCTCCACCTAATACATGTCAATTTTATATTCCTTTAAATAATGAAGAAGACAAATGACTTGAGGCTTTCTTTCAACCTAAAATAGGTTCAATAGAATATATGTCATTTACCAAGGTTGAATGTTATTGTTTTAAAAAAGATGATCCTACGTTGGTGGAAGTGAATTTTCATCATAACAAAATGGACAAGATTCCTCTCTCTCCTATGACTGAATAATTTCAATACACTGAGATGAAGATTATTGTAGACCATACCCTTGTTGTTTTAAGTTCTCTCAAAGATGAAAAAGTGCCTATACACTAAGGAGAAGAAATTAATGAGATCACTAGTTCCCCTGTTATATATATGGATGATATGAGGACACATGAGTGTTTTTGCAGTCCTTCGAAATAAATAGAAAATTGAGAGCCATGCCTGGAATCTTTTCTTCACAACTATGACAATCTTGTCTTAGCTCACCCTTCAGAATGCAAACAAAAGGAAGATGATGATGTTGTTGATCAATCTTTACTTACTCTAATAGAATTTCAATTCCCTGCTAATCATGAAGACAAATCAGTAATGCATCTTGTACCTAAGAGTCACGATCTTCTAGAATCAGGTGTTGATTTTGCAAAAACAACAGGTATGTTTTTCAGAAACATGGTCAAGATTACACCTAATGGTAAACCATCCAATACCTTTTTCCAAATTCCTCTTGAAGATGGTTAAAAGGAAGATTCAATGGAAGTGTGTGTTCCTCATGAGATGTGCCATGATGATAATTGTAATCACCATTCATATGCTAGTGTCGTTCTGCCAAAACAGGGAGTTGACACTATTAGGATTGGATTTTCTCATGGATCCAGTTGTCAAAGTTTGGTGATGTGAAGAAATCAGTATGGAGGTTGATTTGTAAACTTCTACTTTGGAACTCTACAAATCACACAATTATGTTGTTCTACTTTCAACTTTGGAAAATGACAGATTTATTTGAAAAATTAGAGCTTTGTGGTTGATTATCTAGTGTTATAGAAAGGAAATTACAGAGAAGGAATTAATTCAAAACTTCAACACCCACAATTTAATCCTAGAAACCTCCGAGGAAAACCATTCGGGAAGGGCAACTACTCTTTCTTCCCACTTTGATTGGTCTAACATAGACAATTACAGATTACAATAAGTATGAAAAGAAGCAACAGTGTAAACCTTCTCTCCAATTACTTTCTCGCTCTGTTTCTACACCTTGATCCTACAATTCCATTCTAGCACTGAATATATTGCTCACTGCTCTCATTAAATTCTAATTCACCTTCGAATGTCTATTCTCTTACTCCTTCCATGTATTTATAGGCCTTCACATGTCCTACTGTGCACTGAAGAATGTGAAAGGGCATGAAAGGGAAGAGACACATTTGGGCGCTTCAAATTCACGTCCATTCATGTTCCATTCTTATTTTTTGTTTGAAAGTATCAGGACCGCCACCCTACACAGACCGGAGGTCTCAAGACCACTTCCCTAGCTAGGTGGTGGTTTCAATACCGCCACCCTTCACGGTGGCAGTTTTGAAACCACCGCTCTACACAGAGTGGTGGTTCTATCCAGAACCTCCATTTACCTCATTTATTTTCACTTTTCTTATTTCTCCTTCTTGGTGCTGATGGAAATAATGAAGTGGTGTGTTTTTCCGGATCCCTATGGATCATACCTCCCCTACTTAGGAGGATTTTGGTCCCAAAAAATCTTAGTGGGGCAGTGGTAGAGGAATCAATTCCCTCTCGTGCTCATTCGAGTACCACTGGGTCTACCTTTGTGTCTTCTCTCGTCCAACCTACCAGACTCTTGTGGATCTCTAGTTTGTTGTTCTAGTGCTACATCCTCCTCTGAGTTTCCTCGAGTACAATCCTCTTTGGAAGGTAACTTCTATATATTTCCTTCTTTGTCATGAATAGATGGTGTTAGTGGATGTGAGCTCTTGCAACTTACTATCGTGTGCATCTGCATGAAGTATGGCCTGAAGGTTTCTTCTCCAACCTGCTGAAGTATGGCGAAGATCCCATATTGTAGTGGTTTAGTCCTTGCCTATCTTTTTTTCTTGATATGGATTGGCTAAATCCTCTCCAAGTGCATTGCTGCTTTAGTCACCACCATTCCTTGTATCTCCTCT
Source organism: Taxus chinensis (assembly GCA_019776745.2). Taxonomy (NCBI): domain Eukaryota; kingdom Viridiplantae; phylum Streptophyta; class Pinopsida; order Cupressales; family Taxaceae; genus Taxus; species Taxus chinensis. The sequence continues at coordinate 679,417,414 of CM034149.1, forward strand.
TCTTCTTGCTGCCCCACGGTCAGGTACAGTGAATTCGTAGGTAGATACGTTGATTGCATAGTGGAAGTTTGTTTTACCCCTTGAATGATCAGTTCATGTGGTGGATTCTGCTACAAAAAATGACAAGTGCTATCCAAATACTCCATCCTTTGGTCAGAAATATCCGTGCTCTCATGTCCATTTTTCTTTTCTTCCCATAAAAGAAAACAAAACTAATGATTTTCCTTAATAAGTCTTAGTGATTGGTTAGTACTTACCATAGCCTTCTTTGATTTGCTTTGGTGTTCCCAGATGTTAAAAATGACTCCATCATTGACCCATTTGAACCGGTTCTCCCTCCTTGTGAACACAACATCCCTGATATACAAATAAAGACTTCTGAAGACAACATCAAATGCATCAAGTGGAATAATAATACATCTATATATTGAGTGTTTATCCCAAACTGAAACTTACACTTTCTTGTAACTTATATTTCTACACCCTTCTTCACCCATCCCAGTGGGTATGGAGGTGGATGCGTGCAAGTCTCTAGACCAAGTTGTTCCAAAACCGCATCAGAAATCAAATTTGACTAAGAACCAAAATCTACTAAAGTGTTTACCTTAGTCTTCTTGATTTGGATTCTGATTTGATATAGCTTACTCATCTCTTCTTCTTTTATTGCCCCATACATGTTAGTGGCCATGCATCCCATCCTCTCGTCTACATCTGAATCATCCTCAATCTCCACCTCTCTTTTTGTCTTCACAGTGGCCATGGATTTCTTCAAATCCTTGGTTCAGTGCTTTGGGTGCAATTCTGGATGCAACTTCCAACACGTGGCATCAGTATCTCCATTTACATCACAATTCTTATAGAAAATCTTATGATCTTTACAAGTATGCAAAGTAGTATTGGCATTTTTAACTTTCCATTTACTTCTATTACTTGTCTCCCCTTGTTCTTCGTCCTGTTGTGTTGTTGACTGGTCTCCCTTTGGCTCTATTTCTCCTTTTTTCTTCTCATCATCAATGTAGTATGCTTTTACACAAGCTTCATTGAGATCCTTGGGCTTCGTGGAGATTACCTTCCTCTAACGGTGAGTGTGAAGTGCTCCCAAATACTTGGTCAGAATGTCCTCATCCTCCAAGTCCATATTAAGTAATATGGCTTGTCTCTGAAACTCCGTAGTGTAGTCTTGCAAGTTTTGACTGCTGCCTTGTCTAAAGTACTTCCACTTAATCATCATGCTAGTCTTATGGCTAATAGGATAGAAGTTAGCTCTTATCAATTCTTTAAAACCTTTCCAAGTACTGACAATAGGATGTTTCTTCTTCTCACAAGTGGCTAGATGGGTTTCCCACCAAACTAGAGCATGACCTTCCATTTTGAAACATGCAAAGGTGATCCTTTGTGCCTCAGTGACATTATGCACACTAAAATAGAATTCCATTTGTTTTAGCCATTTATCCAGTAATTTTGCATCTACTTGTCCTTCAAAATTCTTTATTTCCACTTTCGTTTCAACTTTAAAAGGTGTATGTGCAGATTTTACCTTCTTGCTTACAATTGGCGTCTCTTCATGCTCTTCCCATTCTTACTTTTCATGGATCTTTCCGATACCAAATTTTTTGGCTAGTGCTCGAACCACCGAGTCCATGGAATCTTTCTTAATCGAAGCCGAATTTTGCAGATTTGAAAGCTCTTCTTCTTTTCTATGTAATCTATCCGTCATGGTCTCTAGCATCTCGACTCTACAGACCAAGTTCTCTTCCTCCATTTGAGCTCAAATTCTTTGTTTCCACTTCATCGTATAAATATCTAGCTCACAAGGTAAAAATTCTTCTCCTTTGGACCTTTTCATTATCATACAAAATCACAAGAAAGATTTGAATACCACAGTCTTAGATATATAATCATCTCTGATACCAAAATGATCCATAAACTTCTACTTTGGAACTCTACAAATCACACAATTATGTTGTTCTACTTTCAAATTTGGAAAATGACAGATTTTCTTGAAAAATTAGAGCTTCGTGGCTGATTATCTAGTGCTATAGAAAGGAAATTGTAGAGAAGGAAATAATTCAAAACTTCAACACCAACAATGTTATCTTGGAAACCTCCAAGGAGGAAAACCATTCGGGAAGGACAACTGCTCTTTCTTCCCACTTTTATTGGTCTAACATAGACAAGTACAAGTTACAATAAGTATGAAAAGAAGCAACAGTGTAAACCTTCTCTCCAATTACTTGTCTGCTCTGTTTCTACACCTTGCTCCTACAATTCCATTCCAGCACTGAAGATCTTTCTCACTGCTCTCATTAAATTTTGATTTGCCTTCAAATTTCTATTCTCTTTCTCCTTCCATGTATTTATAGGCCTTCACATGTCCTCCCCTACACTGGAGAATGTGAAAGGGCATGGAAGGGAAGAAACACAACTGGGCACTTCAAATTCATGTCCATTCACATTCCATACTTCTTTTTTGTTCGAAAGTATCAGGACTTCCGCCCTACACAAACCGGTGGTCTCAAGACCACCGCCTTGGTTGGGCGGCGGTGTCAGGACCTCCGCCCTGCAGGGCGGCAATTCTGAAACCCCCGCTCTGCACAGAGCAACGGTTCTATCCAGAACCTCTGTTTACCTCATTTCTTTTCACTTTTCTTATTTCTCCTTCTTGGTGCTGATGGAACTGATGAAGTGGTGTGTTTTTCTAGATCCCTATGGATCAGAGGCAGTCGAGGGTTGTACAAGTTTTTGTATGGCACTATTCCTCCACAGAAGAGGAGCCTAAGGAAGACATTCAATTCTTCACAGGAACTGAATATTTTTAGTTTGGAGTATCACTATCTAGATTGTCTTCTTTCCTCAATTTTTCTTTTCAATCCGCATAGCGTTCCCATGGAATTTTGGTACACTCAACTACTCATCTTTAATTCACGGGTGCCTCATACTTTCACCATGTTGTTCCACAAATGTATTTTTTTTCTCATCCTGTCTCTAGAGTTGTGTAGGTTTCACGCAGTCCTCCTTCTTTCCCTTGTAAATATCCTTTTCTTTCTTTGTATATACTTTCTTTTTTTTGGTTTGTTTCCTTTCATGTTCCTCGTCGTGTGCTGTGTTTTGTTTCCCTTCCATGTGTGTTTTCCTCTGTGTTGGTTTTTCCTTTGACTCTATTTACCTAATGGACAAGGCATTGGTCTACTTTCCCATAGTTTTTCTATGGTTCTTGATCTTACCTTGTTACTTTGTCAAGTCATCCCCAAAAAAATCCAGTTGTTGTCTTGCTCCAAATTCCCCTCATTTTGAAGTCAAATTTCAAAAAGTTTGATTTGGTACCTTGGATTAATGGATCGCATCAAGCTTGATATTGTTTTCAATTTTTCATTTCATGTAGAACAATTAGAAATTTGGGCATAAAGGTGAGGTTTTCCCTTTCTTGTTTTCTTTCCACAGTCGTGAATGACGGGCATACCCTCCCTGTCAATTTTTTCCCCAACATCCATGGGTAGTACGTGGACATCTGTAATTAGATGCGACGTTTCCATGTTTCAAGCAGTAGTAGAATCCTCCATGTGTTCCAATGGTGCAACTACAAGAGCAGGGCCCAAGGAGCAGTTCTCAAATAAGCACAGGCTTTCCACGTGTGCCAGGTCCAAAATGAAAACAGAACAAGCCTGAATTGGCTAAGTATGGAAGGTTCAAAGGATGGTGCCACGTGCCTCATCGGCACAAATTCAAGGGTCAAAGTCAAGGGTAGTTCCCCAAACTTGCGGTAGCCCTCCACGTGTCAAAGGTCCAAAAAAGAGACAGAGCCGATCGTTTAATTGACTAAGTATGAGGGGGTTGGCGGAAGCCTCCACGTGCCTCAATGACGCTATTTTAGAAGTGAACCAAAGGGCCAATCTCCAAATGAGTGCTAGCTCACCACGTGGTCAGAGTCAAAGGAGAGACAGAGTTGGCCATTGAAAAGTCTAGGATTGGCGCAAAGAGCCACATGTCAACTCTGTGCCCTTTGAGGAGGTGAATCCAAAGCAGAAACTCAAATGAGCGCCATCTCTCCACGTGTCTAGGGTTCAAAATAAGTCATGTGGGAAGCAAGCCCGAATCAGCTAAGTATAATAGAACTGACAGAGCTCTCCACATGTCTTTACGGTGTAACTTCAAAGGAAGAATCAAGATCGGGTTACTAAGTTTACGTGGGCTCACCACATGGTCAGAGTCAAAGAAAGGGTAGAGCCAACCATTGAATTGGCTAAGTATAGAAGAGTTTGCGGAAGCCTCCACATGTCATCTTGGTAAAACTTCAAAGGAAAAATCTAGAGGTAGGTCCCAAATGTGTGTTGAGCCTCCACATGTCTAGGGTCAGACATATGACCCCGCCAAACAAAAGGGACTTAGTCAAAAAATGCAAAAATATTGAACTGGCCCGCAAAGGACACGTGGCCATGTTTCAAGCTTTAGTGGGGAGGAGGGCCCTTTTTGTGTTTTGATTCCATTGAAAATTCAAAGCGAGAAAGTGGCCTATCAGAGAGATTTGAGAATTTTGGCCTTGATTCCATAAGGTAAAATGTCAAATATTAAGCCCGCATCAAAAGTCAAAGCGTGAAGGCAGGCCATCGAAGTGATTTGGGAATTTGGGATTTCTTTCTATAAGGAGATTAAAGTTATAAATTGACCCACGGCCCTGCCCATGCCAAGGTAAAAATTCAATTGTTGAGCCCACATCAAAATTCAAAGCGGGGAAGCGGGTTGGCAAAGTAATTTGAGTTTTTAAGCCCACGTTGAAAAGAAGTAAAATTATAAAAGTAACCCATGACTCTATCGCCGCTCAAGTAAAGCCATGTGGCAAGCCTGTATCAAAAGTAGGTGGGTGGGCCAAAATGTTCTGAAGTACCATTTCTCCAAAAGGTACAAAATGCAAAAGGTGTCCTCAAGCCTGCTTCAGTTTTAATCTCTCCCACGTGGACGGCTCAAATTCAAAGTTTGCAAAGGCAAATTGAATGGTTGCGATTGAATGCGTCTGGTTTTTCTGCCAGGCATGGAAATGACCAAGGAATTGGATAAGCTCAGACATCAGTTTCTTGAATCAGTTTCATCATTTTTATAACCGAATGTGACCATTCTTGGGAGTTATTTAATGGCTTCTCCACGCCGTTGTTAGGGTTGGATCCTAGTACTATGTAAAGGTAATAGATTCAAAGTAATCAATACATAATTTTTCCCCTTTCTTCCTCGGTTATTCCTTCTTTCCTTGTCTGAATATTTGGGAATCATCCATCTTTTATGATAGGAAACTTTGTGTTCTTGTTTATATGATTTCTGGAACTTTGCGTCTGTGGAATTATATTGGTTATGAAAGTGAATGACTCTATGTTGCATCTCCCTAGTTCACTACGTATAAGGTTATACTCTGTTATCTATATTTCTTGAAGTTGTTGTTATGTTCTTCCTTCCTCATATCCTTAATTCTTTCATTCTTTCATATTGATGATCTTTGGGCACAAAAATTTTCAAAGTATCAGGAATCCACACTTTGAAAGTTGTATATTTTAATATAAGTTTTGTTGTTTTCTTTCAATAAGGGAACCTCTCCCATTAAAGAGGAGGGACTTGTCCCCTGACTGTGGTTTGTTAAAAGTATCATTTTAAAAACCCAACACACGAGGCCTGTGAAATTTTCCCAAGGTTTTGTGTAGGAACAAATAGTAGGGTCGACACCATTTGTCTTCTTAATTTGGTAACATGGAGATGTTTGGCGAATGCATAAGTCTGACAAATAAGTATCACAAATATTCCTTTAACACTATGACCAAAATTTCATCCTCTTTATAAGGTGTTATTTCAAATAAAAATTTCCACCAGAAAACAAAACATTCTAGAGTAAAAGGTACCCATTTAAGGTTAATCCATGAACCTAGGTTATGGAACATGTATTTACCAAGCTACTCTAGTTCTTAATAAATTTCCTTTCATGGAAAAATCTAATCTTGGCCCAAATATATTCTCTTCACACACATATTTAATCCATCTAATGGCACAATAAGGAAATCAAACCTCAAGTATTAACATATGAACATGATTTCATTTGTTTTATGGGTACAACTACACCATACTCAAGATAATTATATGGATCTTACCACATAAGCCCCTGACAGGGATGACTAACTCCTTTCTTAAGTTCATGGAATTACTTTCCCTGATGTCATATAGAGGCATTATCTCTAAGGAGAATTTGCAACATTATAACACTAACATTGTATGGTCCTTTCCTACTAGTGGTGATGAATGGGACTTGAAATAACTTAAATCAATTACCATGTACTATACACACCATTATCCATTCCTCCCTAATCCTACACTCGGATTAAACCTGGATCCAAAAGAATGGCCTTTTTTTGCAACCCGATGGAAGAGTTCCACCCTACTTCAACTTGTTTATTAGACCAATCCACGATAGTGCCATTATAGCATAATACTAAATTGTTTCCCCATGAGTAACATTGAAGTACATCCCTTTAACTACACTTAAATTTTTATTAAATGAGACCATTACAACATAGTTATCTTGTTAGTTGAACTTAAAACCCCAAAAACACATATTATGGTACTAACTAAGAGAGAAGAATTTTGTAATATTATCATGACATATAATTAGATCGTTTAACAAGGAATGCAATACATGTGTGGTCTTCTTACTGTGGTTTCTTTTGATTATTTGATTTTCTCATATATTTTATTTCTTAAGGCAGTTCAATTTAACCATCTATATAAGTAACATTTCCCCCTAAGGTGATGCATACATCACAATTTGGAAGGCCTTATGCCACTATGTTCATAAGATTTTCTAGATTGTATTTCTCAATTGAGCAAGGATTCATCACCACATTATACATTATCTACTATGTGTATGGATACACGTTAACACGTTACTTAACCATGGTTAAGACAAAGATTAATTTAATACTTGCAATTTCCTTTTATTTAAAGGGATATCAATATTACACATATTGTTAAATCATGTAACATTATTCCTTCGATACCATATTATGTCCTTTTTATTTATGTTACCAAAAATTAACATATTATTCTCTTATAATCAAATTGACACCTCTTTTTTCAATTGTCATCTATAACCTACCATTTCCTCGAGTTAGTCAATTATCTTGATTCTAATATTACTGGAAAAAAAATTTATAGTTCGACACCCAAGAAGAGTCATGAAGGGAAATGTCACTAAGGGTCACCTAGATGATGAGATTCCCACTATATCTAATCATTAACTAGATGATGATGAGAGTTTGTGGATATTATATCAAGGAAAAACTATTTAAGGGCAACACCAGATATCATTGATCAACTATATATTGAGTGGCATAATAACACATATCGATTAAATATTCACCTTCTCGTTTCCAATTTACTAATACTAATACAATGCAAGATGATAAGTGGGATGACTACAATGCCTTGGAATAACATAAATTCTTTAATTCGGTAATGGTATAAAAGAAACTCAAAGGATTGGAACATGACCTAAAGAAAAAAAATTCCTTACATGCTTATGGTGACATAAATTTCCAGTTTTAGATCACTACCGTACATCTATACAAAATCATGAAAATATACCACAGTTAACTAAAAACATTATTCTACAATATAGTTGAATTGAAAGGTTACAAATGAAATTCCACCAGCACCTTATTTAACCCATATACGCAATGGAAAGATCTCATCATTATTCAACAATACAATAAGTGTTATTGCTCAAATAGTGTATTATTCTAATTCCATCATGAATACACATTTTTAATAATAAATATTAAACTTAAATTTCCATCATTCATTTTAATTTTCTTATGTAACCTGCCAAGTTAGTGTAACAATGGTCAGTGAAAAAGATGCTGACATGGCTTCCCCTACGACTAAATTTTTTCACAAATATAAAATTTCCATATACAAGAAATTACAACACTTGTATAAAAAACAATAGAGTAAAATCCACATATGCAGTTTCCTTTTTTTATCGAGATAAAGGGAGAGTAGAGAGAGAAACACAATATTTCCCACAAGTTATTTTGACCAAAAAATATACATAAAGGAGTTATAAAACATCATGTGATGGCATTGATATAATTTCAAGTAGTTATTTAGATATGAGAAGGTTTTGTGATAGTATTTTAATATTGTAACAAGTTTATAGCAACATCTAATTTACCCAAAGTGGCCTCGAAACTAGGTTTAAAATTTATTTTTCCGAACCCAAACACACAATGAGTAAAGTTTCATCTATTATTTTATCTATACGAAGGTCCACGAAGTTAACATAACTTAGATCTAGTTACCAAGGTTCAAATGGAGGCCACTTGTTTGCAATTACTCATTGTGATCGTGTTAGTTCAACTTATCACCGAATGAGCGGAGGCCTACAAAATCCCCTTACAACCCAAGCTTCCAAGGTGATTTTATCAAAACTAAAGTTTGACTATGATTTTCCTCAAGAAATATTAGAGATATAAGGTGACTAAACTTCATTTCTCGATGCAATCTCAAAATAGTTAACCAAAACCAAATGGAATTACTAACTCACAACAATTGTTTAATGTTGCAATATTGACCAGTGCGCTCCTACATGAGTGATGAAAATTTATCAAACAACTATCTGCAATCATTCTAGGTTTTGATTTTACATCACACATCACCGATTAACATATTTAATGCATTATTTCCTGCCACAAGATTTGGAGGGGTGTTTTGTGCGTCTATGAAAGTTTGTATTTTATTAAATTTCATAAAAATACAAGTATAAAAATATCATGGTCTCAATTTTAGTTTTTATTTGGGATGTTTTCGTTATTGTAACCCATTATCTAGGTTTTAAGTAGTTATAGGGAGTGATTCCAAGCAAGTATAACACTGAAAGTAATTCCTACAAATGTGCAACCAAAAGGTAAATTTAATGTTTTTGAGATAAAACACATTTCCAATTTTTATACCAAAACTCTTTTTTCCTTCATATTAGATTCTAACTATAGAGACAAGGAAAACATTTCAAAGAGAAAATGTGCTAGAAGTTCTATTTCTATTAGCCAAAGAAGTGGTGTGAGGGACTTCAGTCCATATGGGGGCATATATGTTACATGTCCTCTTCAAGAGAATTCATTAACTAGTACATGTACAATGTGTGTGTTTTAAGGCTTATTTACCATTCCAATTGGAGCACGTGTTGAAACCATCATCTTCTATGGAGTTTCATTCCTTTGGGGAATTTTTTCAAATAGTTCACATACCTCCACATTTTGTGATCAAAACCCTTATGGTTATCTAAACTACGACATCTAACTTACTTCCTCTATCCTTATTCTTTGATGGATCTCAATACCTTGTTCCTAGCAAGATCATACTATACAGATCAAGCAGTCATGGAATTTCTAGAGATGGCATATGGATGAGCCATTTTTTTTTGTAATATTTATTTATTTATTTCCCTACTTCTCATGTGTCTTGTCTCTTTCATTATGTATAGTTGTTCAACAAAAGAAGATAAGGATAAACATTTGTGTGCCTTCAAGAACGAGAAAAAAATTCCACACAACCATGGTATAACTCCAAAAAATAAGCAATCCCCTTCATAAAACAATCATAGGTTTATTAACACATTGACTATAAATTTTATAACTTTCTCTTGATATCCAACACGGATAAGGTCAAGCCATGTCTCCAAGGCATTTTTAATAAACCCATTTTATGCATTGTCTACAATGATGGCATTCCATACCACCAATCTATTTCACATATTTTATTAAACAATTTAATTTCCTACCATATGCATCCATGAGACCACATTTCATTTATGTATTTGTATCTAACGTAGTTTACCTGCAAACCTTTACACAACCACCCCTATTCACCTACGTGTACCTATAAAACAAATCCAAACCACTTTCACAGGCGTATATAACCTATTGAGGATAAGGTTTAGAGATTCCTTGGGATATTAGTGTGGCTCAGACAGGCTCAACTGCCACACAACCATGATCACTCATAAACCAAAAGGCCACGTTTTTCCTCACTTGAGTTAACATACAATCCTTATGCTTGTTGTGTGGAAATATTCCTATAGAATATTCTAACACAACACTGGAACGACAACCACTAATAAATCCCCTCTAAAAGATACTCTAAGATGGCATCCAAACCTTGTTTCTAAGCTCCCATTTTGGTGGACGATGTGAAGGATACAAGAAGAGGTTGTGAAATTTTACTGTGTCCACAAATTGTGTTTGATGGAATTTTCTCCTTCCTTTTTCAAAAAACCCATTGTGAGCCACCTTTTCAGTACATAGGACCTCTTCTAGAGATGTATTCTCGTCTCCAATGCATTCCTCGAGCCCCAAAACTTGAATTTCTTCCCGCCAAAAACATGTTAACCAAGAATCACATGTTATTAAATGTTTTAGTTAATTGATTTACTTATTTATTTATTTTTTGTACCCATACACATTAAAATATTTTTGTTAAATCCTTTTTTATTATTTTAGTAATATGAATTCCATTTTAAAAATAATAATTTTAAGCATTTTGAATTAATTTTATTATTATAAAAGTCCACTTGCGGTTAGAAGGTGGTCATGTCCCGAGAGCCAAAAATAAGGAACAAGCTCAAAATAAGGTCAATGTTTGGTGAGGCATTTACAATTTGATTAATGTCTAGAAATAACCATGATGTATTCAAAACCAAATCTCATCTTGGAATTAATTGAATTCAGTTACAAAATTTTTGACTCTCTCTCGAGAAGTAAAGGGTTCTAGTTATTCACCCCTTAGAAACATTCGGTCACAACAACTACACCAATCCAAAAGGATTCACATATGAGGATAGAAAAGTAAATTTGGAAAGGGGATATACACGCCCTCCCCTTATAAGAGCATTGTCCTCAATACAACGCAATACCAAGAAACAAGGAAAATATTGGAGTCTAGAGGATGTAACATCAAAAGATAATACTTAGAGAAAAGGACCCGGTTACTAAATCACGTCCAAAAGGGCACACCAATTTAGATTTTTTGTTCTTAAATTAATTATGATATGTGAATATTTGTATTTCTCTTTACCATATTGAATCCAACTAATTATAATCATATCCTAAATTATTTGATAGTGTTTACTTAAAAACATATTCGTAATTATTAGTTTTATCATAAGTGCAATTCCTTGATTCCATGTTCCTTAACATTTTCATTTTTAGGAAGTTACATTTCATTATTTTCATTACTTTCAAAGGGTTTCCAATAGGATAATACATCATGATTTTGATCCAATTCCTATTACCATAACATAGGCCACTTCACATTTCCACATTTAACACATTGATCATAATGTGACACACACCAATAGGGAAGGGTACATACACACAATTATCACCATACCAAAGATATGAAATCCCATTAACCAACCACGAGTCTATGATAAAACAATCAAATTACCATAACACCAAATTTGCTCACCAAGAGGACATCCAAAAAACCAAGAGGGGACATAACAGATCACCCAAACTTAATCTCTATAACACAAAATCCTAGAAAATACATTTGTAATGGGATAAATGCAACACGTAGCAACATGGTATGAAAAAATAACATCCATAGCATGGCATAACAAAAAAAAACATCTATAGTGGGTCCCTAAGACCCAAGGTAAAACATATCTCTAGATACAATGCCCATTGAATCCAAGTATAGTAATATTTGTCAACATATTTGTAGTCCAGTGTTGAAACCTCTCCTCAAGGGAGCTAATAGAGTCAAGGAAAAATATCAGGTATCCCATTTGCATGTCTATTGGTGTACTCCCTACATACCCCAAAGTACACTACCCTCCAATAAACCATAACTATGAAAGACTTAACCATCCCACACATAACCCATAAATCCTGAATTGATTACCATATCCATATCAACGGCGAAGACTATCATCATAGAAAACAAGGAGAAACACAAATCACTACCCAATCCACTAATCAATACTACATAACATAAAGGCCAATCTACTGATCCAAATCACATAACATTGAATCCAATCCATTGATCCATACTGCATAACATCAAATCCAATCCAATGAAGAGGACAAAACATCATGAGGGTCACTAAACCAAAGAGGACTAAAGAAATCATAGGAGTCTCTCAACCAAAGAGGACTCAAAATAAAGTATGTTTCTCCACAAAATGAGGACATAATATCACTAGTGTCACTCCAAAAAAGGAGGACTAAGTGACTAATATCAAAATGAGGCCAGGTCACTCCATGGTCTTGGACACATAGAGCCCCATCATCTCAAAACCAAGGGCATGTCCTGTAGCTCCAAGCATACAGTCATGACACATTGGGCATCCCCCCATAGGATAAGAGAACATGATAGGAACAAGATAGAACCAGCTCACCAGTAGGGACATAAATGCACGTAATAGCCTTGACGACAATTTATCCAAGTGGACTCCAAAAATCAATAAAGGTCCAAGTCACCAAAAAGAGATAAAATCCATGAAATCTCAATAGTAAAAAATAAATGGATAAGTAACCAAATTTAAACCACAAAATTCTCACAATAAATATAAAAATAATGAGAAGCGCCTAGAATATTTTTAATAAACCAATTAAATAAAATTTTGGTCTTGAAAAGAAAAGACAAGTTTATGAGTATAACACATATGAGAAATCCACATCATAATTTAATATGAAGCCTTTTGTTGGCCATCTCTAGGGGTACTAATCACCAAGTGTGCATCTAGGTATATTTAAATAATATGGATCCAATAAGATATATGTCATGATCTCTACTCTCCTAGGTGGATATATGTTTCCAAATCAATAGAAACTACCAATATATGTTACCACTGTCAAATTTCATAAGCACTGATGATATAGAACTCAAGAGCTACTAATCATTCTCCTGCTAAGTAGGAATTTGTCTCAAAAAGTATCATGTGAAGTAATACTGTCCAAAAAGGTACCAAACTAAGTCAATGAAATAAAATTTATAAATTTTGGTAAGATCTAACATGGTACCAGTCCATAACAAGTCAAACATGATCATTTAGAACCACATACCTAGCACCATAAGTAGACCAAGGAACATCACCATGAATCCCCATAACACGACAACATAAACTGACATGAAACTAATTATATGCACACATAATAAAGTACAAAATAATTATTATCAATTAATCCTAGAGGTTGTAGTGTTTCAACCTCGATCTGATACCAACTATCATGCCCACTATTTTACCACCCAAAATTTAACCAAAAATTTGGAAAATGTTTTTTGATATCATATTATACAACACTGAAGTACCATTTCATTAATCAATAGACACTTGACACCAATGTGTACCTTACAATAAACCAGCATACCAACACTTACAATTATTACCTATGCAATCATTGCATTTTATTACTTCAAAAGTGTTACCTTTACAGAAGCATGGTTTAATTCGTTATGCCTCACAATGCATGTTAGTTTTGTTTCATCCTATGATCCATACCAAAGTTATAATTGTATATATATTATTTTCTCACACTACATATATTTGAAAAAACATGTCACCTTCCATTACTAAACACAAAAATGTTATATCCAAGAGTACGATACTTGGAGAGAACCGCTACACATTTTTCCTCTTAACTTGGTAACATAGAGATGTTTTGCTAATGAATGAGTGTGATAAAGAAACATCACAAAGTTTCCTTTATCACTAAGACCAGAATTCCATCCTATTTATAAGGTGTTATTTCAAATCAAAATTACCACTATGAACAAAAATTTCCAGAGTATAAGGTACCCATTTTAGGTTAGACCATGAACCTGGGTTATGTAAAATGTACTTACTGAGCTACTCCAATTCCTAATAAATTTCCTTCCACAAAAAATCTAAGCTTGGCCCAAATATCTCTTCATGCATATCTCTAATTCATCTAATGGCACAATAAGGAAATCAAACCTCAAGTATTAACATACAAACATGATTTCATTTACTTGATGGGTATAACTAGACCATCTTCAAGATAATTATATGGAGCTTACCACATAATCCAGTGACAAGGATGACTAAGGCATCACCTCTAAGGAGAAGTTGCAACATTATAACACTAACATTGTATGGTCCTTTCCTACCAGTGGTGATAAATGGGACTTGAAAGAACTTACATCAGTTACTGTGCACTATACACACCATTATCAATTCCTTCCCAATCCTACACTTGGGTTAAATATGGATCTAAAATAATGACCTTTTTGTTCAAACCAATGGAATATTTTCACCCTTCTTCCAATTGTTTATAAGACGAATCCACGATAGTGTCATTATATCATAATACTAAAAAACTTCCCCACGAATACCATTAAATAACATCTCTTACTACACCTAATTTTTTATTAAATGAGACCATTACAACATGGTTATCTTGTTAGTTGATCTTAAAATCCAAAAAACACATACTTTGGTACTAACTACGAGATAGGAGAGGTTTTGTAAGATTACATGACATATAGTTGGATTGTTTAACAAGGAATGCAATACATGTGTGGTCTTCTTACTTGGGACTCTTTGGATTAATTGATGTTCTCCTAACTTTTATTTCTCAAGGCGGTTCCATTTACCCATCTATATAAGAAACATTTCCCCCTTAAGGTGACACACTTCATAATTTGGAAGGCCTTATGTCACTATTTTTATAAGAGTTACTAGATTTTATTTCTCAATTGAGAAAGGATTCATCACCACATTATACATTATCTACAATGTTTATATATACACGCTAACACGTGAATTAGCCATGGTCAAGACAAATATTAATTTCAAACTTACAAATTCCTTTTATTTAAAGGTATATCAACCGTACAAATATTGTTAAATCAAATAACATTATTCCTTAAATACCATATAATGTCATTTTTTATTTCTGTTACCCAAAGTTAACATGTTATTCTCTTATAATCATGTTGACACCTCCTTTTGTAATTATCGTCTATAACATACCAAGTCCTTGAGTTGGTCGATTATCTAGATTTTAAGAATACCTACGAGTATTTTTGATAGCTCGATACCCAAGAAGAATCATGAAGAGATGAGGCCACTAAGGGTCACCTAGATGATGACATGCCCACTAGACTATTCTATAATTTGAGACATCATAGTTTAGCCTGCAAAATGAATATTTTTCCATGGTTATTATATTAAGGAAAAACTATTTAAGGGAAACTACAGGTATCCTTGATCAACTTATATATAGTGGCATAACAACACATACCACTTAAATTTTCACATTCTCATTTCCAATTTACTAATACAAATACAATGCAAGATGATGAGTGGGATGACTACAATGCAATGGGATCATATAAATTCTTTAAGTCGATAATGGTGTAAAAGAAACTCAAACGATTGGCGCATGACCTAAAGAAAAAATAAATCCTTACATGCTCATGGTTACATAAGTTTGCATTTTTATATCACTACCATGCATCTATACAAAATTACAAAAATATACCACAGTTAACTAAATAAATTATTCTACAATATTTGAATTGAAAGGTTACAAATGAAATTCCACCATCACCTTATTTAACCCACATACACATTGGAAAGAGATCATCATTATTTTAGAGTACAATAAGTGTTATTGGTA
Organism: Taxus chinensis; assembly: GCA_019776745.2. Classification (NCBI taxonomy): domain Eukaryota; kingdom Viridiplantae; phylum Streptophyta; class Pinopsida; order Cupressales; family Taxaceae; genus Taxus; species Taxus chinensis. The sequence goes on from CM034149.1 coordinate 679,433,088, forward strand.
ACATAGTGTACTATTCTAATTTCATCATGAAAACACATTTTCAATAATAAACATTAAACTTAAATTTCCATCATCTAGTTTAGTCCTGCTTATGCTACCTGTAACCTGTCAAGTTAGTGTAAACATGGTCAGAAAAAAAGACCCTAGAATGGCTTCTCCTACAACTAACAATTTTCACAAAGACAAAATTTTCCATATACAATAAATTACAATACTTGTACAAAACATAATAGAGTAAAAGTCATAAAATGTAGTTTTCTTTCATTATCAAACTAAAGAGAGATAAAGGGAGAGGAGAGAAAGAAATGCCATATTTCCCACAAATTATTTTGACCAAAAAAGATACATACAGGAGTTATATAGCATCATGTGATAGTTTTTATATACTTTCCAGTAGTTATTTAGATAGGAGAAGGTTTTGTGATAGCTTTAGAATATTGTAGCAAGTTTATAGGAATGTGTAATTTAGCCAAAGTGGCTTGGAAATTGGATTCAAAAACATTTTTCCAAACTCAAATGCACCGTGAGTAAATTTTCATCTATTATTTTATCTATAGTGATGTCCATGGAGTTTACAGAACTTAGATCTGGATTCCAGGGTTCAAATGGTGGCCACTTGTCTGGAGCTACTCGTTGTGATCGATGACCGGAGGCCTAAAAAAATATCTTACAAAACTAGAGGTATGAGGTGATGAAACTTCATTTCTCGATGCGGTGTCAAAACCGTCAGCGAAAACCAAATGGAATTATTAAATTGTAGCAGTTGTCAAATTTTGCAATATTGACCAGTATTCTCCTAGAGGAGTGATGAATTTTTTTTAAATGATTATTTGCAATAATTCTAGGGGTTGATTTTGCATCACACATCACCAGTTAACATATTCAAGGAATCATTTTTTTCCATAGGATTTGGAGGGGTCTTTTGCACATCTATAAAAGTTTGTATTTTATTAAATCTTGTAAGAGTACAAGTATAAAAATATCATGAATTATCAACTTTAATTTTTTCATTTGGGATGTTTTCGTTATTATAACCCATCGTCCCCATTTTAAGTAGTTATAGGGAGTTATTCCAAGAAATTCTAATACTCAAATTAATTCCTAAGAATGTGAATCCAAATGGTAAATTTAATATTTTTGAGATACAACACATTTCCAAATTTTATACTAAAACTTATTTTTTTCTTCATATTAATTTCCAACTACAGATAAAAGGAAAAAATTTCAAAGTGAAAACGTGTTAAAAGTAGAGAGAGATCCATGCATGTTAGCCAAAGAAGCAGTGTGAGAGACTTTGGTCCAGATGGGGGTGTACCAACTACGAATCCACATGGAGAGATCCATGCATGTTAGCCAAAGAAGCGGTGTGAGATACTTTGGTCTAGATGGGGGTGTATTAACTACAAGTCTGCTTCAAGATAATTTGTTAGCTAGTACATGTACATTGTGTGTGTTTCAAGGCCTATTTACCATTCCATTTGGAGCACGTCCTACAACCATCATATTCTATGGAGTTGCACTCCATTGGGGAATTTTTTCAAACAGTTCACATACCTCCACATTTTATGAGCAAAACCCTTATGTTTATTGAAACTATGCCATCTGACTTACTTCCTCCATCCTTATTATTTAATGGATCTCCATACCCTGCTCCTAGGTATTTATAGCAAGCTCATATTGTGTAGATCAAACATCCATGACATTTCTAGAGATGACGTCTAGATGAAGCATTTTTATGTAGTGTTTATTTATTTATTTCCCTAATTATTGTAGACAAAAAATCACACACTTTGAATCATTATTTAGTCATGGTCTCATACTACTATTCATATGGTTCTTAAGTGAAAAGAGTAATAATTAACCCATGTCTTTGGCCATTTTTGCATTGCTTGTTGTTGTATTTTTGATATTACACATGCAATTGCCCAGTCTGTATTGTCATTATGAGTTTTTTCTATCTCTGAATAGGGCACCCCAGGAACCCTGGTCTCCTCTAGGTGCCCTGGTCCTCTTTACACTTTACCCTCACCTTTTGGGCACATTCTAGCCGTTTGATCTTTTTATCTTTTTGGTGGTTGACCTTTTCAGGGTTAATTACGAAATTAGAACAAGAGAACCATATAAATATGATTTTTTGTGACCATAATGAGGGAAAAAGCACTAATCATATACTATCGCCATCTAGAGTTACATCCATCAAAGGCATATAAAGCTACATTTTCATTCATCTATATCCATCATAAGGCACACAAGGTTGGTTCATCTGTTGGCATGTGGTCTTATTAGGTGTTTTCATTAATGAAAATCCAAATTAATGAAAAATTGGATGATGTATTAGGGTCATATGATGATTAATCTAATGTCGGCATGTTGACTAAGATGTGTTTGTGGTGATGTAGTGAGATTCAGTGGAGATTGCTTACTTTGTAAGCCTATTTAGGTGCCTAGGTGATGTTGCATGAAGGTAGGAGATTCTTGGATGCCTAAGAAGAATTTTTGCATGTTGGATAACAATTTTTGATAGTGTTTAGGCACTCACAATAGTGTCATGGTGCAAATATAGTTGATTGACTATGTTACAGGTACTCATCTGGAGTAGGTATGGTTATTAAGAGGTGTGAGTATGATATTTGGAGCTATATGAGCTCATTTTTTCTTGCATTCAGGTATATAAATTTCTATCAGGTATTTTGGGTCATTTTCAGTGGTTTTAGGATGAGTTATAACATTCTTTCAGTTTACCCTAGCTTCTACAGTGAGAAACCCTAAGGTGAGGCTATGAAAATGGCATAGGATGGGGATTTTTAGGTATGGTGATGGCATTATGATGATTTAATATGTTAGTGTGATGTGTCTTGATACTTTTAGAAAAATTTGAGGTTGCTAGGATGTGAATTTTGCAATATATGATAGTTTATGTGAGACACCTGGTCAAAATCTAGTAAAAATCCAGCTCGAGTTGGGACTTCTGATGAACACCTTGAAGTGTGTGATTTTCATGGGAACTTATGGATTTTGATAATTTTTCTATGGTGAGTTTATAAGGGTTCAAAAAAATAATGAGTTCATTTCATTGCTAGGTTTTTATGAATGAATATTAAGAAGATAAAGTGATCTAAAACCCTAGCTAGGAGTAGTTTGCAGAAAGAGAGATATAGTGACCTAATTTTCATTTCTTCATCAAAATTTATGATTGGATGATGTATAATAATCTCTTATATTTCTATAAATGTATGGTTGTGGTCAGGGTGATGAGTGGGCCCCACGAAAACATGTCAGTTTATGAAGAAGAAGGGTTTGGGACAAGGTTTTCTAAATGAGGTATGTGCTAAATTGATGTTATGGAATTTATGTGAGATGATATTTATTTACATGGATATTTTAGGAAATTTTCATGAATTTAAATGGTAAAATGATTTCCATTCAGGTTGACTAGTCAAAGGGCAATTTTGAGGCCCTAAAAAATAGTTCTCAGTAAAATGGTCTTATCTAGAGCTACAAGTGGAGTTTTGAGATGATTAAAAATGTGTTGGAAATAGGATTCAGAGATATTTCCATTAATATAATGATTATCTCATGATGAGGTGTTTTAATGAGGTTTCCAGGTTGATAGGAAGGTTTTTGCTAGTGCAGGATAAGATGTGTTTTTTTGAACATTTTGAGTTGATTGAAGCATGAGATGGATTAGGTGATGCTTTCTATCAACTGAAATGTGAATCAAGATAAATTTGGAATCCAATGAATATATTTTGAGGTATTTAATTTCCATGTAAATTTTTTTATGAGATAACCTTTGGAAACATCGTTTTTGGCAGGTTGATTTGGTAAAGACAAATGTGGTTGTTATTTGATTAGGTGGTTGATTGAAGGTTATAAATTTCTTAGAAGTGTTCTATAGGTTATGAAAATTCCATCAAGTGTCACATGTTATGGTTTGGTTGATAAGAAGTGATTTGGTGTCATAATGAAGTTTCCAGGGTGTAGGAAACAATCGTTTTGAAAAATGCAAAGAGTATTGGGCCCATTAAATGAAATAATTTGATTGGTTGAGATAAATTTCGACCATGTATGAATGTTAAATGATATTTTAATCATGTGTAAGGGTTTATGGGTCATGAATATGTATGGTTTTTATGTAAAGGGTTTTTTATCTTTGTGCCCATTGGGTTTTGAGGCATTTTTGGCACATGTAATGAGGTTTTTAGTTAGTGTGACCTACTTGGGTCACTTGTGACTATTGTAATTCAAATTTGGGATTTTTACTTGATGTATGGGTTGAGCCAAATGAGGTAAAATATATATTTTTAATTTGAAGTCATGCAGAGCTTATAAAAGCATTGTTTTGGGTACTTTTGCAAGCTAGTTGTGTGTGTGCAAGGTGAGTGACCTAGGTGATTGATTTGTAGGTGTTGGATCATGAGTTAAGTTTTAATCAGTTGTGTTGCATGCTGAGGGAGATCAGTAAGCATGTGTGCAAGTATTTGAAGGTTTGAGAAGTGAAGGTAGAGCTTGTTTTGTGAATATTGGTGACCTAGGGTTTGAGTTGAAGAAGTGCTAGTTGAATACTTGGTATCCATCAGTTATGGCATAAACAAATTAGAGATCAGATCTTCATAAGTTGGTCAAGATGGTTCTTGATCATCTTAGGTGGTTGTAGCCTCCTTGTGGAGTTTCTGCTTCACAAAATTAGGGGTTGGTGCTCCTTGTGGGATTGGTGCCTCAATAAATTTGAAACATATCAATAAAAAGATTGTGTTTCTGTGGGTTTTCTTCCCCTTGAGGGTTTCCCGCTTTTATGTTATGTTCATGTGTTGATTTTATGTTTCATGGTTTCTTGTATCTTTGATATTTGATGTTGTGCACACAAGAATAATTGGATAAGTGGATTTTTGGTTGTTTGAATAATCTAAAATCTGATTTAAAAGTTTTATAAGTATTGATTCAACCCCTCCTCAATCCATTTTACTTCTAACAGTTGGTATCATAATGAGTCCTTTTGTAAGATTTTGACATCTTGAAAGGATATCCTCGAAGCAAAATATGGAGAACAACACAGTCATTGGAAAGACACCATTATTTGATGGACTGAATCATGGTTTGTGGATCTTAAGGATGAAGTCATTCATCATGGCTCAAGGGTTTGATGTTTTGGATGCATTAGAGTATGGTTATACTCCTAATGCCACTCCTCTAAGTACTGATGAACAAAAGAGGGATTACACCAATAATTCAAGAGCATTTAATTCCATTATAAATGGCCTTGGAGAATCTAAGATGGGAAAAGTGATGCACTATAAGAATCCAAAGGAATCATGGGATAAGTTGCAAGTCCTATATGAAGGTGACTCAAAGGTAAAAATTACAAAACTCTAAAACTTTAGAAATCAGTTTGAAATCCTTAAAATGAATGATAATGAGTCAATTGATGAATACCTTCTTAGAGTTGATAAATTTGTCAATAAAATGAAAGGGTTGGGAGATGAGGTAAAATAATAATTTATGTTTCAAAAGGTTTTGAGATCATTAACTTCTAGATTTGACTCCAAAGTGTCTGCTATTGAAGAAACAAAGTATCTAACTACCTTGAAATTGGATGAGTTACATGGCACTTTGACTGCTTATGAAATGAAAATAGGTGACTCCAAACTAGCCAAGAAGGATATTGCATTCAAATTTGAAATGAAGGCTGAAAATGTAAGAAGGTAAAGGATGATGATGTTACTCTTGAGATTGAGGATGAACATCTATTTGCTATGGTGGCTAGAATATTGAAGAAAAAATATAGTAAGTATAGTGCTAAGCTTCCATTCAAGTTTTTTAATTGTGGTGAAGTAGGATATTTTTTTGATAAATGTCCTCATAGGCATGAGAAGGAGGATGATGTTGAAGATCATGAGGCTGAACCTAAAAAGAACAATTACAAGGTTGACAAAGGTAAGAATAACTTTAAGATGTTTAATCATAAGAAGGACAAGAGAAGATTCTATACCAATCAAGATGATGAAATATCTGATGCAAGTAGTGTTATTTCATATTCTAAATCTGAATATGATTATGAGAACATTGGGAATGAGGATTTATTCATGACCAAAAAAGCTATGATATCTTCTAATGATGGATCATATTTTTTAGGAGACTTTATTTCAATTTATTGAAGTTATTTTGATGAGGATGAAAAGGATGATTTTGAGAGTATCAATAGAGAGCTAAGGCATGCTGAAAAAGAGAACCAAAATATGAATTTGCAGATCAAGGAATATGAAAATAAGTTTCATAAGCTAGAAGACTAGTATGTGGTTGAGTCTACAAAGCAAAGTGAAACAAATAGGTTGTTATAAGAAAAGGTAAAGTATCTTGTTTCAAATTTTACAGGATAAATATAGTTTGTGTACTAAATATGAAGAAGATATAAAGTTCTTAAGGGCTAAGTTTCTAGAGAGCAAAAAAATACTATGTATTTACAAAAATTTGAGAAAAGTGCTAAAGACCTAGATGAACTACATGGGAAAAAAAGTGTGGCAGATGATAGGACTGGTTTAGGATTCAAAGAGGAGTTTAAAAACAAGGAAGCAAAAAAATGATTTGGTGTTTCAAGCAAGGAATTAGTTCATCCTGTTATTAAGGAATAAAGAAGGTAACACCCATCAAGGAAAATGTGAAAACAAGGTCTACTAGGCAGCCCAATGCCTCAAGGTATGAGAGAACCTTCAATGGTAATTGTTTTACTTGTAATGCTTTTGGTCATAGGGCTAGTGATTCTATAAGACATTTTAGAGATGATAATCCATGGAGGGAAGATAGAAGTGAGTTTACTAAGAGGATAGTATGTTATATTTGCAATGAACAAGGTCACACAGCTTGATATTGCTTGTATGGTTCACCCAGTCAAGATGAAGACTTCAAAAGAAATAATTCATTAGTATGCTATAAATGTAATGAGATTGGTTTATTGGAAAGAGTTTGTTTTCATGCATATTAAAGAAAAAAACAAATAACTCAAGGACATAGAGTGCATGGAAATAACTTTTAAGGAGCTAGGCTGTAAGATAGTGGTCCTAGAAGGGCATGAGAACCAAGAAGAGATAATAATGTATCAACAAGAGTATATTTTAGTGGAAGAATAAGCGTTTCACAGTGCTCAGATAATAATAAAGAGAGTGAAGGAGTTTTGCAGGTTCCCATGAAGGCTTGGGACCTTTTCAATACCTTCTTTTAAGTCATTATGGTTCATTTATGTCTTCACTATGCTTCTTAAGGCTATAACAATCCATATGAAGATTTCAAGAAAGGGGGATCTATCTGAGTCAATGTTTGTCTCCTCCATAAGGTCAAGGTATGTCTATTCTGGCTCTTGTTCATGGTCTTGATTGTTCATGATGATGATTCGTGTGTAAAATGCCATGTTTTTTGTACTATGGTGATTGGTTGAACATGTAAGAAGTCCTTAAAGTTTATGTTTACATTATCATGATATGTGGTTGGTCTGAAATTTCTCAGTATCTTCTAGAGTCTCAGTGACATGACATAAGGGTTTTATAAGTATTTTTAACTCATGGTGTGGGTTATATTAGTCTCTATGTGTAAATCGGTGTAATATAAAAGAAGTATGTGGTATGTGAGAAGTTTATATACATGTATAAGATGTTGATGTCTTAAGCATTGTCATGATTTTTAATGGCGTTATAAAAGTGTGTCTAGTAGTCCTTGATGAGTATGTAGCTTTAAAGTTGTCTGTAAAGCTATAAGAGGTAATCCTGAGTCCATATGAACTCATTCCTCCTAAGAGGTGTTGTAAGTTGTCTAGGCATATATCTGAGTCTATGTGTGTATTAAATACTTGTTACATGAGCTTACAAGGGTGTAATATTTTCTCTTGAAGTATGTATGAAGATAACTAATGTGATCAAGTGATAACTTGATCAGTATAATGCTATAAAATGATGATTGTGGCAAAGGTGTGTTCAAATCAAGTGTGCACTAGATGAAAGAAGGAAGGTTACATGTATGTTCTTGGGTGAACATGCACCCTAGCCATTGAAAAACAATCTCATATAGTTTTAAGGGTATAATTAATCATGTACAATCATTTTTGAGGCTTCAAGAGAAAGTGTATTTTGATCACCTCTCTTCCCTGAGTGGGTTATCACTATGCATAGTGAATGGTATGGATGGAAACTCAGTTTTGGAAGACCAAATGATGATGTTTAAGGATAAAATTTTGTACAAATGTTATAGAAATGATAGAATCAAGGATTTAATAGGTTTTAGGCCCTAAGATTGTCTTCACTCCTTGGAATGTGTGACAAAGTTCAAATTTGGAAGTTGTAGTGTCAAGAGACCTAATTTGAGGTATGAATTTTTGTTGAACGGGTAAGTTATTTGTTTAAGTAGGCTCACAAGGTGATTGAAGAAGATAATATACTCAAATGGGTGTTCAAATATGGGTTAATTTATTCAGAAAGGTGTGTACATTAAAATTTGTATATTGTTCTCAGTATTTTAGGGGCTAATGGACTGTGACAATGTGTATTAGATGCTCCAAGACTGTGTTGAGTGTCTCATGAAGTAAGCTACAATTAAAAATAGTTTTGTTGATCAACATAGTTGTATTGACTTTGAAACAAGTGTAAGATTCCTCATGTATTCATTTGATGATGGACTATGTCATTATGAGGAGCACCCATATCTCTGGTAAACTGTGGTGAAGTAGAAATATGGACCTACATGTTTAGACATTTGTGAGACTCATTATTGGTAAGTATCAGTGCTACAAAGGATACTTATATTGTTTTTTATGAATAATCCCAATGATATAGAAGGTGGTGTGGTCTTAATTCATGTCTTGAGCGAAAATTTAGCTATTTATAGGCTATGAGCAAACTCAGAGTCAAAATGTGTTGATAATTCAGGTATAAAAGTTGTTATGAATCATTTTTTGTGGGCCATTATCTTAGTATCATGATTTTGCATGGGTAAAGATATAATTATGCCTTGAAATATTAGTGGAGGATGATCTCAAAAATGGTGAATTTGAGATAATTTTAAGTTTCACATTTGCTAGTGAGCTCCTACAGGTACAGAGGTAGAGCACACACTTTTCCAGGTATGAATGCTTCTTTGTAACAATATTCTTGATGTGTCTAAACCCAAGATGTAGATCTATGCATAAGAGAATATGATATAAGCCTCAAAGTTTGAGAAGGGTGATCTAATTCTTAGTAATCTTAATTAGACTCATTTTTTGACCTTGTACAATATTGATAACTATAGGTAAGAACATTTGGCATATTACATTGTTGATGAGTCTGAGTTGTTGAGAAGTTAATGTATTTACTTGCATTAAGATGGTATGATATCATTGAGACATGAAAAATATGGTCTCGGTGTTCTTAGGTCTCTCTACTAGTGAATATGTTTCTCTAAGATAGCTACAGGTACTACATAGATGCAAGAATTGGTGTTTCATGGTTTATCATACTTTATAGTGTAAGTTGAAGAAACATCATAATACTTTGTAAGTGTTCTATGTGATTGATAAAGTTGGTTGAGGTATAAATTTATTTTTTTAATACACATTAGTCATTCTTAAGCCAAAAAGATGGTATGTACCTCATAAAGTATGTTACAATACTATAGTGACAAAAAATGATTGCTCCTTCAAGTGTGTATGAGTTCTTTATGACATGAGGAGTGATTGTGTGAACTTCTAGAAGTTGCATTGGTGTTTATAAAGGAAATGGAGGTATGTATTGGGTATCTACATGATCAATTTACAAATTTTGTTCCTTGAATGCCTGATATAAGTCAAGTATAATTGTTATAAACTAAGAAAGTTGTTTAGGACTAAGCAATATTGTTCAAGATGTTTCCTAGAAAATATAACTAGGTTAGTATCTCATTGTTGTGCTTATGGGCTATAAATGGAGGTCTTAAGTCTAAAGGGAGATATAAATTGTATTGTTAAAGCATGTATGAGGTTTTAGGGCATGCCAAATTTGGTCCTAAATGCACTAAAAGGATTGTTTAGGGATTTTATTACTAGTGAGGTATGAAAGTAAATAAAATTTATAGTAATGATAAGTTTAAGCCAAGACATGATGGATCATGGTTAAGAAATATGGAGTGACAGTTTGTATGCTTATCTTTGAAAATGTTGGCATGATTAAAGATGTGCATGACTCAGATCACAATCTACTACACTTGTTTCTTGAAGGATAAAACAAGGTTGATAGTGAAAGTAACTTGTTTTGCATAACTAGAAGATGAAATATGATGTTTTGGCTCCAAATAATATATTTATGATTCTTTCATGGTTATTGAGAATGTTTAAATGTTCATATGCTTGGCCTAGGTGGTACATGGTTGTTACATGCTTAAAATGAAGGAAAAATAAGTTTTGGAGGTAATTTTCAAGGTTTTGAGCTAAGTTGAGATCTTTGGTTGATGTTTCTAGGCAAAAATGATGTTATGAAGCCGATGTAGGTGAAGAATATGTTGCTTTAAGTTTTCCTTTGTCATTAATGTAAAAAAGGGGGAGAATTTCACAGTGTTTTCCATCAATGACAGAGGGGAGATTGTTGGGATGTGGTCTTATTAGGTGTTTTCATTAATGCAAATCCACATTAATGATAAATTTGATGATGTATTAGGGTCATACGATGATCAATGTGATGTTGGAATGGCAATGCAATGAAATTCAATGGGGATTACTTGCTTTTGCATGCATATGCAGTTCCTAGGTGATGTTGTATGGAGGTAGGAGGTGTTTAGATGCTTGAGAAGCATGTTGTCATGTTGGATATAAGGTTTGGAGAGTGTTTAGGTACTCACACAAGTGGCATGATGTAGATATAGTTGATTGGCTATGTTACAGGTACTCATCTAGAGCAGGTATGGTTGCTATGAGTATGATATTTAGAGCTATATGATCTCATTTATGCTTTCATTTGGGTATATCAAGGTGTATCAAGTATGTTTGGGTCTTTTTTAGTGGTTTTATTATGAGTTATAACATTCTTTTAGTTGACCATAGATTTTATAGTGAGAAACCCTAAGGTGAGGCTATGTAAATGAGATATGCTAGAGAGTTTGACATATGGTGATGAAATTATGATGATTGGAGATGGTATTATGATTTTTCATGGTGCTTTGAGAAAAAATTCAAGCTGATAGGATGTGAAGTTTGCAAGATATGATAGTTTATGTGAGACAGTGTCAAAATCTAGTAAAACCCCATCTCGAGTTGGGACTTCTGATGCTCACCGTGAAGTGTGTGATTTTTATGGGACCTTGTGGATTCCAGGGATGTTTCTATGGTGATTTTAGAAGGTTTCACAAAACTAATGAGGTCATTTCATCATCAAAGAGTAGGAAACAACAATTTTGACAAATACAAAGAGTACTGGGCCCATTAAATGAAATAATTTGATTGGTTAAGCTAAATTATGACCATGTATGAATTTTAAATGATATTTTAATCATGTGTAAGGTTTTATAGGTCATGAATATATATGGTTTTGATGTAAGTGAATATTTATCTTTATGCCCATGGGGTTTTGAGCCATTTTTGGCACATGTAATGGGATTTTTAGCTAGGTAGACCTACTTGGGTCACTTGTGAGGGTTTTAATTCAAATTTGGGATTTTTTCTTGATGTATGGGTTGATCCAAAGGAGGGAAAGTGTTTTTTTTTAATTTGAAATTGTGAGGAGCTTATAAAAGCATTATTTTGGGTGCTTTTGCAAGATATTTGTGTGTGTGTAAGGTGAGCAACTTAGGTGCGGGTGATTGGAAAGTGTTAGAGCATGAATGGAGGTTGAATCAAGTGTGTTGCAAGTTGAGGAAGATCGATAAGCATGTGTGAAAGTATTTTAAAGTTTGATAAGTGAAGGAAGAGCCTGTTTTTTTAAGATTGGTCACCTAGGGTTTGAGTTGAATAATTGCAAGTTAAATACTTGGTCTCCATCATTTGTGGCAGAAAAAATAGAGATAAGATCTTCATAAGGTGGTTGAGTGGGTGATTGATTATATTGGGGGGTTGTAGCCTCTTTGTGGAGTTGTGCTTCACAAAATTAGGTGTTGGTGCTCCTTGCAGGGTTGGTGCTCCTTGTGGGGTTGATGCCTCACTAAATTTAAAACATATCACTAAAAATATTTTGTTTCAGTGATTTTTCTTCTCCTTGATGGTTTTCCACTTATATCTTGTGTTCTTGTGTTCATGTGTTGATTCTATGTTTCATGGTTGTTTGCATCTTTGATATTTGATGGTGTGCACACATTAATAATTGGATAAGTGAGTTTGTGGTTGTTTGAATAATCTGAAATCTGATTTAAAAGTTTATTAAGGACTGATTCACCTCCCTCTCAATCCATTGTGCTTCTAACATCATCTACATCACACTTCGTAGGAGGGGAGTCTATTGTTTCCATGCACACATTTACTACACTCTACATCTAGTTATTTTCTTGCTACTTCACAAAGTGTGAGTGGCACAAGAGAACCTAGCACACAATATTCACTCACACACGTAGAACAACATTGGGTCTGAGATGTAGTACACCGCTTAGTTGGTAAGTCCACCATTGTGGATGTTGAGGACAGTCTGACCCCTTCATATACTTATTTATTTTTTAGGGTTTTGATGCTTTTTTTAGGGTTTTGTAGGGGATTATTCCATATCCTATTCACAATGATATTTGGCATATTTTAACAACATTAGTGCAACATGAAACAAACATAGGAGAAAGTCTAGCAACACTCGAGAGGAGGATCCCCGGTCATTTTTACAAACCAAGGCACCTAGATCTCAAACCATGGTGCCCCAGGCCCCCCTATCCTCTTCCAGGAACTTTTTCCAGTTAGATATCTCTGATATTTGATTTCTCAAGATTTTGTGTAGTTTTTTCCTCATATTCACCTAATCTACATTGTGACACAATCTCACAACATCTACAAATTAGCTAAGGATTTTCTTAATCCTTCTTGCACATTAGGGTTTGATATTTTCTAGCTTATTTTTCTTTGGTGTGTTTATTATATTTTATTGTCATTTATTTACTACTCCTATAGCATTCGATTACAATAGAATAATTTCAATTTTAGTTAATAATTTTGGTGAGCCTGGATGATCCAACCCTTCCTTTTGAACACGTCTTCTCCTTATCAAGTCATGACTCAATCATCTTATCCTACTTTCACACCAACTAAATTTTATGGTATGCTCACTACTAATGTCTATTTATTTCATGCAAGTACGTACTCAACATCCTCGTCACTTTTTTAAACCTATAACAGATCCATCCATCAATATAGTAACTACTCACCGCACTTGGCCTCCTATGGTTCCACCCACTACTATTCCTCCATCCATCACTTCCTTGGCTCCTCTGAATCCTCCTAAAGGTTATGATTTCATAGAACAACTTAAAAACACACCAGGTAAAATTTATCTCTATGAGCTCTTGCGTAGTGTACCATATTTTCATCAAACACTAAAGGCATCCATTCGTGCCATTCACATAGAAAATGATAATTATGTGGTCTCCTTTACACACCTCATACAATCTCGCTGCAATATGCCACACGCTCTATCCTTCAATGACTATGATCTATCCAGTTTCATAAGAAACAATCCATGTGCACCCCTACTCATTACCACATTCATTAGTACCACTTACATCAAACACATACTTATTGACAATGGGTCAATCGTCAATCTATGTGCTCATTCTCTTTTAAAACAACTGGGTATTAGTGATAATATAATTTCTAATAATTATACTCTTATCCGAGGATATGATTCTACCACTCGCACATCTCTAGGGACTATTTCATTACACATTAAGATTGGGCCTAATACTATTTTCACTAACTTCTATGTTATAAATGCCTCATTCTAATTCAATCTATTGCTAGGTAGGCTTTGGATCTAAGAAATGCAAGCGGTCTCATCTATTGTTCACCAATGTGTCAAATTCTTACATGATGGATATGAACACACTATTTCGGCAGATCCTAAACCTTTCAAATTCTATTGCACATACCCCATTACGGCTATGCCCATTCCTCCTACAAAATTTATCCCATATAGTAGTATCAATACATATGACATTTGTCAGTCTAGTGCTTCACACCCATCTATCTCTTAGAATAATCCAATCATTTCTACTCAAACTACTACCATCATTTCACCTACAGTACCTGCCTTCATCCCTACCATTACTCAACCTGTTGAGGCTTCATCTCCCATTCTTCTGCCTAGTATAGCTCCTAGAAATATACTTAACAAATCTATACAACATGATAATGCTAGCACAGATGATTATGAGAGCTGCAATGATGAAGCTGACGTTATTAAACTTACTGATGAAGAATTAGGCCAACTGAATTTTACAAATATAGGTGTCAATGAATCTTATTTAGAAGACACCTTTGTGACCGATGGCCTGAGCAAATATAGATTCAAGAATTCCCCTTCTACCAGTGCTATGATACTTTATCAGGTATATTTTAACACCTTAGGCGTTATTTCATCTGCCACTTCATAGTCTGCATCTCTGCCACCTCCTTTCACATGTACATTATTCATCAATAAATCCTTTTGGCATAACATCCCACTTGATCGTGCTTTTTCAGATATTGTTTGTACACTTGAGGGCTTAACAAGAATTTGTTTAATGCTTAATGAAATCTTACCACTAATTCACTCATCTCTCCTATATCATGGCTATTTTAATATTACAACCTCCTATGGCCTTCGTTTATTTCACTTGACAATCTTCATTGCCCGCTCCCTTCATCATTCTCCATCAACACTGGGGGAAATCTTGTCTTGATTATATTAGTGGTACTTTAGATAAGAACCACACTTCTCTCACATTTCCTATGCCATTTGGCCATGTTTCCATTAGAAATGACTCATCTCCTACTTATTTTTAGAATCTTTCTCATTGGTACAAACATGACTGTCCACCAGTTCCATTCACCAATGAACGTTTATACACTACGTCACAATGGATCTTTGTAAGATCCACCTCATTCTATTTCTTATCATGTCTCCAATGTTGCTCCAATGGGCTTTGATCACGACAACGATGATCTATTATATAGTGTTACGTGAGTATAATCACCACCACACACTTGGGGGGCATGACATCTATACTTCTCCCCCTTTAACATTGCACAACACCTTATTATTTCTATTTACACATACATCTTAATATACACACCTGCATCATCATTACTCGTGACACACTCTTGTGCTTTGGTTCACACTTGAATGTTGATGGAATTTTACACAAATGAGCCCCACACACTGTACGATAGTCACTATACATTAGGCACTGCATATCATCACATCATCATCTATGTATTACACACCACATTACATGCTATAGGAATTTATCTTCTTCCTACATTCTACACTTTGCATCCTACAACTTGTCATACATACATCATACACATTATACACATCCTTGCCCACTACACCATAGCTATCACATATTACACGTTTTTCACAGATCATAGACGTTATCTTAAATTATACATCCTTCACCTTCCATATTACATATTGCATCTTACATCCACTATACATCTATATATCTTAGGTCATCTATACAAATTGAATTACATATTTTTCATCCTATCACACATAATACACATTCTGCATGTTCACTTCTACACATTGCACTCACTACACAATGACACACTCTAGTCTCATAGTCCATACTGGACTGTTGAGGGTGTACAACACAAATGGACCACATCACACTCACATGTTCATCATTCAATATTATTTTTCATGTGACATTCCTAGGATTAGTGGTACATGCTTTAGGCTATAGGGTTACTTCTTCTAGCATCATCTCGTGATAGGCTACATCATCACTTTTGCTTGCATAATTTATTGATATATGCTTTAGGATAAATTGTCACTCATTTCTATTCATCTTGTTGTGATATACACTTAGGCTACAAAGTCACGCATACTTCTTTTTTAGGTCGCATATCATCAATACACACTCATCACAGCACGTTATACATAACACATAGATCAACCATTTCCTGATGACGCACTCTCATTTATGGTTAATTCTTAACTGTTGAGGGGGCATACCAAATGAACCTCACTACATAAAACCCCATTCAATTAAGGGGCACACAGCTCCTATAATCCACACTACATTCCATTCCATCCATCCACAACATACTGCATTTTATGGTTGCATTTACTTTTGCTTGCAGTTTCTCTTATATGTTCACTTTACTACACATTGTAGATAGATCTCTTGTATGTCATTATCTGTACCATACACACATATGCGTTCACATTCTTTTCTAGTTGTGATCACAGATACAAACCTTATACATGTAGCACTGATACTTGATACACTACCTATTGGGGACATCCACATACGCTACATGTGATATTGCTTCGTTTTTATTCATGGCACACTACTTGGATTTTTACATGCTTTGACATACTTGCTATTTTTTCTAACATGCTAACGGGTGCTTCATGTGTAGCATTTTCTATGCAGGGATATTTACTTCCATACTTATTTGCTACATTGTCTGCTATTGCTTGTTATTGCTTGTAGGATTTTCCCTTTGTCTTGTGTGCACACTTGCTTGTTTGCGGCCATTGCGGCCTTGAGTGTGTTGCGGCACCGTGAGTGGTGTCCCATGTTTGCAACCCAATTTTTGCGGCCTACATTGTCTTCTTGGGTGTTTACATTATATGCTTATATTCTAGCTTACACATTGTTTGGTTTTTACATGCATGCTTGTTCGTACTAACACTTGTTTCCTAGCCACTTGTTTACGTGTGCCTTGGTTTTTACCAAGAACATTCCTTTCCCCCTGGAGAGTAGAGTTTTAGTATGCGTGGTTGGTCCTCTTTTGGGGCCGCATTCTACTATCCGTAACGTCACATGTGCCCCCAAGAGGGGGCATCATTTTGGGTTAACACACAGTACTGGTAAAAATTAGCTTTTAGTTTTGTCCATGACATAGTAGGTTATACCGTGAGTGAGTTCAGACCAGTCTACGAACTTTATACACAACATAATTTATAGGGAAAATTGTCCTTAGCATTCTAGGGAGCAGTTACAAGTTAGAGGAACATCAGACTTTCCTCCCTACACTTCTTCATCCAGTGGCATCAGATAGCCCAAAAAAATAGACAGTACAAAGGTTTCTTCATACATTCTCAGGAAAGTAGTTATAGGTTGGAGAATAACACAAAAATCTCCCTATATATCTTCGGCCAAAGTGGCATGAGATCGTCCCAACAATTTTCACTTCACTAACAGTTATAGGATATCCTTTCTATACCCTTTTTCTCATCACAGATCAGGTGCACATATTACTTTTTAATTTTCTTACTTTCATTTACAATATTTTAACTATATAGATGTGTTTTTACACACGTATATGCGTATTTGACTAATTGATCGTCTTCTATTTTACAGCTCTGTCTATATGGGAAGTAATCATTCAACAACAACAACACACGTCAGGTACATCACACACACACACACACACACACACACACACACACACACACACACACACGATACTAACCATGTAGGTACAATACACACATTTCCATCTCCACACACGCTTCCACCCTAGGTTCACTCTCTTCAATTTTTACACTTTTGCATCTTTAGTCTCCACGCTCCATCTTTTTGTCAATCCACACATTGTCTATTCCTTCGACACTTTCTAGTACATCACTCTACATGGATTATTAGGTACGCATATATATCTACTTTATGTTACCGAGATTTCCACTCACCAACATAAAGTGGGGGAAAATGTAGACACAAAATCACACACTTTGAGTCATTATTTAGTCCCGGTCTCATACTACTATTCATATGGTTCTTAAGAGAAAAGAGTACTAATTAACCCATGTCTTTAGCCATTTTTATGTTGCTTGTTGTCATATTTTTGATCTTACACGTGCACTTTCCTAGTGTGTATTATCGTTCTGGGATTTTCCTATCATTGACTAGGGTGCCTAGCCAAGATTAGGGCACCCCAGGTGCCTTAGTCCCCTCTGGGGCGCCCTGATCCTCTTTACACTTTATCCTCACCTTTTGGGAACTTTATGTCTATTTGAGCTTTCTATATTTTTGGTGGTCATCCTTTTCAGGGTTAATTACAAAATTAGAACAAGAAAACCATATAAATATAAATTTATGTGACCATAACGAGGAACCAAGCACAAAAAATCTAGTATCACAATCTAGAGTTACATCCATCAAATGAATCTAAACCTATATTTTCATCCATCTAGCTCCATCATAAGGCACACAAGGTTGGTTCCTTTGCATCACACTTCATAGGAGGGAGTCTATTGTTTCCATACACACATTTACTACATTCTATATCTAGTTATTTACTCGCTACTTCACAAAGTGCGACTGACACAAGAGCACCTAGGGTACAATATTCACACACACACACACACACACACACACACACACACACACACACACACACACACACACACACACCTAGAGCTACATTAGATCTGAGATGTAGTGCAACACTCAGTTAGTAATTCCACCAATATAGTCGTTGAGGATAGTCTGACCCCTTCATATGCATCTTTCTTTGTTATGGTTTTGATGCTTTACTTAGGGTTTTGCAAGTGATTGTTTCATATCCTATTCGCAGTGACATCTCGTAGTTCAACCACATCTGGTGCAGTTCAACCACATTAGTCCCATAGGAAGTGAACACAAGCGAAAGTCCCACAACACTCCAGATATTAGACCAAGGCACCCAGATATTAGACTAGGGACACCCTAAGTTCCCTTATCCTCTTCCAGGTGCCCCAATCTAGTAAGATAGATCATATTTGTGCTTTCTCACACTTTTATGTGGTCATTTCCTCCTCTTGTTCACCTAATCTACACTGCAACACAATGTTGCGACATCTGCGAATAAGACAAGGATTTTCTTAACCCTTCTTACACATTAGGGTTTTATATTTTCTAGCTTGGTTTGCTTGGGTGTATTTGTTTTTTTTTTTTATTTTCATTTATTTACTGCTCATATAACATTAGATTACACTAGAACAGTTTTAATTTTATTTAATCACTTATCACATATCTTGTCTATGCACCTCCATTCTGCATAGTTGTTTAATAGAAGAAGATAAGGAAAAACATTTGGGTTCCTTCAAGAACAAGACAAAAAATCCACATAGCCATGGTATAGATTCAAACAATAAGAAAGCCCCTTCACAAAACAATCACATGTTTATTAACATGTTGATGATAAATTTTAGAGCTTCCTCTTGATAGCCATCACAGAAAAATGGTTAGGCTACGTCCCCAAGGCATTTTTAAGCAAACCCGTTCTATGCATTGTCTACAATCAGGGCATTCCATACCACCACATCTCTTTCACGTATTTTATTAAACAGTTCCACACAACCACCCTTATTCACCTACATACACCCAACAAACAAATACAAACCACCACAATAGGTATATATAACCTACTAAGGATAAGTCTTATAGATTCCTTGGGATATCATTGTGGCCAAGATAAGCTCAACAAGCGTACAACCATGATCAATCATAAACCCAAAGGCCACATTTTTCCTCAGGTAGTTAACATATAATCCTTATGCCTGTTGTTGTGAACTATTATTCCTGTATAATATTATAACACAACACTGAAATGAAAAACCACTAAGAAATTCCCTCTCCAAACTTCTCTAAGATGGCATCCAGAACCTATTTCTAAGATCCCATTTTGGTGGACGACGTGAAGCATGCAATAAGAGGTTGTGAAATTATTCTTTGTGCCCACAAATTGAGTTTTCTTGAAGTTTATCCTTCCTTTTTCGACAAACCGAATGTGATCTGCAATTGCAGTCCAAAGGACCTATTCTAGATATGTGTTTTTTTCTCCAAGACATTCCTCGAGCCCCAAAACTTAACTTTCTTCTCGTCAAACACATGTTGACCAAGAATCAAACATGATATTAATTTTTTTAGTTATTTTTTACCTATTTATTTATTTTTTGTACCCATCCACATTAAAATAATTTTAAAAAATCCTTTTTATTATTTTAGTAATTTGAATTCCATTTTAAAAATAATAATTTTAAGAATTACGAATTACTTTTATTATTATAAAAGTCCACTTGGGGTTAGAAGGTGGTCGCGTCTCGAAGGTCTGAAACCACGAGGAACAAAATCAAAACATGGTCAATGTTTGGTGAGGAATTTACAATCTCATTAATGTGTAGCAATGACTCTGACACGGTCAACACAAAATATCATCTTAGAATGCAGTTACAAAATTTTTTGACTCTCTCTCAATAAGTAAAGGGTCTAGTTATTCACCCCGCAAAAACATTTGGCCACAACAACTACACCGATATAGAAGGATTCAAAAGCAGGGATGGAAAAGTAAATTTGGAAAGGGGCACTACATCAGATGGATTCTAAATTAAATAATTCTAGATTATTTAGCAGCAAGCTAAATAATAATGTTAATCATTATTAGCATTAATTGTACTTAAGGGGTTTGTTTTTTTTTAAATCCTTTAAATTAGATTAATCATAACATGGGTTTTACAATACAAAAGTGTTACATGTTATGATATTCATCAAACATGATCATATCCACACAAATTAGTCACAACCATTGTACTAATACTCATAATAAACAACATACATATAAGGTGAATTTCTATACAACACAATCACATTAGCCAATATGTGCCAAATCAAAATTATTTTTGATCAAATACCCATCACCCAAAGACACCATATGTTCCCACACACGCGTATGTGCATACACACATGCTCGCATGCGTGCGCGCGCACGCACACACACACATGTATATGTCTATATACACGCCCACATGCCCGCATGCATGCATACATGCACATGCACACAAACAAACACATATACATGAAAACACACACACAAACACACTCAAATATGTACCCACATGCATGCACACACACACATGCACATATAATGTCAATTTCTATACAACTCAATCACATCATCTAATATATTCCAAATAAAAATTATTATTGATAAAATAATCATCACCCAAAGATACTATATTTTCTCAAAAACACAAATCCGAACACACACACACACACACCCATACACACACAGATGTACACACACACCCATATACACATAGATGTACACACACACACACACACACACCCATATGTACACACACATAAATAAACATGCACACATGTGCACACATACATGCACGTGCGCGCGCATGCACATGTACACGCGCACGCGTGCATGCACGCATGCACACACGCACGCACGCACACACGCACACATACACACACACACACACACACACACACGTACATGCGCACACGCACATGTGCACACATGTTCACACACACGCACGCACACACCCACACACACACCCACACACACACGCATGCATGCACGCACACACGCACGCCCACACACGCACACACACAAGTGCACACCCACAAACACACACATGCACACACATACCCACACATTTATGAAGACACATCCCCCCCCCCCACACATGCACACACACAGACATGTAAAAACATGCATACATGTCACCTATGAGGGAATATTTATCTACTTCATCATCCCCTCATATGCTTTTTGTGACACAAATCATATATTTTATATAATTCTTTGGGAGATGCTCCATATTTTAGGTTGTTTATGATGATTAGAATCAATAGAACCGATCAGTTTTTGTTTGTCACTAAGTATAAATTTTGGTACGTCTAACATCATCAATCATAGTCACAAACACCATTAGGTCCACCTTATCTATAGGTTGGAAAATAGCTCAATCGAGATCAATCTTGGTCGATCCCATCCCTCAAACATGTTTTGTTGTTCTACTCCACACATAAGTTGTTGGAGGAACATATGGAACTAGTCCAAAATGATGTGCTACATGCTCATACTAATAAAACTTAAACACTTAGGTAAATTGGTCCTCTAGCCACACAGTCTATCTCACTCGTCATAGCTCTACATAATCCTCATCCTATCCTCATAACTCTCTATATGATCTCCCAAAGACCTCACATAGGGTCAACCTATATAAGAAATCATGACATTACATAGTTTCTTGGTCTCACCTCCTGGGTGTCACCCATCATGCAAAAAATATATCTGGATGGGCCAAATTGGCTTGAGGTCATCCAATCATCTACATAAATGTAATATTCTCATAGGCCCATATATGCATTGAGATCATTACTACCAAACTATCATTCCCATCATGCTACAAACATCCGTGGATGGTTTAAAATGTCCCTAAGTCCTCGAATCATCCATATAATTGTAATATGATCATAGGTACACACACACACACACACACACACACACACACACACACATATAATTTCACTATTTTCACACCACTTAGGTGGATCTCTAAACTGAATCTATACAATTCTATATAAATATGGGCTAGCGTACATTGTCCCATGCATACCTAAAACCATCATCCTCTATAAACTAGAAAAATCTACCACATTTTATATGAAATTGACACATTACCTCCATCCAATGTGATCAAAGGATATTAACACTGCAATAAAATCCCTATTGTCACAAAATCCCTATTGTCACAATAGAAATCAGAAGAATAGTCAACTTTTTAATTCTTTGTCATCCTACCAAAAATATTTCTGCTCTACACATATGATATGAAACATCCACAAGGAGCTCTTGTACCCTCTCTACTACTATCAATAGTCTTAAAATACGATACAAATCCTCTAATGTAACTGTCATATCCCATGTGGGGAGCCATTATGAAAATATGTCTAGGATTCATTACTCTCACAATAATGTGATCAAGTTCATATTTTTAGGTGCCTCCCCCAGTCTTGCTATGTGTTTTAGTCTGACCTTATCTAATATCCCAACTATCCTCATATAACCCTAATGCAAAAAAATCTTCATGTGATGACTATCATGGGACTCTTGGGGTATACATATATGTGGAAACAAAAATAAATAAAACACACCATATATTGGTTCATTTTATATCAATCTAATACTTTAAAATAACCAAACAACATGTTTAAATATCAACATACATAATGAAACATCAATATCACTCATTATTACTTTGTTGAGTGAAAATTCGTCAAAATTGACAATTTCACAAAAACATTGAAATATACTACTATTTTTCACTGAAATCAAATATAGTAAAACTTATCAAATCATTAGTTTTCTATGATTGAATGTATCTACCACCCCATAAAATTACAAGCATAATGTGCCTTTAACACATGACATCCCATCTCTCTTAAAACACCAACTTGTATAAATAACGATAAAAAGTAACTTTGTATTTGATTTTCCTACCTTACTATTTAGAATAAATTTCCTTTGGGGCCTAAACTCACTAATCTTGACCAACATTAATTATTAATTTAATGCATTGAGATTCTACATATCATATCTTGTTTTTTTCATTTGATTTTGGCAATGGGATTTTCACTCCCACTATTTATGCATTTATGTGTGACTCTATTATATTTACCTCTATTTAAATTTCATGATCCTATATTTCTACCATGTTATTTATGCACTATGTAGATATTTGATTGCTAGTATATGATCTCTATAGCATTGTTCTCACGTTATTAGCCACTCTTTGTTTCAAATTCGATATTATTCTATCCTACAATATTGTGTCAAAATTTTCTACAACTTCATTAGAATGTATTTTGCTATACACATATAATCTCTCTTTCACATTTTATACAAATTAAATATCATACTATCCTATTATATAAGATACAATCTCTTTTCCATGGTTTATAAAAAATTGATACTATTTTATCCTACTATAAGGTCACAATTTATATTTCACTATTTCTATGATTTTAATAACTATTTTGTCTTCTTAGATGGACACAATATCTATCTTACAGTTTCTACATATTTGCTACCTTTATGTGGTCACTACATATATCATTAACACTCACAAAAAGAAAACATCACAACACCTTCCATGTATATTATCAAAATGTGTTGCTTACTATTCTCAATACCCCATTCAAATTTGATCAAATATTTCAAATCTATTCTAACACTTTCACCTCAAGAAATTCTATTTCTATCATCCCTTTCATTGAAAGGGGGTAACTATATGGGTTGAATAGGCAAGGTAATCCTCTCATACACAAACAAATGCATAGACTCTAGATACACATATGTATTGAATACTAAATTACTAAGTTACACACAAAGACACCAATGCATTCATTACAAATGAAGGGATGGGTGGAATTATCAAATTTACAAACTATCGACACTATAATTATAAAAGTACACCTAAATAATTCATAGCAGGGTCATGAGACATCATTCCATTTTAATGTGTAGGATTTTCAAATTTTAGGTACTTAGATCGGTCTGTAACGGTTTAATAACACAAAATGGGAAGCATTATTTTAGGGTGACTGATAAGATTCATGAAACTCTTCCCTTGGTGTCAAGACACTCAATTACCACTTACTTTTCAAATATTTATTGGGTATTGATCATCACTAACCTTTAGTGAACACAAATTATATATTTATATCTCTAAATATGAATATTATATATATTTGTATCCCCTTTTAATTTACAACATGCTCCCCCCATCTCCACATGAGTCACACCAGTGGCCCACATTATTTTCCATGATTTCATTGATTTATCTACATGCATAACAATATTTTTTGATCCAACACTATTAGATATACTCTTCTTATTGTTTAAGGTAGTAAGTTTTATTCACCAACATAAAGGGGGAGGAATGTAGACAAATAAATTAGCACAAATTCATTATTACGTCATTATTTTGGAAAAAAATTATATATGAGAGTTTTGAATGATGAAAAAGTCTTAGTTGCATAAATACTTTTTGTTTCACTTTTTACATTGCTCGATATGTCTTTTTATTTATGACTTACTTGATTCTTTATTATTTTCTTATGATATGTCACTAATATCTTTGGCCTTTTATAATTTACTAATTTACTTTTTATGACTTTAGTCCAAAACTGTATAGATTGTTTAGGACCGTACCATGGTCTTGACCCCTTTAGTTTTTAGGTCCTTTCGACCCATTGGTCTCTTTGTTACTTTTATCTTTTGGTTCTTATATTTTTATCAACCTTGTTTACTATTAAGTTTAAAATTTATAAGTAAAATACTCCTATACATACAAGTTTACCC
This sequence comes from Taxus chinensis, assembly GCA_019776745.2. Taxonomy (NCBI): domain Eukaryota; kingdom Viridiplantae; phylum Streptophyta; class Pinopsida; order Cupressales; family Taxaceae; genus Taxus; species Taxus chinensis. Next base: position 679,458,343 of record CM034149.1, read on the forward strand.
TAAGAATTTATTATATAACAAGCACCTATTTAAGTATCGTCTATTGACTTAAGAAAGAAAGAATCATTACTCATACAACATATCACAAAACAGAAGGAAATAAATTTGATATGCACATCTGTATACAAGGTTTAGTATGGGATAAAATTAACATGGCTTGATATTGTTGTGGAATCACAATGGAAAAACCAGGTCAATGGTTTTTAATTTCATGCACACTTACACAAATCATAGCTAAGAGAACTACATTGAGCCTGAAATGTAGTGTAATTCTCAGTGACTCAAAAACAGGGTGACCACCCATATCACTTTGACTGGGGCATTACCATAGTTTATTTGTGATCTAATATGTTATTGAGGTTCTTATAGGAATCCAAGCTTACAAAAATCACAATTAGGATAACTACATTGAGCCTAAAATATAGTGCAAAACTCAGTGACTCATAAATAGAATGAGCGTCAATTTCAGTCTGACTCAAGCATTAACATCTGTTATTTTTGATATAATATGTTCTTAAGGTTCTTGTAGGAAGTTAGGCTTGTCTTATAACTATACGTGTAAAATATATGGTTACAAGAGAATTCTAAGTTATCGAAGTGTGTGATACATTTGATGATGGAGTGACACAAATAAAACCATTCTCCTGTCATTTGTATTTTTAATACCATACACCAGGGTCTATTTGTGAGATCTAATCCTACCTATAAATATAATTCTAACCCTACATAGTCGAGAAAAAAATATTTGATCTAGGCACATTCAAAATTCTTCATCCCTTCAAGATTTATCAATGAAACAACTAAAGGTCAACTTTAACCAACTATATAACCTCTCAAACCTTATTTATACTCCTATTTACTATTATCAAGTTTAACATGATTATAATACTCTAGTTTTCATTGTGTAATTTTAAACAATTGTAATTTGAATTAATCACTTTCTTGTAAAATAATCTATCTTATTTAAATTAATTAGATTAAATCCATTTAATGAATTTAGGGTTGACACAATTTGTAGGCCAAGGATAATCTTGTGCGGAATTTGAGTTAAGTAGCTACTAATATCCAATTTTGACTTAAGATGCATCACAAAGGGAGTGAAGTGCATTTGGGAGTATCCACTTGAGTAAAGAAGAAAATTTTGTTTCATTAATCATTCTAATCAAAATGTTAGTTTGGCCTTGTGCACTACCAAGATCAACCCAATCCTTCAATTAGACAAAAGTGGAATATTTTGATTCAATAATTTTTAAGTATGTGCAAATTTCATTTCCCCACGTACATTTGAAAAACACTTGAATAGTATCATCATCTAATAGTGTAAAAATAAAATGGTTTCCCATCCAAAAATTCTCCCAAAAGAATGGTTTCTTACTACTACCTATCTAAACAAGACTGAAAAATTCCATATATGTTATCCAGAAGGGAGATTTTTTCAAGGATTCTTTTAGAGTTGCAGAGGTCTAAGTATCTTATAATTTTCTCCAAAGTTGATTAGGATTGGAGAAGAGTTATCAATGCATTTTGGAATTTAAAGTAGTATTGCAAAAATATACATTGGCAAGTCCAATGCCATTTTTATGTTGAATAAGACATGATTTGGACCATTTGAATAATGTTTTTTATGTTACGTTGTTGATCCCTTCTAAATAATATATCATTTTATGTTGAAGAGTTTTGATTACATTAATAAGAGTCTTTAAAAATGATATAAAGTATGTTGATAGAACTTGAAGGACTTATTTAAGTAATGTAATTCTACCTACCAAAGTTATCCACATGCATTTCTATGATGTCAATCACATATATCAACCATATGCTATACCAAAATGTTTTATTTACTCTACCCTTTAAAAAATAAAATTCCTAAACATTTGTTTGGTAAAATGCCAACTAAGAATTATGATGTTTCTATTAGTGTTTTAAAGATGTGGAGGGTTTACATTACTTACATATTGGATAGATAAGTTTGAATGTGCTGAGAGATATTTTTGAAGTCCTTTCTTTCCTGCAATGTGTAAACCTTAGGAGAAAATTACATCTATAAACAAAAGGTGTGAAATGAATATCCCATTATGTTTTTTAAACATTTAATGATTTATTTGTATGTTATTCTTTCCAATTTACATGACTGAGAGATTTCATGGGAAGGATAGTTAAATAAGGAGAACGGAAAATAATAGCTTGGGGACCATTTAGAAGGACCAATTAATGTGACGAAGAGAAATGACACTTAATTAACTGACACCATTTGGGACAAAATCTGAACTTGCTTAGAAAAATTAGTGAACATGGTCAAAATATTTCTAGATGTCCAACCTAAATACCATTCCTTTCTCCTTGGAAATGAATAGTGGGTGTATAATTTCACGTGCTAAGCCAAACCTATCCATAATTTTCCTTCCATTCACAAAACCTCATTTATCTAAAAAGATCAAGATTAGGATGATATCTAACCTAAAATTTGCAAAGATAATTTGGTATAAAATATATAAAGGAATTGGTGTTTTGATGTGTGGGAAAGAGTGCTAAAAAGTATAGTTCATATATTCTAATGTTTTCTTGAGTGGTGTACCTCGTTCAAAACTATTGCAACTTCCTTCTCAATATGATTTCAAAAGGATTAGTATAAATAGTGGTATACTCATCTAGTGAACGAGCCTCGCCACCTTTCATTTTAAAAATGTAAATATAATTTTTTTAATTGTGAAAGGGGCCATAAGAGATTTTTTTCTCCTAATAAATAGGGCTTGGAATGAAATAGAGAAATTCTTCCAACTGAGTAGTGCTAAGAGAAATGAATTTTTAAAATATGAGGTAACTTCATGGTGAATGTCATTAGGAGTCTCTAATAACTAATGACATGATTGTTAAACTAATTATAAACAACTATAATAGATCCTATATATAGTGATAATGAGTGTCCTTTCTTTATAGAGTTCTAATTTTAATATAAAATTTTAACTTCAACACACAATTAATTGGAAATTACTAAACAAGAGATAAGGAGACAACTAATTATCTCAGAGAAACCCAATTGGGTAAAACTCGAGTGAGTGAGAAATTGATCCCCTTTCACTATGCAATTCTCTAAAAAAATATACAGGTTTATTACCACTGTGTGGCCTTCATGAAAGGATTAGACCTATCTTATTTACATTTACTTTTTATCACCTTTGGACTTGGATTCACCAAAAACCTCCATGTTGATTCTCCCACTTATATTTAATGTTTCTCTACTCAAGAAGTAATAAGGAGGTGAAAAAAAACCATTTAGATAAATGTAAATGTTTGTATCCATTCACATTCAAGTTTTTTAGTAACTCCCATAAAACTGGCACCAAAAATTCCTTATTAGAACAAAAAATTATGGGCCTTTCCATTAGAAGCTATCCAAATCAGTTTTAAACTAACTCAACCATTTTTACATTAAAATTTACATATGACAGATGGGATATTACAAGTTAAGCTAGAGAATTACATAACTTAGGAACTTCCAGATCTATTATTAGATCGTGTCCCCAATTTGATGCTTTTCAGTCCCTAAGATCTTCAGGAACTGATGAGGTGAGGAAATTTCTTCCCTACATATTCTCTAGAGTACCACTTGGCCTTGTTCAAAAATTGACCTTTTATCCCAATCAACCACTAGTCTTGCACTCCTCATTGTGTTATCCTCTCTTTTCGTTGTAGTACCACATTTTCCTCTAATTCCAGTTAATTGTCTAGGGTAAGATATTCTTTGGGTGGAAGCAAAAACCCTTCTTCTTCATGATCTAAGTTTTCAACGTTAACAACTAAATATATTCTCATATGAGGAAAATATAACCTAAATGAATTATTTCCCACTTTTTCCAAAATTTCAAATAGCCTATATCTAATAAGCTTGAGTTTCTTAGATTTACCTTGGATTATCTCTCTACTCAAGTGCAACCATACCTAGTCATTGTAGACACTAGAAAATGCACCTTGCGCATAAAATCGCATATCAATAAATGCTAAAAAAAATCATAAAACATAATAACACCAAAAAAATAAAATAATCCCACCAAAACACTAAAAAAATCAAATAATCCCACAAAATGGAGATAAATTACACCTCATCACTCATTTACTAACCCTCACCCACTCACATTTAATTCAGTCCATCCAACCCACCCATGTGCATGCCCGATGTGATATGGACCCAATCGTTGCACCCATATGTGTCTCATTCCCCCATACACTCAAAATATAAAAAATCACCCTCAACCCCACCATTTTACCTATTAAGAAATCTTATCCACCTCCAAATCTTTGTGCACTTGAGCCTATACTTGATTTTTTCCTTCCTTTCTCGCATATTTCAGTTTTACAAGTCTTGGAGAAGTGAAGGAGGATCACAAAGGATGGGTGAAACTTAATACATCATTGTTTCAGTGAAATTCCAACATAGGTGCTAGTCACAACTATGAATGGCTTGCGATATTCAACAAATTGTTATTGTGAATGTCTTGTGATCTAAGTCAGGTATACTTGTCCTTACATGCAATGTTTTTTCATGTTTAATTCAATAAAATGTATTTATCTCCTTAAATGGTTACAAATATGATTGAGGCATGTCCCCTAACCACCAAAAAATATTAACATCTCTCTAAGTGTGATTGTGTGCAAGTTTATATTCAAATTTATAATATTTTTACACACTTTATTCAATAAATAACCCATAATTGTCATTCTCGAGTAACAATGAAAGCATAAGCCCATCATTTTTAGTAGCATTTATTTGGTTATTTTACTAATACATATTGCAGTTGATCCAAGTCTAGGTGTAATTTTTGGTGATTATGGTAGGATTATTTTGGTTGTGGGTAAATCTTTTCATTTTTTGAATCTAACATTTGTTTTCTTTAAGCTTTTGTTTCATTTCATTTTAGTTTGATTTTGTTTTTCCCTAAAAAAAAATTATAGTTATAACGCTTTGTTTTAAGAGATCTGCCAAAAAAATATATAAAAGATTGTCGAAAACCATTCACAAATGTAATTGTGTTGCAATTTTTTCTACCAAAAAATATAACAATTTAGTTGTAAGGCAGTCACAAGTGTGACCATTCTATAATTTGGTTGCTGCAAAAACCTTTAAAAGCTTGTTTTTCTTAAAGGCGTGAATTGGGAATGAATACACACAAAAAAAAGGGTTAGATTTGGGTATATATCCATCCACATAACTATGGGAATTACTTTAGAATAAACCTTAAAACTCATTGTGAGGAGTACCACAGGATCCCCAAAGTAGCTGGCACATTGAGAGAGCTCACTAGAAAAAGGGTCAACAACCCAACCTGATTGAGTAGTGTCACCCATGAGGTAGAGCCAATATTGTCTGTGGTGATGACCCCATCTTGATTTATCATGGGGGGTACTCATTCTCTTATAGATAGTACTTGTTTAAATAACATTTGTAATGTAGAGAGATATCATTACATAGGCAACTAAAAAAATTATGCCCATATTCAATCTCAAATACAAACAAAGTAATTCACTTGAATTTCCATTGTATCTGAGTTGCATCTGAGACTATTTTTTTCATCTTCCACATTTTTTCACACTTCCATATCCATTTTTGGTAGTAATTATGAGTTCCATTTTTCTTAGTCTCAGTCGCAACTGTGATTAGGCTGTGATTTTTCATCTCATATTTTTCCTAGAGCCAGCCACAATTGCGATTACGATGTGATTTTTTGGTCATACCATTTTTACCACTCTTTCCACTCATGTTTTACAGTCCAAGTTTCATGTGTGAATGTCATTTCTCATGGTTTCTAGTCCCCTTCATGCTCATGTTCACCCTAATTATCTTCACCAACACCTTCTTACCACATTGTTAATCTTGAGTCCTAACACTTGGGGGACTTCCACCTGCGCCAACTTATCACACGATCTGTAATGATCCTATCCACCCCATGGTACTATGTCATTCCTATCCACTATATTTCAAATTAGCCAATTTTGATAATCATATGGCACCAAGGACCCTCAAAACCACTTGCATCTCTACCACTACACATGTCACCTCATCCAACATGATGACACACTCCTCTTCCACACATTCCCACTTTTACTCATTGGCGAAGTACTTGACTGGTATTACTACCTCCCACAACATAATACTGATACATTCACACAAATTTCAGACACTTTCATTTCCCACTTCTCAATCCATATTGAACCCAAAGCAACACTAGCTTACCTTCACATGCTTTGACAGTCTCATAACGAGTCCATTATTGAATTTGTTGCATGTTGGCGTGCCCTTATTCACTGGCTCTAGTTTCCACTCACACAATCTAAAATCATTGACCTATTTTCTAAAATTTAGGTCCCTCACATCTCCCACCACTTACAATTTCATCCACTATGCACATTTATGAAGGCCATGCATATGGCACAACACCTCGAGGATGTCCATCTTGGTCATCCTCCTTCCTTGCCACACGTTTATGTTTCTCCACGCCAATTCCACCATCACACTCACATATTCACAATGTCATTAGACCATATCATCCTCACCTCTCATCACCTTCTACACCAAAATATTCACATTCATTACATTCTCCCAGGATTCATACCTTTATCTAACCCCCTCGTAAATTCACTCCATTGATCGAGATACTTTCTTATATTCTCCACAAGTTGTTTGACGTCACTCTCATCACTCTACCTCCCAAATAACCCATGCCCTTGTGGTATTCCTCCCATGAGACATTTTTTTATCATTGTATTGATGATCATTTCACTGACTCATGTCCCTAGCTCTACAACATCGTTCAAGACCTTCTCAAAAAAGGAGACATTTCCATCAAGCCTCCATCTCCTCAAACTCCACCTTATAACACACACCCACATATTGTATCTTCACCTAAAACCAAAATTTCAAAACCCACCTCATCAAATGTTTCCACGCTGGAATCCACACCATCATGTTCTCCTAGTCTTTCATCCTCTACATTACACCCTTCTTAATCTTCATTAACATATGCTTTCACTTTGGACATGGTATCATCAGCCTAATTTCTAGAGTTCTACACTTACCCATCATCCATCTATTTGTGTGAATCTCCTTTTCCTACCAAATCATCTAATTCATCCCTTGATTTTATCATATACACTTCACTTATCACACAACCCATTCCAGCACTTACATGACACTCTTCATCACATATGGTTCCACACATCGCTTCATATATTTCAGCTCCCTCCTCTAAATGCATCTCACTCCCTTCATCATCATTCGTTCAAGAACCATTCTTTCTTCCGGTACCTCCATTACATCATATCCCATATATTGTGTTCATTCACACTCAACTTACATCTAATCCTCATCATTCATATCTATTTATTATTTCATCTCTTCCTAGCAATTCACCAACACTTTCTCACCTTTCTTCACCTATTTTGAAGCATTCTTCTACATCCACCTTCTTGCCTCCATCACCACTCATTCATACACCATTTGTATTATCAAATCATCCTCCTTTATTACCATTATCAATCACACCCACACAACAATTTTTCCTTACACATGTGCCACACAAATATCCCATGCATCTAATTACACCCTCATATCATTTCAATTTTCTTCCTTAATATCATTTGTTTGGAATTCCCTCTTACATGCCTCTTCCCATTTCATGTCATCATACTCTAATCACACCCACTCATCACAATATTACACCATTGGCTCTCACATTTCCTTCATATATCATTATGTTCTCCACTCCTCGTCCACCTAAAATCATCACTAGCACAATGCTTCATAACACCTTCTCTTCTACCATTTATCTATTTTCATGTCATCTTCCACCTGACATTATTGCGCATTATATGTTATGAGGAAAATAATATGATACTAAGGAGAAGGTGCACAGAAGATTCATGTGTAGGAGTAAAGCACAATCAAATTCACAGAAGGATAGGGAAGGACACGCACACAAAAGACAAGGGAAGATTTGGGACTTAGCCATTTTCACATGTACGGTCTATTTTTGGAGATAGCATGCAGAGCACACAAACCAGATAAATACTTGCATGACATGCATGGGCTATTATTGGAAGAGCGGCTACTAATCACTTTGCATGGGTTCAAGTTATTAATAGAATTATTACTTCCAGTTAATTTAGAAGAGATATATTATTAGCACACTTGCATGCATGTCTACTATTGTAAAGACACATGGCTATTTTCAACATGTGACCTAATTTGGGAGTTATGTTAGTAGTGAAGGGAAAGTCCCCACCCTTATGAATATGTAGTGATCTATGTAGTATAGAGAGGATTGGATATAAGTTATTATGAAGTTATGCTACCAAATCTGATGTGCACACATGAGCATATGATACTATTTATTGTAAGCATATTCTATGTATTTACTGTGTTTAATATAATGAAGTGTATTGGCTGAATCAAGATGTTAAACATGAGTATAACTGGTTCTTGCATGGTTGAATTCATTATGGTTATTATTTAAATCAATTACCCTTAGATCTAGATCTAGAATATGCTCTGTAGAATGTTATGTTATTTATGGATCTGAATGCATTAAGTATTCATCATGCTAACATCCTACACAAACAATCCTAAAGAGGGGCCTGGTACCTTTGTCATGCTTTGGATGAGCGCTCAGTCTAGGCTGAGTGATGTGCCAATTTGCCTGGGTTATTTCTGGTAAATTCTAGGCTGCATCATTGGTTCCATTTTTGGGACCTCTTTTTTAGTTTTTTTAGGATGGTTCACCATGAAGACATACTGGTTGACCCTAGCAAGTGTTGAGGAGTGGATACAAGATCTAGAATAAGAATACACATGGAGGTTCAGCACTAGATCTGAGTTTAACACACATGCATGGGTGGAACAAAATTTGTATGAGAATATGAGATCTTCTTCACTATTTTTCTGGTTAAACTTTATGAGTGGCTAGTTTCTTATGCATCAAAAAGGGATTGGAGGTATTGCACACTTGTTTGGACACAGGAATAATTTTAGGCCCTTTATGATGGTGATTTGATTTGGACACACGCCTTTGGATACTTTGTTTTGTGGTGTTCTGAACAGTTATATTATGGAGTACTCAATTTCCACTTATTCTTGCCCAAAGGTAGTGGAATTCCATTTTTTACGATATCCCAGGGGAACTTACTTGCAAGGAATTCCACTGGCGATCAAAATCTTGATGGTGACCCTGAACTTGGAAAGAAAACTAATGGCTAACTAAACCCCACCATGTGTGGGGGCATGAGAAGGTTTGGTGAAAGATGGAAGACCTAGTGAGTAGAAAGGCAGAGAGAAGAAAGGTGGCTTAAGTATAATGAGGCATGCGAGAGGGAGATAGAGAAGCATTGGGATGTTGCAGAGAGAATGGCATTGAGGAGAGAGATGGCTTGCGAAGGATTTGGAGCTCACGCAGAAGGCATAGAGGCAGAGCATCAGGAACTCTCCTATTTTGGAAAGCATGATAGGGAACCCCCTACGAGCCTCATGTGGAAGTGTGCCAGAGACATGACCTGAGCCGCGGGTGCACATCTAAATCTACCTGGCAACCTAGCCCTTTCACTTGGTTTTCTAGTATCTAGTATGACAAGTAGTCAACAAGATAATTTAGGCAGTGGGAGAGTAGGAGTAAGTCACATAGCAAGTACATCGATGGTAGGGAAAATGTCTTCATTGTTGTTTGGAGGTACCTTTTTAGGTGCATCATCTACACAAAATTTGAGCACATATAATTTTGGACTCACTTCTGGGAGTGGTAACACTTCACATACTGTAGGGGTTCAGTTCAGTACTACTATTGGGACACAGGGAAATACATCTACTGGTCCACTTCTGGCTATAGGTGGAGGATCAGGAGGTATAGGTGGTTCTAGTTCTGGGGGGGATCTGGTGGTTCTTGAGGTAGAGGAAACATAAGAGGTTCTAGATTAGGTGGGAAAGGTCTGCACCAACCCCAGAATATTTACATGGAGATGTCTCTTCATCTTCCAAAATATAGGGGCATAGAAGATGTTGCTGAACATGTGCACATGTGTGAAATACTGTGGTGCGTAAAAGGAATCACATCTTCTGAGCATATGGCAAGTCAATTTACCACTATGTTACAAGGATGTGCACACATCTGGTACAGAAAGTTTGACCCTGATCATACTTGCATAGATTATGTAACATTAAAAGATGCTTTCCTTAAAGAGTTTCACATCCCTAAGTTTGAGCAGAAGAGTATAAGCACACTCAAGGATATTAAGCAAGGCACTACTAAGAGTGTCAGAGAGTATGATGCCCATTTCAAAACACTTTTATCTAAGCTTTCTTATGATATTCACACAAGCCAACATGCATAATGTTTCGTTGGAGGTCTGATTACACCTTTTAGAAGGTACACTATCACATAAGACATACACTTATCATGTGAATCACTTGAAGTAGATTTACGCACTGAGGCAAGTTAGAAGTATAGACACTGGGGTCAGCTCATTCTTGGAAGCACATATTACATCTATGGAAAAGTAGCTGGAGAAACTATCGGTGAACTCAGCACATGAAACATGCATGGGGATTTGGTGTACAGATTGTGAAGTGGAAGGGCACACCAAGGATATTTATCCCTCGAAGATTAGTATATTCAATATTACTGGACTGTGAGATATGTCATTTGAACCATGATGCTAGCCACTGCCCATTATTGCAATGAGCAATAAGGAAGAATGTCTCTTGCTATTGTAAGATTTTTTGGTCCACAACTCATGATACAAAGGATTGTAGATTGATTGCTTAGATCCATGATGTTATAGATATTAGTGTGTGATAGACAGGAGTCTCAGATAACTCTAAAGGAAAGAATGAGCATCAGGATGGGATCACAATCAAGTGTGCTATGATCAAAATGAAGGGTCTTTTGAAGGAGGTTGTCGCAGAGGTCGAGGATACCATGGTGGATTTAGAGGCCGAGGCCATGGTGGTGGATGAGGTGAGTTTCCTCATGAAACATGTTATACATGCGGATCTCCTTACCACTACAGTGTGAATGTCCTTAGAATATTACTTCTTCCTTATGTGGAAAGAATCATAGCTATGAGGAATGCCCAGAATTATATGAGCATCTTAGTAAGCAATATAAACAAGAAAACAAAGGTGTTGGGATGGTTAGGATACAACGTGTTGTGGAAAATAAGTGGATGCCCAAGTTTGAACCAGAATCTAAGGTATTACCTGTAAACAATCACTACCCATGCTGAAGCGGTGCACGCCAAAGAAGTATTGTAGAACAAACCTACCATCACTAAGGAGGAGGTTCTACATGCATGGTACCCAGATCCTATCCATCAGAAGGAGGTGTATCAAGAAACCATGGAGGTACTCAGAAATATTCAGGGTGAAATACAATATTTAAAGGATCAATCATGGAAGATGGAACAAAAGAAAACAGCAGAGACGATCCAATCTGATATTGATGACTTGAAGGAGGTGTGCAAAATGTTGTGCCAAGAGAATATCATTCCATTGTTAGGGAATTGGCTAAAGGGAAACACTCCATGCGTAAGTATTGAGATTGGATGAGAAAATCTTGCATGCAAATCTTCCCCCCATAACTTAGACTATGAAAAGGAAATCACTCTGAATGTTGTTGTGGATGGATGGATTTTGAGTAATATATTGATTGATAGAGGCACGAAAGTCAATGTTCTTACTTTAGATGCATGGGTACATATGGGAGACCTCCATTGCAGCCATCTTTGAATGTATTGTTCATGGCTAACCGAACTAAGGCCACTCCCATCAGAGTTTTAAAAGATGCATCCATTACCATACAGGGAGCCAAGTTCACTAGGGATTTTGAGGTTTTAGCGCTTGCAAATGAAGATAGCTTCCCATCTCTACTTGGGCACCCTTAGTGCTCTGCAAATAATGTTGATCTACAGTTCAACAAGGGATATATCAGTTTTGAAAACAAGGAGGAAAGATTTATTATCCCATTAACATACGGAAAATGTACACCTTATGTTGAACCTTTAAGTGAAGAAGACTTGAACGGGATCTATGTGTGCACCATTCGAGACCCAGAGGTTCTTGAGCCATCTAAGAAGGGATTCTCCAGTGGAAAGATGCACAGTCAATCATTGATACCACAAGTATTACTTGTGATAATTGGGCTCATGGTACTTATGAGTTGGTAGGGTGCGAAGTAAGAAGAACATTTGCGTAGAATAGTAGACCTCGTTGTATCCAGGAGAATAGGTAACAACTCGGTACCTCGATACACTAGAGAAGGAGATCCTATGGTATTTCTGTGTGCCATGGAGGAATAGTGGATAAACTAGTTGGAGAGACAAAATATGCTAGCATATACCCTACACGGGACAACAACGCACTGGTGGGTGGTTCACAGGATAATCTTGTAGGATGGAATGAAATAAGGATAGCTCTTTCTACTCAGTTTTCCAGGAGAAATGCATCTACTCAAATCTGCACTTATCATGGTAATCAACTTGTTCAGCACCACATTCAGTAGTGTGAGAGACTCTAGAAAGAGGGGCAGGAAGCTTTACCACCTTCACTCTGGGTGCAAAAATTTTATTCCACTTTACAAGGTTGCACACGTTGCTTGGTATGTATATGCGGAACTCCATAGAGAGACTGGAAATTGGTAAGATTTGATTGCAGGAATGATCCAGATGTTTGAATATTTCTCTACTGAACCTCCAGTAGAAGAGGCATTAAGGGTTATTAAGTGCACTTCACTGTGGGAGATAGTGCCAAGGTGGAAGAACTCATTCAAGATTTATTTGATGGAAATGATTCAGGAGTGAGTTTTGTTGAAGAAACATAGATAGATGCCACACTACTTAGGTGTGCTTACTTTGAGAAAGAAAAAGGAAAGATGGTCTACTTAGTGGATGATGAAGAAGTAGAAAATCTAGATGTAGACCATTCAACAGGTAGGCATGAGTTTTGGACAGTGTAGATAAGACCACACGCACCTATCATGAACCTATGAAAAATAAAGAAAGTGAATATTGGATCGGATGCTGAGCCTAAGGAGACCATAATTGGGGATTATTGGTCTGACTCTAAAGTGGCCAAAATCATTGAGTTACTATGAGATTATCAGGACTTATTTCCTAGGGGATACCATGAACTCAAAGGCGTGCATGAATCATTAGGATAAATGAAGATAAAGCTTAAGGAAGGTGTGCACCCAGTCAGGAAGAGACCCTACAGAATGAACCCAACTTGCGCAAAAAGGTCAAAGAAGAAATTGACAAAATGTTGAAATCTGGAATCATCAAGCCCCTAGATGAATCAGAATGGGTTAGCCCAATGGTGATCATTATAAAGAAATATGGTTGGATTAGGATCTGTTTGGACTACATGGAGATGAATGTTGCATGTGTGAGTGATCCTTTTCCTACGCCATTCACAAGGAAATATTAGAAGGTGTTATAGGGCATGAGATCTATTCCTTTACAGATGGATTCTCATGAGTATCATCAGGTTAGGATTGCACATGAGGATCAGGAAAAGACTACTTTTACCACTGAATGGGGAAGTTTTTCCTATACTGTGATGCCTTTTGGTCTGAAAAATGTGCCTGCTGTATTTTCACGCATAGTTGTCCAAGCATTCAAATATTTTATTCACAACTTCTTGCAGGTTTATTTAGATGACTGGACAGTGTATGGACTTGTTAAGGGTCATTGTGACAATTTACGCTTAATGTTTGAAAGATTCTACTAGTTAAGAATCTCTTTAATCATCAATAAATGTTATATTTTCTACACCATTTGGCACATTGTTAAGGAACATCATCTGCAAGGAAGGTTTGTTGGTTGATCTAGCTAAGGTTGCAGTCATTATCAGCCTAGAAGAGCCTACCAGTCAAAGTGAGGTGCGTGGATTCTTAGGTCACATTGGGTATTATAGAAAATTTATTAAAGGGTATGCTAAGGTTACCACACCCTTGGAGGAGTTACTAAAAGGAAAAGGGACATTCTACTAGGGGGAACCACAGCAACGCGCATTCGAGACATTAAAGGAAAAACTTACTACATTGCCTATTTATGGGCTTTCCTTCGTGGGACCAACTATTTCATGTACATGTGGATGCTTCTGGCATGGACATTGGCATGGTATTGGCTCAGCCTGGAGAAGGTATTATAGATCATCCTATCTATTTTACTAGTAGAAAGTTGACTCCTGTAGAGCAGAATTATACAACTATAGAGTGCACGGAATCTTTGTCAATGATCTATGCACTACATAAATTTAGACAGTACCTGTAGCAACACCATTTGTATTCTATATTGACCACATGGCATTGAAGTATTTGGTAAACAAGCTTGTTTTATAGGGGCACATATGCCGATGGGTACTCTTATTCCAAGAATTTGATTTTATAGTTGTGGTAAAACCAGGGAAAAGTAATTCTGAATGAGACCATTTATCCATAATACAGTCAGGAGAAGATGCACAAGAAATTGAAGATACCATGCCTGATGCACAGTTATACAGGTTACAAAGCGTTCCATCATAATTAGAGGAAATTTTTGTCTTTTTATGTACAAGTGTGATGGCCAGAAGGAATGAAATCCTTAGAGAAGAAACAACTTTCCATTCGCGCAGCACCGTTTATGTTGATTAGCGGTGAACATGTACAAGCTAGGCCGAGATGAAGTATTGTATTGATGTGTACTAGAACATGAGCGCATATATATCATGGAAGAGGCTCATGGTGGTATTGTAGGTGGGCACTATGTAGGTGATGTCACTGCGTGTAATATTCTACTCTTCTGGATTATGGTGGGAGACCCTGTATAAATATTGTAAGGCATATTACAAGGCTTGTGATCACTGTCAGTGCCTTGGAAAACCAGGACAAAGAGATGAAATGCCTTTAAGACCTATTCCTAGTTCAAGACCATTTGAGAAATGGGCTATAGATTTTGTGGGTCCTATTTCACCAGCCACACGTAGGAATAGATCGCGCTATATCATCACTTGCACATATTATCTGACAAGGTGGGTAGAAGCTGCACCTAGAAAGGATTTTACATCAGCTACAGTAGCTAGGTTTATATGGGAAAATATTATTACAAGGTATGGATATGCCCATGTTGAGTTTGAAAGTGATAGGGGCACACATTTTTTGAACGAGACAATCATAATTCTATTGGATGATTTCATGATTGCACACCATAAGACTACACCATATCATCCTCAAGAAAATGGGACTGTTGAGGCTTTCAACAAGATTTTGAGCCAGACATTGACAAAAAATTTTGATGTCGGAAGAAAATATTGGGATGATAAATTTTATGTCGTGATTTGGGTGTATAGAATGACCTACAAGTGGTTAAACAAGGCCACACGACTTTTAATTGGTTTTTGGCACAGAAGCAGTTCTTCCTATGGAATTCATGTTACCTTCTTTGCATATTGCACGCAGTGACGGTTTAGCTAATGAACAAGCATTAGAATAATGAATTGAATATTTGACTAAGTTGGATGAGCGACGAGCAATAGCATGTTAGAGTCAGAATAAAGAAAAATCCAGGAAGAAAGCATGGCATGACAGGGCACATCAGGAACAAAAAAGCTTGAGATAGGATAGATGGTGCTTCTTTATGATTCTAAGTTTATGTGCCATCCAGGAAAACTCAAAGTACATTGGTTAGGACCATATGTTATCACTTACATACTTGAAACAAGATCTTGTCAGTTAGAAGCACTTGATGGAATATGGCTTACCCAGTTACTTCAATGGGAGTAGGTTGAAGCCCTACTATAAATAAAGTCTTCTTGGTGTTTATAATAAGGCAGTGTTGCCATTTAGATTAGGTTTTTAATTATCTGTATTCCTTTAATGTATTTCCTTCTTTGTTGCTATGCTTTGTCAATTTAGTTGGTGTTTTGTGAAATAAGCACATTTGCGTGCTAGAAGCTAATTACCATTTGCAATATTTTTATGCACAGAGGACTACACATACCATTTGTGTGGGGTGGTTATTGAAAAAATGGGTACACATAAAGGAAAAAACTATTATAGGTGTTATTCAAGTTTGGAGAGTTGGTGGATAGAAGAATTTCTTCCAAATAAGGACCATAGATGGAGATAAACAAAGGAACAATATAACACGAGGTAAGAAGTAATAGCCATGGAGACTACCAGGAGAAGACACGGTGGTGAGGTACTCAGGTGCATGGAAGCTTGCTAAAGAGAATTTTGTAGCCAAAAGATAGGAAGGCGTGCTAAAAGGTTATAGATTGAGGTGCGAAGATGTACACATGAAAAAATTGTGAAAATGGTCAATTAATGAAAGGATTGTTGGTAGGTGAAGGAGCAATAAATGCACTAAATTTTTGAAAATCTATATAAGTGATGGGATGCGAGTTCATTTTTACCATTGTAATCAAAAAAAATTTGAGTGAGCTAAGTGCAAAATGAGTTGAGTGAATCATGTTGAGGTGTGGGAGAGTGTGAAACTAGACATGGAGAGAATATTTTTGTCACAGGAGAAGCTTACGTCCCCATTGGTGAAGGGTTTGAGTGAAGAAGAGTGTTGTGAAAGAGCTAGGGCATGTGATTTCAACTAGGGCATGCAAGATTCAAGCTAGGGTTTGGACTTGACTCATTATAGAAGATAGAAGGCAAGCATTTACCACACTACAGAGGACAAAAAGTTGTGATTTATAGATGGCACCAAAGAAAGCACCTACCGTAAGAGCCAAGGGAAAGAAGAAAGTGGAAGCAGAGGTTGAAATTACTCTCGAGAGTAATTTCTCGGAGATGTAATACCTAGAAGGCATGATAGTGGGACAAGAATGGGATTCTCACATCTGTAAGTGAAAGATAAGTGATTAAAACCACCGCACATTAGATAATAAAAAGGAATTGGATGCAGTTGTTGAGTATGAAGATAAACAAGTGCACAAGAAGAGTGACATGTCAGTGTATGATGATGTTAGAGAGAAGTTGTTAAAGCAGATTGGAGTCTACCAGTTGTACGAGCTCCCATATTTCAGAAAATATGAACCTTTGTACCAATGGTTGATGAGCAGAGTACATGAAGACTTTTTCTATTTCATCGGATGAAGGGTAAGGATTACAACGACATTGATTTCAACAATAACACGATTAAAGGGCACAAGATTGGATCTGGATAGTGAGACTTGATAGATAAAGCAACAATCCATAGAGACACAAAAGGAGTTAGGGTATACCAAGGGTCTGCGTGGAATGGATATCGACAAATTGAAGAAGTACCCAGGTGGTACAGGAAGCTACACATCTAGTGACCAAATTGAATGATCAAGAGAGATGGTCACAGGTGAATATAATGTGGCTACACATTGCAAGGAGAATTTCATAGGGATTAATTTATAACATATCAGGCTATATTATAGAGATTATTATCAAGGAAGCGTGCGCAGGTGATAAAATTAGTTTTGGCGCTATCCTATTATCCCTTGTATTTATGGAGATTGGATTTCTCGATGGGCCAAAGAACAAGATTTGGGAGTATCCCATGCAAAACAAGCCCCTTGTAGAAAGATCTGACAATTACTTGTGTGAAGGATCAATGAGTGGGCCATTCAAGCAGAGGGTAGAGATGTGGTATGATCAGCTCCGTATGGCATTTAAAGAGGAGTGGAGCATCCCCAAGGAGTTACCTTTGGTGGTGGGCAAGGCATTCCAGTTCGCGATGTACCAGCACTTCTGCATTGCGTGATTTGTAATAAAGGATGGGAGTTGGAGCCCCTGGTGCAAACTTCCATATGCCTTCACAACACGCTACTTCCAGGCATCATTTCCATCATTTTACTGATGTGCGCCTCCTAAATTTTTTTGTAGACAAGGTAGACTGTGACTACCACATGCTGAGGAAGACATTTTTATATCGAGGTCAGACTGACTACCTATATTGAGAGGCTAATTTTAGACATGATAAGCATGAATCCTGTGAGTTTTGCGATTGGAGAAAATGGAGCCGCACTTATATACCTTTAGTTTTATCCTAAGTTGTAGGCTAAAAAATATGTAGAAAATGAGTTTGCGCTCCTAGGGCCACCTAAGGGTAAGCATACAATGGATAACGTGCCAGCTCCAAAGCCCAAAAAAATGGTAGAGGTAAACGATGAGGAGGAATAACATGAGGACAGTGGTGGCTTGGATCACAGGGGATGGAGACAACCCATGGATAGGGTAGAAGCTAAGTGCGCAAGTACTCCACCCCAAGCATAATAAGAAGGAGATGAAGAATTGGAAGTAGGAGAAGTCCTTGAAGAATACCGCTTTAGGAGGGTGTTTAGACAAACAAGAACTCAAGGTGCTAGTCCACAATCAGTACAAACATCACCGTGGATCTCTCCTTAGAAAGAGGAAACTGAGAAGAGAAGGAGAAAGTTAAAGCTAAATGAGGAGGTGGAGGAGTCTACAGAGAGTGCGCCTGGTACCCCTGTACTGCTAGAAGAAGTAGAAGAACCTAGGGGTGAAGATATGAAGGATGGGGAAGAGGAGGTAAAGGAAGTAGAAGGAACAAAACATGATGTTGGGTAGAATGTTAAAGATTTGAATCCAAATCTTTGTGCTCCAGTTCCTAAGGTGCCAAGATCAAAAAGAGCGAGTGGAGAGTATAATGTTCCGTCTTTGGGCTATGCCGAGGACATAAGTAAAAATTTTTGCGCCCGTTTCCAAAGCATGGTGAGCCCTATGGAATTGTATGGATGGGAATAGATGGATGAAGACATGACTACCATGCGCACAAGGAAGAAATTGTCTTGGACTATGCACACAAATATATGGACGAGCCAAATTTTGATGTATGAGAAGAGTATTGTGTGTCAAGAAGATTGAAGAAGGCACCCTAGACCAGACATATAACTATCAAGCCCATTGTTATGTCCGATGAATAGGTGAGTAATGCCTTGGTGAAAATGTCTACAGAGGTGGCACGGAGGAACATAGAAAAATCCACTACTATCAAAGTGCTATGGGAAGATATCAAAGCTAAAGCTACAGAAATAGCACGTCTGAAGGGAGAGAAGGACTTAGAACAGAAGAAGAATGAAGCATTCATCACTATAGTAGAGGATATTGGCGATCATGTCCTGAAAGCAAGATCGCACTTGGAGTCCAAGGTACCTGAAAGGTTCCCTTCAGCTATACACTATGTGTGTACATTATTCGATTTGGTGCTTGAGGATGGACCAATTCACATGTCAGCACCAAAAGAACCTGAGCAAGAGGAAGAGAGAGAAAAGGCTTCAGTAGTTAGAAATATTTCATCATACAAGGCATTGCTTCAAACCTTGCAAGAGGAGCTGAAGAAACTAGACCAGGCATTGAATATTTGTGCAGCTCTATAGGCAATAATAAGAATCTAGACAATAGTAGAATACAATGAAGTCTTGAAGGTAATGAAAGATGAGACATTGGGATGCGTGGAAAGATTGGCACTAGTTAAGCAAAAGTGTGAGGCCCTTGCAATAGCATAGGACCCCCATAAGGAAAGGTTGGATGAGATTGGAAAAAGTATAGCGCAGAAGATGGATCTGTTGGAAGGAAGAATGTCTCCTATGTCTAACATTGTTCTGGTGTCACAAAACAAGAAGGGAGATATTGCCCAAGATGAGTTGGAATCTATCGTAGTGTAAATTCCAGAGAAGATAGAAGCCGCTCTAACCGAATGGAATAATTTGGAAGCTAAGATAAAAGAAGAATATCTAGAATTAATTCTTCCGGTTCAGACAAAGGATGTTGCAGAGTGAGAGTTCATTCTTTGTATATAAATTCTTTCATTTCTTCCCATTCCTTATTATTTATTATTCTAAGAGCATCCATTTCTAGGGTTGTAATGTATTTTAGTGTGGGGTAATGTTGAGCGGAAAAGAGTATGATACTAAGGAGAAGGCACGCAAAATATTTGCACGTAGGAGTTGTATGCAATAGAAAAGTCACAAAGCTATGGAATGAGGTTAGAAAAGCTCAAATCTTAACTAAACTCAACCATGCACCATGAGATAAGAGATAAACAAGACTTAATCCTATACATGCATCATAACTTCGACAAAAACATCAAAACCTAACATATATACTACTCTCTACTCTTTAGATTACTTAATTAAGAAATTGAACCTAAAAAGATCAACTTAGCAATCAAAGGTGTGATTAGTTGTTTATGGTTTTCAAGCTTTTAAATAAGAATTCTCACCATTAATGGCTTCAAGGCCAATGGTTCTCTCCATATTACTTAAAACTTGGTTTAAGGATGCAAATGGAGGTGTTAGCTCAAGGCCAATAGAAGAAGTAAGCTTAAGATCAAATGTCTAATTAGCTTAAAGATAATACAAACGAGATCTCACAGCTTTCTTAGGCTTGTTTTAGTTTTGTGTTATGTAAAGTTGTAAGTTTGAATGGGTAGGGCTAGCCTTGTATTTAGAGTTTTCCACTTGGGAGAGATTGGAATTTGGGTGCATGTGGGACTAAAGCTTAAAAAACACTTTTAGATTAGATTATGATAAACATACTTTAGCTTAGTTAAGCTTGGTTTAGGCTAGTTAACTAGGTTTTGGGCTAATTTAAACTTTATTAGCAAGTGATTAGAGACTCATTAAGAGTTAGGAGGGGTTTGGATAACCATTTGTGACTGATAGATAGCCTACGAAACCTACAGAAGTGGTTCAAAGAGAAATAGGGACGTTGTTAATGGTGGAAAGGAAGAATGTTTAGCTAATAAGAGAGATATTAGCCCAATTAGATGATTATAAGAGGAATACGACTGAGAAGGTGTCATGAATGGGTATCTGAAAATGGAGCGAAGAAGGGTTGATTAACGAAGTTCTGTCAATTGGTTGAATTAGAGGAAATGCTAAGTGTAAACATATTTCAGGTGTCTACATTTTTCCCTCTTTGAGGTGGCGTAAGTGACATCACTTCAAAGAAAGTAGAAAAGCATAAACAAGTAGAAATTTTTGAAGGGATAGAAGAAAAACGAGTAGAATGAAGGATACCCCTTTGATTGTTAATGGGGTGATAGAAGAACTCAATCAACAATCGAAAATATGATAAAAAGAGAATAGAAGAAATAATATTGTGAAGAATAAGAAAAGGGATATATAAGAAAATGAGTATGAGGAAGGGGGAATGAGCTAACATCCATCTAGTGCCTTTTAAACAACTTTATTTTTCATCATATTGCTAATGATCTTCATCATCGGTCCTTATTAAAAATAATGAACAAAAGTGTAGCATGACATGGAAATCCATATACAAACAAATGCCCATTGCTAAAAGCACCAACTCCATGTAAGATACAAAATGTAATGCAATACGAGAAAGTAAAATATGCCTAACTCCATGCAACATAAATAATGCAATGTAATACAAGAAAGTAAACAAGCTAACCTAATAGAGAAACATAATGTGATGTTTTTATTATCAATCTTCATTTTTGACCTATGCGAATTAACAAGGGTTGATGATGGTGCCCTAAGCAAGGCTACATGTGAGGATAATAACGGAGGACACTTCAGTCTGATGAAAAAGCAATTTGCACTATGAAATAGTACTAAGCAACTCAGTGTGCCCCAGAATATAGACAAAGTAAACATCTTATCTTTTGTTGTTGGAGGTAGATCAAGATGATCCATGAGTCACACACATGAGCAGGTGAGACCCAAAGAGCGACATTTTTGTGGGATGATTTATATTGCTTTTGATGTTTCTTGAAACATATTTGAATGTTTTAGATTTTTCTAACATATTTGAATGTTTTTTATTTTTTATAACCTATTTGAATGTTTTTTATTTTTGAATTTTTTCTGAAACTATGTATAGGAAGAAAAGGAATTGCGGATGCCCCCAGTGATAGATAGGATGTACAGGGGCAGAATACCACATGCGTATGAGATAGGTGAAGATGTGAAAAACACCCCAACGATTAGGTGGGAGTATTCAAAGGCAAACTCTTCACAGGTAGAAGCGGGACCCAAGGCCATTATGGTTAGGTTCAATGAGATGATCAACATAAACCAATGAAGTGTTGAGAAGAAGCAAGGATGCCCCCAGTGTAAGTTGGCCTAAAAGCACATGATAGAAAGGAAGGAGAAGACTGTTTTTGTGAAAGGTGACAAAGGTGTCCCAAAAACATGAGAAAAGGGAAATACCATATACATGAATGTTCTGAATGAAGTAGAAGAATGATGTGAATGTTATGAATGTGTCTTAGAAGCCTTGCAATGAAAAAGTGATTAGCCAAAGGCACAAATTGCGAGACAAGATACTGACTAGAGTAAGATTCTAAACAAGGTCCAAAATAAGACACTTGATAACATACTAAAATTGCTTACTCATAGAGATCCAATATGTGCACGTGGAATTTAATTACCTCTTAACGGGAATATTTAATAGATAGTAAGTAAAGACAACCTAGCCAATGTGTAGGAATGATTGATTTTGAAAGGTGATTTTGTGAATGGAGGGGGGAAGGATAGTTGTACATTGTTTCGTTGTCATCTAGGCGTCCATAACCCCAACGGAAATACATTTGATTCTAATTGCAACATTTCTCTACTTCCAGTCAGGATTCCATAGGCCTGATACATATTATTGGAAATACCCCAAGAGAGAGTAATACATAAATTTTCTTTTGCTTTTAGATTTTAGCTTTTGATTGATTTTTAATTCTTTTTTTTTTTTTAAACTTATTTCAGCTCTCTAGTTTGATAAGGGGTTAAGAACCACCGATGGCTTTATGAGAGGATGTGTAAGTGATTGTGATGACGAAATTGGCTAGTGTCAACAAATATGTCCACAATTTCTTCGCAACAAGTTTTTTAGATGTTGATTGTGATAGGATCTCTATGATGTCAGTCATTCTTTAATTTACCAAGGTGATAAAAGACCAAGGTCAAACGGATACCATAGAAATAAATGTTGTAAAATGCATGTGAAAAGGCTAACCACAATATCACTGAAGGGATGAAAATTCTAGGAAGACATGCAGAAGAATAATAAGGGAAGAAAGAAACATCCATGTGCACACAATACCTGATTGCAATATTTGATCTTTGTACCTTTGATTTTTTATGTTTTCTCAATTTTTTTTTGCATTTTTACATTTTTTTTTATTTTTAGATTTTTGATAGTTTGTTTTAGTCAAAGAATCTTATTTTCTAGTTCAAACCCACAAAATATATGCGAACAAGGGTGATTTAACTAGTTTCAAAAATGGAAATAAGTAAATAACAAGTTGTTTCCTTTAAAAAACCTATAAGTAAAATTTGAAAAACTTAAAATACCTCCATTAATGGAGGATGGACATAATATTCCCACCGGGCATGCCAAATGTGTTCAAAGAAAGGTTGTAAAAGCTATGGAATGGGGTAAGAACACTGAAGAAACCCAAAGCTTTGTGCAAAACCGATCAATGGACCATCAGTTAAGAAATAGAAAAGGATTCCTACTTTGCATGCATTAGCTTAAAGCAAACAAGAAAACTTAACAAATGTAATTAACATATATTCTTGAAATCTTAATTAAATGAGCCTAATAAGGATCTAAGAAATCAGTTTATGCTTTAAGAGAATGGGATCTCACCATTAATGGCTTCAAGGCTAATGGTTCTTCCCATTTACTCCATGTTGTGTGGTGAAATGCAAAAGATAAAGCAATATAGCTCAATACGATGAAATGAAACTCGTAATCCTAGAAAGAATACTATAGTTTATGTTAGAGGGAAGAAGTGTTCTTGAAAATGAGAGGGGGGTAGAGGGCTATTTATAGTTTTCCATTTGGGAAATGGAAGGATTTTTTGTGCATGTGGGACTCAAAGGGAGTCAACAAGATAATTAGCAAGTCAAAGTAAGATTTGACTAAGTTTAGAAGAGGTTGATCATGATTTAGGGTAATTAACCTAGGTTAGACTAATTAATCTTTTTTAGAGAGAAATTAGGGTTCTGTGAGGGTTCTAAAAGGCCTAATCAATCCAATGAAATGGATCGATAGTCCAAGAAGCTAATAAAATCAATGAAGAAGAGGATTTTAGCCAAAATGAGTCTATAATAGCCTATTTAATTGACTTATAAGAGGAATAAGACCAGAAGAGTGTTGTAAAAGGGGAGTTAGATAGATCTAACTAACAATGTGTCATTAATTTGTGAAGAAGAGAATATTTAGTGCAATATTAGAAATAATAGTGCTTTTATCAAAATACAGGGGTCTACAGGAGTAAAGCACATTCAAAGGCGCGGAAGGATAGGGAAAGACATGTGTGCAAAAGACAAGGGCAGATTCAGGACTTAGTCATTTTCACATGTACGGTCTATTATTGGAGATAGCGTGAAGAGCACACAAACTAGATAAAGACTTGCACAACATGCATGGGCTATTATTGGAAGATCGGCTACTAATCACTTTGCATGGGTTTGAGTTATTAATAGAATTATTACTTTCAGTTAACTTGAAGAGATATGTTATTAGTACACTTGCATGTATGCCTATTATTGTAAAGGCACATGGATATTTTCAGCATTCGACCTATTCTAGGAATTATGTAAGTGGTGAAGGGCAAGTCCCCACCCTTATAAATATGTAGTGATCTGTGTATTATAGAGAGGACTGGATATAATTTATTGTGAAGTTATGCTGTCAGATCTGATGCGCGCATGAGCTTATAATACTATTTATTGTAATAATCTTCTATGTATTTATTGTTTTTAATATAATGGAGTGTATTTGATGAATCAAGGTGTTAAACATGAGTATAATTGTTTCTTGCATGGTTGAATTCATTATGGTTATTATTTAAATCTGTTTCCCTTAGATCTAGATCTAGAATATGCTTCGTATAATGTTATGTATTTATGGATCTGAATGCATTAAGTCTTCATCATGCTAACATCCTACACAAGCAATCCTAAAGAGGGTCCTGGTACCTTTGCATGCTTTGGGTGAGCGCTCAATCTAGGATGAGTGATGTGCCAACACGATTGGGTTATTTCTAGTAAATTCTAGGATGCATCATTATCCACACTCGAAAACTTTCATATTTTCTTCATCCCTACACTTATGTACTTCACACACCACCATTCTAGGGCTTCTCTTTGGAATATTTCTCCACTCATCATTCACATACACCAATCCACACCCATTATATACCTCGTTTATCACTTACGCCTCCACCTCACATCCCTTATTCATCTAATCCCTACATAGATTAGGTCAAATTTCATTTTTCTTCACTATAAAATTATATGTGCTCCATACATTCCACTTCACTTCATTTGGCCTTGATTCAAAACACGCCTTGATTCTCTACACCTCCCACACTATCATCATTGACACACAAAAAAGACAAACATGCACCTTCACATAGAAAAATATATTTCAAAATCTAAAAACATCATTAAATTTCAAAAACTACAATAAATAGTGCTTGTTCATGGATGTTCCTTTGCATTTTCTCCATTTATTCATATGTCATTCCAATTCCCGGTTCACTACTTAATATCTCATTTACATCTCATTCACATTCCACATCTTGGTTTGTTTCATAGATTTTGGTGAGCTCTTGATCATCTTGTTGTCATGTTTTGTGGGTAAAAATTCTCTACTAAAGTTTCTTGAATTTTGTCTCTCCTTGCTTGGTGAATTAAGAATGATTTTCCTCTTAGAGATCCATGCATTCTTACAAACATAATCGATTGTCTTGTTTTGAATGATTTTCATTGATGTAAAAGTTGTATGGAATTATTGGGTGATGTCAAAGGATGATGTGGATATTTTTGATTAAGTCATTGATGTCAAAATAGAAGTGCATCATGTCTGAAGGATGATTGACAATATGTGAGAAAGAGAATTTTAAGACATGTTCTTGTAAAGATGTTCTTGAGAAGATATGAGCATGGTATCTTGGTGAGACAAGTGCACACAAGTATGTGAGGTTGTATGAAATTTTTTTATCATGAGAATATGATGTAGAATGCATGGAAAAAGGTGTTAGAGTCACTTTCAAGGCCTAGTAATGCAAGAAGACCAAGGTGTAGAGAGTAAGGTGAAGAAAACATGATCTAATGAAATATGAGGTTCAATTTTATAGGATAGTATGTGAATGTGAGAATTTTAAAAGGTTTAAAAAATTGTTTTAGGTGTGTTGGAAAAGTTTTAGGTCTAATATTCAACAAAAAATCATGAAATATAGTGTTTAGGTTTGCACCTAGACCTAGTTCTTGAGATTTTCATGTCCTATTGAGGCATGATGATCATTTTTCAAGGGTGAGTATGAAAAAGTGAGTATGGAAAGAATTTATTCATGTTGTTTCAGGTATATGGATGCAATTTTAATTCATATTTTGGAATATTTAGCAAGAAATTGAGGTTTTGTTCTTATCGATCTCACAAGAATGGAGAATTCTAGCTCGAAGTGCACTTTCAGTTGCTTTTTGGCATGTGTAACCTTTTCATGGTAACATGGTCTCTTTATGAGATATAGAGGAAGGTCCTAGATAAGATCTCCTAGAATTATTTTTTATTTTAAGGTCCTATCCTTTATGAACAATTGTTAACACCAAGACAACTCAAAAACCATTCTAAAACCCTAGTATGAAGTCTATATGAAAGATATTTCTCAAACAATCTCATAATTGATTAGTTTACCTATTTATATTATTAGATTAATGTAGTATAATCTCCCAAATATCTATAGGTGGCATTTGTTAGTCCATATGAGAGAGAAAAAGTGCAGGTATAGGTTTTGTTTCTAAAGAGTTTTTTGTAGCATTCAAGTTTTTCATTAGACATATTGAACAAATATATGTTTCAAGATTTTAAGAACCTAAAATATATGTCTATGATGTTTTTTGGAGATTATTTATAGCCATTAACTGTTCCTATGAAGTCAAAGTTTCAAGACTTATTTTTTAGGGCAGTTTGACAGTTTTAAGTGTTCTTGGAGCAGAATTGTTCTTGTGCCCTTATGCCTTGATTTGAAGTGTCTAATGGACATGGTGATGTTGTTGAGGTTATGAAGTACTTGTTTACATGAGTCATTTTTCATGGTTGAGTGTTTCAAGCGTGTTCAATATTCATTCTTGAAGATTGGTTTTTGGGGTTGTTTGATTGTTCTTGTTCTCAAGAAGGTTTTATGGCATATATGGTTGGCGAAGAGATATTCAAGCATGAATGAAATAATAAGATATCTTATAAAATGTTTTTGAATGTGTTTTGGTTCTTGAATATGTTCATTATTTCTCAAGAATATTATGATTACTTTGTTGTGTAGACAAAACCTAATGCTAGTAGGTCTTCTTGTGTTGTAAAGGATTAAAACGACATAATTGAGTCATGACAGTCCTAAAGAAGCATATGTCTTGAGTTATTCATGTTTACAAGATTCTATATGATCTATTGTGGAAAACTTAGTGAATGGAGGTGTAGTTGGCTGACCTAGTTTGCATTTGATCAAGAGTCATGTATATATATAAGGCAAATTAGGCCTATTTGAGTTAGATGAGGGGATAGATGTATGAGTGATCCATAGTGAATGTAAGGGAATTAGAGTTATTGTAGACCATGAGGAATGTGTGTACATTGAATATCTGATGGTGGTCAGACTGTAAAGTTTGTTATCTTCATTCACATGTTAAGGTAAAGGAAGATGATGATAAAAGGAGTATGACACACATTTTTTAGAGTGTCTAAGAGTGAAGTAGAATAAGTATGAATAAAATTTTATGATTGACCATTGGAGTATGTCTAAGAGACCTGGGAGAATGATGATGTGGCTAATACATCATAGATAGAGAGTGAACAAGAAGAAGAGAGTAGAAGATAGAGAAGAAAAAAGAAGACCATCATTTTTTGAGATAGCAATAAGAATAAAGATGGAAAACATTTGTCTTGGTTTAGTGGGGGCTTGGTCAAGAGGTGGTTGAGTTGGTGTTGAGTCACTTATGGATTTAGTGCTTCCTTACAATTTGGTGCTTGCTAAAACTTAGGGGTTGGTGCCCGTTGCAGAGATGGTGCTTCACTAAATCTTGGGGAGTTTTAGCTTTTGTGAAATTTAGTGCTTGCTAAATTTAAATGGGTGCCAAAAAATTTTGAAAAATTAGGGACAAAAGTTGGTGCTCCTCGTGGAGTTGGCGCTTCACTAAATATTTTGTTTTTATTAATTCAAATATTGGTGGGTTTCTTCCCCTTGAGGGTTCCCCACATAAATGATATTGTTCACGTGTGTTCTCCATTATTTCATTCTCATGTGGATGGTTGGGTATGTTGTTTTTATGGTTTGACATTGCGTATATAATGATTACTTATTGAATGGATCATGAAAGTTAAGTGAAAGAGAAAGTATTTAAGGACATTGATTCACCCCCCTCTCATTTATTGTGCTTCCAAAAATCAGTATTAGAGCTTGGTCCATTTGGAGATTTTAGAACAAGTTTATTAGCTTAAAGGAGATCCTTGAAGCATAAAATGAAGATCTATCTAATGTCATTAGGCTATGATATATGGAAATAAATGGTATAGAAGAATGCCAACATGAAGAAGTCATTCAAGAGGAAAGAGGACTCTAACAAAAAATTTGCGGTAAGTGACAGAAGTACATCTCAAAGTGATGGAAGTAATTAAATTCTATTTATGGCCAAAGAAATAGGTGGTGAGTGTTTGCATAGTCTCATGGAAGATTCAGAAGATGAAGTGGAAGAAGTGGACCTAAAAGTAGAGTTAGTGAGTTCTCTAGATGAGTTGAATATCTAAAGAAAGACGGATAAGAAATTTAAGTTTTTGATCAAATATTATGAAGAACAAATCAGTAGCATGAGTTATGAAAATGATGATATCATTAAATAACTATAAACTCGAGTTGAAGTTGTGTCAACAAAAATCAAGGCTAAAGAATAAAATGCATCAAGTTCAAGAGAAATATGGAATATCTAAATGTCAAGGAAGGAGAATGCAACAAGTATAAATCAGAAATTTAGTCCTTGAAAGTAGAGATAGATCAAACAACTAGAAAAATGAAGACCTATGAAAATATTGAAAGGATCACTAAGGCTCTAAATGACACATTGAGTAGTTAGAAATCTACCAATGATAAGGCAGGTCTTGGTTTCAATGGAGACCAAAAAAATAATTATGAAAGTGACAAATCGGGTCCTATCTTAAGAGAAGATCAAAAGGATAACAAGGAGGATGTTAATATGAAAAACAAGGTCAAATTAAAAAGAAACAAAAGGACTAATCCTATAAGATAGTTCCTAACACCATTGTTAGGAATTTTAGGCACTAAAAGGTTGGGTGAATAAGTGCTGATAAAAAATTTATCAATTAATTTCAGCTTCTTTAGTTTATTGTAATTAAACTATATTGATTGGCATAAGTAAGAAATAATAACTATAAAAGATAGAGAGAGAATCATACACACAACCATATACACAAGGAGACCAAATATAATGTTAGGAAACCATTTTGGGGAAAAAACCCACTAAAGCCATTGCACTAATTTGGACAACTTGTCTTGCAAGTTACAATGATTTCCTGATTGAGCTACAACTCCAATAATTTATTCAGGGAACCACCCAGTCTTTAACAAGCTACAACTTTCCTGGAAGCCACATCTCCCAAATTCGGTACAACACCCATTGACCTTTAGTAATCCATAACTTACAAGGATACTTCAACCCCCTAAAATTTAATCGACCACCACTGATCTTCTGTATGCCACTACCTACAAGGAGGCTACAACCCCTTGATATCTAAGAAAAAACTTAGACAAATATTATGCATTGTTTGATCATTTAGATCCTATGTTGCACATACAACATATTATGATCACATTTTTAATCTCTTCTTCATTCACTCTCCATGCTCATATTTTCATTACTCTTCTTTCCTCTTTTCTGGTCTCTCCCCTTAAACATTCATTTGACTGATTTTGTGATTGATTGTTTTGTCTCTTCTAACACACATACAAATCTCTTCTCTTTCAAAAACAAGTCTTCATCTGATGACTCTATCTCCTTTCTAATTCAGTAGCAATTTCTTCAGCATGTGATTTTCACCATATTCATCATTGGATTTTCAATTAATACCTCTTCTCTCTTTTGGCAATAGGTTTTCATTCCATATCAATATCTTCTTTCAGCACACAACTCTCTTGCCTCTATCTCATGCCATACATTCATATTCTTTGATTCTATGGTATGTAATCACCCTCTTATTCAATCATCAGATATTCATTTGAAACATCTGCTCTCTTTTTATCTCTTTCTGCAGCTCTTGGCTCATCTTCTCCTTAATCTTATTTTTAGAAACCACATTATGCTTGAAATTTGCATTTTATAGACAAGAATATTTCTCCATATTTTTCTCTTGGCATGCCATGAATTCAAGAAACGGTTACAAGACACTTTCCCAAGAAAATATGTATTTACTCCATGATTTTTCAATGCACCAATGAGGACATTACAAGTTTCCATTTTTGGCCTTTAGTTATACCTTAAAATCATAATTTTGATATTCCAATACATAGAGAATTTTGCCATATTTCCAACGAGACCAAAATCATTAAATTCTGACAAATGGAGCTCGAGATATTCAAAATTAGGTCTGGGGGGGTTGTGTGGAACAAGTTCCAAATCATCATACACAGTATGCAATACATTACACTATATAGCCTTTATATTTTTGTTTTATAATCCAATTAAATAATTAACCCTTTGTAAAGTGGATAAAGCGGATATCTTGGGAACTGGAGGCACTTAGGTACTTGGTTCATGTGGGCTAAGTTCTTCTGCATCTCTAAACACCTGCACTATATTCCATTTCCTTAGTTTTCACCTTTCCTTTGTAAATCGGGTCATAATAACTTGTGTGGTACAAAGGTTCTCGTGGTACTTATTCCATTTGTGCTTAATTTTTCCACACTCTATTCTCCACATCTTAATTGATCTATTATGTCTCCCTCTTCTCTTTATTATGTGGGTACATCGGGTCTCCGGGGAACTCAAGGTACATGGGTAGTTCCTATCTAGTGCCATAGGTGCCCGTAACCCACTCCATCTTCATAATACACTTTACCCTTCAACCAAATCTTTTCATTTTTAAATCAGATGAAAATGATCTGTAGAGAACTCATTATCTCAAGGAACATTTCTCTCAAATGTACTTTGTGCCCACATACTCCTCCCCGTATGCACAACAAACAAATCCTCTTCTCATCAAAAATATTTGACTTATAGGTTGACTTCACTTGTGGGGAACTATGGAACTCATGGTACTTGTTTCATCTATGCCTTTTGTGCCCAAATGTTCTATCTTACCCACAAAGCTCTATCCCTTTGACTTGCAGGTTGACCCGATTTGCAGAGAGCTTAGAACAGTGAGGAATTTAGCTTTCGAGGTTGCCAAAGTCCACAAAGGCCATAATACATTGTATATGGCCTCCTAGACCATGCGGGGAATTGTTGTTCAATAGGAACTCGTTCTATGCACAACTAATATATCTACAATACACTAGGAATCAAAATACTCAATTTTTCTCAAAATGTTTCTAAGTCCCCAATAATTTATCTTTCATGATATGATTTCTGTGAACACTTAGGACACTTTTAAATGATATTTATGCCTCAAAATCAATTGACCCAAGTGTACTAACCTTTTTAGTTTATCCAGTGAACCCCTATCACATCATCCTGAAAGTCTAATAAAATTTCCAGAGACCATTGACACGACTGAAACACTAGTCCATCACTAAAGTAATCATGAATTCTCAATTCATCACTAAGAATCCTCTTGTATACCATTGAGCCATATATTATCCATCGATGCCATTATCATGAAATCACCTCATTCAATCTTCTTGATGTTTTTCCTAAGCTTCTTCCTGATACATCATGTTGAATGACCCTATTTGACCTCTTGAGCACACCTTAAATCATTTAATCACTATCAATCAACTAAGACTGGGGAGACACTACCAATCAACCTTCAACTACTTACAGAGTGCTCAAACTTCATTTATCTTTCTCACTCTCTAATGCTCACTCTTTTTTCCATCAATGCAACTTGACATCAATGAAAATGAACCAGGTTCCAACAAATTCCCCCTTTTTCGTTGATGGAAACATACTCATAAACCCTGAAACGTTGATGAAAAAAACACTTTTAAGATTGGTTTTTGACAACACTCTTTGTATCTCTCCCCCTTTGACATCTATGAAAAAGGGTCAACCTTATATCACAATGAGCAATGCACAAATAAGCTTACTAAACCAAGGTCTTACTTTGAAATGTTCCCCCTTGGATAATGTTTATTCTTATGTCTTATCTTTTGTTAGTGCTTTCCTTTTCAATAAGCTCCCCCTGGGACTATATTCCTTGATGGGATTTAATATTATCATACATCTTTGTTCTATGCCAAATCCATTCTCACATCTTTAGAACTACCTTCATAGATAACATTGTCTTCATTAATTCTTCTTCTTATTGCTCAGATAATTTCACTTAGAAAGACCTCTTTTAGACTTGATGTTTTACACTTACACTTGTAGCTAGTCAATTTGCTCACTTATTTACACCTATACCAGTCTTGAGTGATCTTCAATTTGAAAAATCCAAGCTCCCTTTGGAAACAAGAAATTCATTCTTTAAAGAGAGTATACCTATCTCATCATATCCATGCCATCATGAACATTTAACCTTCTTTATTTTATTCCTAAATTCTAGTGTATTATTCTCCTTGGTTCTCAGTATCTATGTTTCTTCCTTGTACTTTACCTGTAAGCTTTGTTCTTCTGTCAAAACTTTTGAATTGTCCATTTAGTGATAAACTGTGTTCATTTTCATCTCAGACAACAACTTACTTTACTGATCACAATCAACACCACAGTAATTATACATTGTCATTCATCTTTGATCATTACATATTTGATGATTTTGACTATGTGATACTCTTTCTTCTAAGTGTTAATATTTTCCAATACAAAGAAGAACGTTTCCTCTTATTAATAGAAAGGATCAAAGATGTATTCAAGAATGCATAAAGTTGATCAATCACTCAACCTCATCATTATTGACAAACACACATGTCAATGGCTTACATTTTGTGCATAAGGTTTTCACAGAGGCCTGCTACAATTTTCACTTTGCACACTTCATCTCTAGACACTTCAAACTATCTAGATAGTCTTAAAAAATTTGTCTCTACTCATATGTGCTTAGAATCACACAAGGAATCACCTAATGACTTAAATATTTCACATACTTGGGCACACCTCATCAGGTCTTCCATTGCTTAGTTTCATACCTTACATCATTTTTAAAATAATTTCCATTTGAGATCAATCATCATCATTTCATAAGGAAAAAAAATCCCTTGTCATGCCTTTTAGCATTGATGATCATCAAGAACCAAACTCCCCCTAGGAGTGTGAACTTTCAACGTTTTAACATATTACCAACTTTTAGAAGTATGATGGCCTTCAATTACACCAATCATTTTTGCTTATGTTTCACATGAGATGATACACCCTTGGGGAACTTAAAAACTTCTTTTAAAACATACTAAATGTGTCTGAACTTCTATGAAACTAGACATACACATTTAAGACATGATACTTTGTCATTATTTATCAAACCATAACAGATTTTGATAGAGAACCTTAACATCATGAGGAACAAGAACTCAAACACTTACACTTCTTTACAACCACATGACTCATAATTGAACTCTTTTTCAACCAAGGACATTTTATCAAGATAAAAATTACTCAACTTTAGCAACATGGAGAAGGACAACTCAGATTTTAAGACTTCTTGATTACATATTCATGTAAAATCTCAAAACTTCCCTTATTCATATTTTTACAATACAGTCAACTTGTTAATTATTTTACAACACTCTCTTGGATACACTTTGTGCTTGAGGAACAACATTTGGAAGAACAAATTCAAGACATGAAATCTATTGACATCATTTCCTCTTAAAAATTTTCTCCTAGACACACTCAAAGACTTCAACTTGTACCATAATTTCAACATGGAACATGACAAACAATTTGAAACTCACATACCTTGACAATTAGCAACATGATAGAGGCAAAAATCATCAACAACTAGAACCAATGAGCAGCCTTAAACTTCTCATTCTAACTTCATCAGGAGGAACACTTGATTTGTAGACAAATGAAAATAAATATATGCTTCTTTTAGTTTATGTATACCTTCTAGAAGCCTAGAGAATGCATAATATCATGTCATATCTCATCGGAACAGAATAGATTCATCAAAGAAACATGATGACTTGGTTTTTCCTTTTATTTCTCTCAATTCCTTATCACTCTTCTTGGATACATTCCTTGGAGTGACTATCACAACACCTGATCTCTCATTTTATGAATGAATTCCTGGAAGACATACATGTTGCATATATTCTAACACTACTTGAGGAAGAAATTATTCATAATTTGTACTAAAATTTTCTTCCTTCTTATTTCCTTTTGATTTTGCTTCCTTGATTCTGTAAATCGATTTCATTTCCTTCTTTTTAGGAGTTATTTGAGGCATGGTTATCTTAGTCTGATATTTAGGATTGTACTTCAAGTTGGCAACCTTCTTGTCTTGTCCTCTAAAGGTTTTATGCCTACTACTATACCTAGGCTGTTCATTGTAATAGTAATGCTCTGAAAAATGCCCAAACCTGTGACATGTATAACATATGACATGGCTTTTCCTTTTCCCTGAATATGAGCCGTCATTCCAAAATTGACATGATGGTTCCTCTAAAAAGTACTTGGCTATATGACCTTTATTTTTATAATTAAAATACACTATGTTCCTTTCATATTCAGGAGCATAAGATCTCCATGGATTCTCTTTGTCATAATTTTTCATGCATTCCCTAGCTCTATGTCCAAAACCATAACATGAAAACAATATCTATTAAATATTCTCTCATACTTGAGACACATTGGGTTGCCTAACTAACTTCTTGTGCTCTTTTTTGTCTTTCTTGGACTGATAACATCCTTAACATGAAGTATTACGTGATTCAGCTCACAAATATCTTTGCATTTCTTGTTCTAGATTCTCTTTTAAGATCTGTATTTCTGCACTTGGTATTTCACATTCTTCATTCTTGATTTGAATGGAAACTTGGCATGACTCGTGAATCAAATCACCAAAGTTTCCTTGTTTTCTTTTCAGGCCATTGAGCTGATTATTCGACTTATTTCAACTCAACCTTCAGTGTCCTTAGTTCCTCTTCATTCTTCAAGAAGGAATCTTCTTTTTCTTGGTCGTTCTTCACAATTGCTTTCTTTTCCTAATTCAGGTCCACTTGAATTGTCTTCATGGCTAATCTCAGTTTAACACACTCTACAACTTTTTCTTTGAGATCCTTAGATATTAGTTTGACTTATTCTTTAATATCCTCTATCTTTTTCTCATATTCTTTTTCCTTTTGGGCCAACACTTCTTCATGGTGTCTAATTTGACATTCTTGTTCCATTATCATGGTTATCAACTTGGTAACCTATTACCTTCCTAAATTACCTTCCTTCCTACCCGACACATCCATGGTCGCTACCCGACGCATCTCTAACCCTAATCACATCCATGGCGGTGGCTCTTCTCCTGGACGGGAAAACAATGCGGCTGCTACAGGCTCTGAAGTGGGTAAGGGTTTCACGGGCTACACCAAGGCTAGGGTGGGCAGCGGATCTCCTTCCTCCCCTGGCAATGGACAGACTCATAATTCGTCTCCTGCACGTAAGGATGCAATGAGACCCTTTCAACTTGCAGTTGGAGGCGGCAAGGCTTTGGATGCTAATCACGAGGACTCGGCCCTATCTTGGATTAATCTCTCTTTTACATCCTCTGAGGACGGCGGCACAATCACCGGTTAGGCTCCCTCTAGTGGAGATGGGGCACCTGTACTGGGAATTCACCATGCTCTTGACGGGACTGGACAAGGCACATCTATTCACGACCCCACTGTAACCTCATTCAAGGATGCATTAAGGGGCAAGTATTCTCCTATGAAACCTGCAGACAATACCCCATGCATAACATTTGGGGAGGAGATCATTACAATTGAAAAATACTATCAGGAACATGCTCTGATCTGTAGATTCGGAGGAATCTGGCCTAGTCTTCCTGACCTACACACATGGATTTCCAAGCACTGGACTCTATTGCTCACTGGTAGGTTAGAATTATACCCGTGTGCTAAAGGTATCTTCATTGTGACTTTTTCTTCAATAGCTGATAAAACCTCCATTGCTTTCAAGCTTTGGGTTTGCCAATCTAAGTACCTGGTCATTAAACCCTGGTTCCCCTCTTTTAACCCGCTCACTGAGTCTTTTTCATGCAAACCTATTTAGATCCGACTTCCCCATTTACCCCTCCAATTCTGGAGTGGTGAATGTTTGAAATCTATTGGAAACACCTTAGGAACTACACTTTTTATAGATTCTCAAACTTCTGATTACACCCACACTACCTATGCTCGGATCTTGGTGGAACTTGACACAGCTAAAACCCTCCCTGCAACCATTGATCTTAGAGTGCAAAACAGAACTTGGTCACAACCTTTAGATTACGAAGGTCTTCCATTTCGATGCAGAAGGTGTTTCTGTTTAGGTCACACCTCTATTGATTGTGGGATGGCAAAGCGCCAGCATGAGAAACGTATTTGGTGGAAAGATGCCCTCCCGGAACATTTGGTTTTCGATGCAAAAGAGGACCTTGAATCAAATTCAAATGCTAAGGTTGAATCTGAATTTGTCCCAAAAACCTCTTTATCGGAAAATCATATTGCTGACAGCAAAGAAAATGCAACAGATTTATCTCATTTAGTTGTTGACAGCAAGGAAATTTCAGTTGGAATTATTGCAACTAAGGAAAATTCTCCTTTTTCTATCCCTCCATTGGTGGAGGCATCATTAGGTTGGGTAACAGTCTGTAAAAATAAAAAGTGTATTTTAAAGAATGCCACTTCTCCACCTTGATGATTTGATTCTCTTCTACTATTAGTTGTTCTACATTGTTCCTTGTCTTTTCCAGGCAGCAGTTTTTGGCTCTGCAATGATGCTGTTAGTGCAAAATCACAGCACCCCTGGATGCAGATCAGGCTTCTAGGTTGATCACTCAGGAATCTAGTGTGATTGCACAACATGGAAACCTCTCTCCAAGCGTGGGACTTGTGAAACTGAGAGAGGAATCTCCAGAGAAGGCTGGTTCCTGCTCCTAAACTACCTGCCACAAGCTATTCCAGTGCAGGCAAGCTAATCTAATCCTAATCTAACAATGCCAAGGAGACAGAGAGAGAGAGAGAGAGAGGAGAGAGAGAGAGAGAGAGAAAGGAAAAGAACAAAAGCCTACACTAAAACGGTGATACACTAGAGAAGGAGAATGTTGGACATCTATCAAATCTGCCATGGGACAAAGAGAGGTGAGCAATGGGAAGGATGGACAGATGAATCACAGGCCCAAGGATAGACTTCACACAGAAAATGTCCCAAAACTCCATGAACACAGCTCCAAACCTGTAATGAACATTCAAACATGCACAAATACCTGCAATGAAGAGAGGCAAGAAGAGAACAAGCAAAAACGAGCAAGGATGGACAGATGCATCACAAAACACGTTTTATTGCTCCAGAAGTTTGCACAAAACATCATTTCAATAGTAAAAGGCAAACAACGCCATTACAGAGCAAGGGAGGAGGTTCGAACTCCATTTTCAACCCTAGAGAAGAAAAGAAGGGAGGGCAGAGCAGAAAAAATGAACAACTTGTTATCTAATGAGCCAAATCTGGCTTTTACATTGCATGGGTCGAGCCCAGGGGACAAAAACGTGGGAAAACGTGTAAGCCTATTCCTCATTGACTGCAGATGCATTAAAACGGCATGGGATACCTTACCAACCCATACCCTGCCATCTTTGACCGATTTGGAGGAGAATGCGACCCATTCTGCATTAATTTGGTTGTTGAAACGTTGCTTCCGGACATGCTGAAGAAGAATGCGACCCATGTGCATTAAACTGGTTGTTGAAACGTCGCTTCTGGCCATTACTACGTGCCAGAGATGTTTCTGAATTTTCTCTCTCTAGACTACACTAAAATGCAAGATTGACCCCGGAATCATGTAGAGCATCTCACAAGCTTTCCGTTGATATCAAGAACGTGCGAATCCGAGCTCTGGATCGAAAGCTATGGAGGTCTGAAGCTTTAGGGCACAAAACAGGCGAAAACATGTTTTGAAATCTTTCCCGCGCTCTGCCACTTGGATGACACGTGGCACGCATTGATTGGTCGCGTGATTTTCTCTCCTCTGTCTTTCGGTGGGCTTTCTTTTGAAATTTCCTTGTGGGCCCCTTAAACTTGGACATGTGGCATGCATTGATTGGCCGATAGGGGCGCGGGGCAGACCTTGGCTTTTAGCTTTTCGGCCAAAACTCATGCCAAATTCTCTAACTCCTTCCCGAGCTCCGCATTCCCTGTTCCATAGGACACGTGTCCTCTTTTGATTGGCTCGGGCTGACCCCTCAAAATTCACCCTTTGACCTTTGGACTCTTTCCCCTGCGACACGTGTCGTGATCTGGTTGGTTCTCGGCCCTTTTGGCTCCTTCGCGCCCTTCGCATCTTTATGTCCCAGATGTCCCAAACTGCTTGGGCCAAAAACTTCCGATCCGCCCGAAATGGGCTTCCTCGTCCCTCATTTGGCCGATGACACGTGGCGTTGTTTGATTGGCTTTCGGCTCCTTCGGCGATCCGCGTCCCACGCGTCCCTTCGTCCCGGATGTCCCAGTACGAACTTTCCCTGATTCGGGCGAACTGGCTGGTTCGCGTCATCAGGGCCCAAATGTCCCAATTGCTTCCGGACTGTTTGTTCTCATTTCGGCCGATCCAGCCGGTTCACGTACTTCGCGTACTCTTGTCCCGAACTGTCCCTCTCAGCAGTTAGTCATTTTTCTTCCTCTTTTGGCCGGATCGGCTTCTCGCGCCCGCCGCGTGCTTCTGTCCCAGATGTCCCTTTGCTTCACGGGCCGCCTGGAGGTTTTTCGGCCAATCCGCGCCTAGATGTCCCAAATGTCCCGACTGCCCCTAGGACTAGGACTTAGTCATTTTTATAATTTTTCTTGGATCAATCTACATGCTTGGAACCGCAAAACTCTGATGCATGTTATCGAAATTTACCCTGGGGGGGGAAATTTTGACAACAGATGCTCCGGTGTTGTTGCAGACAGGTTGTTGTTCATCAGCTGTTTTTCAGCGGGATTGTTGCTAGATGTTGGTACTTTTCTGAGTAGAATGTTTTCTGTTGTTGGGCTTTCATGTTCTATCCTGGCTATTGAGCCTTTCTGTACAAGGGTATAGTCCTTTTTTTTTTAACTATTTACCCATTGTAAAAAAAACTTGGTAACCTATTTTACCTTGAGTTTAAGAGAGTCTATAACATTCTCTTATTATGAGTCATTTTCTTTTAATTCTGGAGAATCCTCTTGATCTCACTTGCTCAATTTATTCTCAAGAAGAGTGATATGCTTCTCATAAGTTGTTATGTAGACTTTCAGTTTCATTTTTTTCTTTCTTGACTTGTCTAATTCATCAAGTGCACACTCTAACTCAGCATATAGATTTACTTGTGCTTCCTCTTCATCTGAATCATGCATGAAGCTACTAAAACCTTCCATTGTCATAAAAAACCTTTCATTCTGAGCTTCATCCTTATGCTTATTATATTCATTATTAGTTGACCTTGTCATGTTTATCTCTTCAGGATCACCTCCAAGATGTAAGGCTTAACACAAGAGAACAACCGCTCTGATACCAATTGTTATGAATTTTAGGAACTGAGAGGGGGGTGAATCAATGCTGATAAAAAATTTGTCAGTTAATTTCCACTTCTTTAGTTTATTACAGTTAAACTATATTGATTGGCATAAGCATGAAAAAATAATTATGAAAGATAGATAGAGAATCATACACACAACCATATACAGAAGGAGACCAAATATAATGTGGGAAAACCTTTCGGGAAAAAAACCCATGGAAGCCAATGCACTAATTTGGAAAACTTTTCCTGTAAGTTACAATGATTGTCTGATTGAGCTACAACTCCAAAAATTTAACTAGGAAACTACCCAGTCTTTAACAAGCTACAACTATCCTAGAAGCCACATCTCCCAAATTTGGTATAACACCCATTGACCTTTAAAAATCCACAACTTACAAGGAGACTTAAACCCCTTGGAATTTAGTCAACTACCACTGATCTTGTGTAGGCCACTACCTACAAGGAGGCTACAACCCCCTGAGATCTAAGTAACAACTTAAACAAATATTACAAACAATTTGGTCATTTAGATCCTATGTTTTACATACAACAGATTATGATCACCTTGTTAAGATCTTCTTCATTCACTCTCCATTCTCATCTTTTCATTACTCTTCCTTCCTATTTTATGGCTCTCCCCTCAAACATTCATTTGACTAATTTTTTGACTGATGGCTCTGTCTCTTCCAAGACACACACACAACTCTCTTATATTTCAACAATAGGTCTTCATCTGATGGCTCTATCTCCTTTCTAATTTTTTAGAAATTTCCTCAGCTTGTGATTTTCACCATATTCATCATTGGATTTTAAATTAATAGCTCTGCTCTCTTTTGGAAATAAGTTTTCATTCCATATCAATATCTTTTTTCAGCACACAACTCTCTTTCCTCTGTCTCATTCCATACATTCATCTACTTTGATTCTATGCTATGTGATCACCCTCTTATTCAATCATGGGATATTTATTTCAAATATATTCTCTCTTTTTACCTCTTTCTACAGCTCTTGGCTCGACTACTCATTAATATTATCTTCAACAACCATATTATGCTTGAAATTTATCTTTTATATACAAGAATATCTCTCCATAATTTTCTCTTGGCATGCCATGAATTCAAGAAACGGTTACAAGACACTTTCCCAAAAAAATATGTCTTTATTCCATGATTTTTCAATGCATCAATGATAACATTACAATTTTCCATTCAGTTATACCTTCAAATTATGATTTTTCTATTCCAATACATAGAGAATGTTTTCACCTTTACAAAGAGACCAAA
Source organism: Taxus chinensis (assembly GCA_019776745.2). Lineage (NCBI taxonomy): Eukaryota > Viridiplantae > Streptophyta > Pinopsida > Cupressales > Taxaceae > Taxus > Taxus chinensis. The sequence continues at coordinate 679,499,496 of CM034149.1, forward strand.
ATCATTAAATTCTAACTACTGGAGCTTGAGTTATTCAAAATCGGGTCTAGGGGGTTCTTATAGAACAAGTTCCAAATCATCATACACAATCCGTAATACATTACATTATATAACCTTTATATTTTTTCTTTATAATCCAATTATATCATTAACCATTTGTAAATTGGATAAAGTGGATATCTAGGGAACTGGAGGCACCTAGGAACTTGGGTCATGTGGGCTAAGTTATTTCACATCTCTAAGATCCTGCACTATATTCAATTTCCTCATTTTTTACCTTTCCTTTACAAATCGGATCATAATAACTTGTGGGGTATAAAGGTTCTCATGGCACTTGTTTCATTCGCACTCAATTCTTCCGCACTTTATCCTCCTCATCATACTTCATCTACTTTTTCTCCCTCTTCTCTTTGTTATGTGAGTGCATCAAATCTCCAAGGAACTCAAGGTACACGGATACAAGCTCTTTCTAGGCCATTAGTTCCCACAACCAAATCCATCTCTGTAATACACTCTACCGTTCATCCAAACCTTTTCATTTGTAAATTAGATGAAAATGATATGCGGGGAACTCATTATCTCAAGGAACAGTGCTCTCAAATGTACTCTTTGGCCGCATACTCCTCCCCATCTACACAACACACAAATCCTCTTCTCACCAAAAATATTTGACTTTCGGGTGGACTTCGCTTACAGGGAAGTTTAGATCTCAGGGTACTCATTCTTTCTATTCCTCTTGTGCTCGAAAGTTTTATCCGACCTAAAATGCTCTATCCCTTTGACTTCTATGTTGATCCGGTTTGTGGAGAACTTAGGCCAGTGAGGAACTAGTTGTTGGGGTTTCCAAAGTCCGTAAATCCCGCAATACACTATATGTGGCATCTTAGACCATGCGGGGAAATGTTGTTCAGCAAGAACCTGTTCTATCCATAGCTAATCTATTTGTAATACGCTAGGAATCAAAATACTCAATTTTTCTAAAAATAATTCTAAGTCCCCAATAATTTTTCTTTCACCATAGGATTTTTTTATGAACACTTATGACACTTGTAAATGATATTTAGGCCTCAAAATAAATTGACCCAAGTGTACTAAAAAAATTAATTTCTCCATTAAACCCTTATCACACCATTCTGAAAGTTTAATAAACTTTCTAGAGACCATTGACACAACTAAAACATCAGTTCATCACTGAATTCACCATGAATGCTCAATTTATCACTAAGATTCCTCCTATATGCCATTGAACTAGTTATTATCCATCAATGTCATTATCATGCAATCACCTAGTTCAAGCTTCTTCATATGCTTTCTTAAGCTATTTCCTAAGACATCATGTCAATTAACCATGTTTGACCTCTTGAGCACACCTTAAATCATTCAATCACTATCAATTAACTAAGATTGAGGAAACACTATCAATCAACCTTCAACTACTTGTAGAGTGCTTAACCTTCATTTATCTTGCTCACTCTCCAATGCTTTCTCTTTCTTCCATCAATTCCACTTGACATTAATGACAACACCAATGACAATGAACTAGGGTCCAACAACCATAAGGTATGAAAATTTAATCAATTGTTACTGTTATGGATGTAATATATTTTGTCATAGAGCAAGAGCGTGTAGAAGGCTCTCCAAGAATGAGTACTCATGTGACTATGGAAGGAGTTACATTCCACATCATCCAAGAGGTATGTATGTTTTTGTTTGTTATATTTTTCATAATATTGGGAATATTTCAAGATACTGCAAGATGAGAAGAATAAGAAAGAATAGTCAAGACAAGGAGATGTACATCAAGAATTCTAGTCATGTGAATGAAGTGAAAGAGGAGAAAAACACATTCAAGCACATCATGAAGTAAGATCTTGTAGAGAAGGTGAAGGAAGAACAAAAAGCAGTCAATCTTAGTCATGATCAGTCCACAAGATAAGGTGGATTATTTTCTATGGAAGAGAATAGACGAGATATTGAAGAACACCAAGAATGTATTATATCATCTTAGATATAGGAGAAGAAGGATGATAGCCAAGGAAGAATAAAAAATAATGTTATCCAATTTTACGCACATGGAAAAATTAGACAACGGGGTCCTATTTCAATCAAATCACGACATTGGTCCTAGGGACTCACTTTCGGTCGTCATGAAGACAACACGATTAAAGTAATTAATAAATTGATAAGTGAGCTCACCTAGCTTTAAACAGAATCAACTCGGAGCCCAAATCAGGCTCAACTTAGTTACTAGCTCGGTTAGGGTGCTCGATGTGTAACTTGATGGTAGGAAGGGGTTGGCCATTTTTATGAAAACATAACAAGGCGATGTCAATTCGAGCCAACTCGACCGAGTTGGTCACAGTAAAAATCTGAGTTCATAATCAAGTTTTAGGATTGGCATAACAATAATCGAGCATAGAAATGGTAGGACATAGCTAAGAGAGGTCAACTTGGTCGAGCTAATGTAGTTAGCTCGGAAAGAGCTCGAAAGGTAACTCGGGCTTGGTGGAGTCACTTCAATACAGAGCTCTATTGGTTGTGAAACTTGCTCAATGGTGAGCTTGGACTTGATGCAGAACTCGGCTCGGTATGGATCTCAATGTGGAGCTCAGCAGAATGAGTTTTCAGGTGAGTTCACATGCGGAATAAGTGACCTCACGGTGGGGTCTCTGTACAGTGAACTCGTGAATGACTCGGGTGAGATAAAAATGGTCGAGCCAAGCCATTAGTGTAGTAAGGTAGAGCTTGTGAGATCGATCCATGTGCAAAAGGTCACACGATCAGCTAATTTTTAGGGAAATCTCGAGACTATGTAAAAACACATCAAAATTTGAATCGATAATGATTAGAGCTCCTAAGTAACTCAATGTGTAAATAAGAAATCGTCAATGAGATAGCTCTTAAAAAACTCAAGTACCTAAAATGACCCAAGGAGCGAGTTTAGGGAATATTGCAGGAGAAATTCAAATCATGGCTAGGTGTAAAGATGAAAATGTTAAGCCAGTGGGATTTTTGGGGTCAATAAGCAATGACATGCCCAAACGTGGGCGGAAAAGAGGCATAAATCCCACATTTAAGAATTTCCAGGGGAAATGATGAGATGGTGAGCCAATGTATTTTCTCCATCTAGGGAAGTGGGAAAATTTGCGTTCAAGATCCAAGCCGTGGTATCGTGGAAAGTGGGCTTCGGGAAACCTTCAGTCCATAGCCCAGTCGAGTCAACACAATGGTGCCGAAATCCTGCACTCTAGTCTGCAACATGGAATTTAGGAGAACATTGCCATGCAGGGATGTCAAAATGGCAAACCAACACAATATTTCCACATAGAGGAGGAGTCCGAGTTGGTAGCCAAGTTATTAGGTGAGTCACTAAGGTGAGTTTGAGGGCACAGCAGGAGTGAAGACCGAGTCTGTTGTCGAGCTAGCTAGGCAGGAGTTGTTAGGATACGGAATCAGTTGAAACATAACAAAATCTATGGGAAGAAAGGACCTATTTCCTTAAATGGCCAGGGCACAGTTACATCATTGTGATGAAGGCATAACGTCATCTCGATGGGAGAAATCTTGCCAAGGAATGAGCCACTAAGATCCCGAGTCTATAGCTGGGGGATAAGGTGGGTGCTGAGTTATTCACAGGAATGGTAGACATTTGGCATGATGGAGTGAGTCATGAGGGAGCCCATCTGATTGGAAAATTTGAATCGAATGAATTGGTCGATTCATAACAAAAGAAACAGAGAGAGATACGATTGGTATGTGGGGAAACCAATGGGGATATGACAATTGAAGAGTTTTTCAACTTGGAAGTAAACATGAATCAAGTCAAGCTAAGAACCAGTCAATATATTGATCGTGTGGATTGAATTAAGTATATACAACTCAGTGTCAACTTGCTTTAAGGGATACCGTTTCTTGATTTCCTTAGGATATAGAGAAAATATACATACATAACCTTTTTTTTACAATCATTTTCGGATTTTTACTTGCACCGTCTACGACAATTGAGGAAAATTTTGTTTGAGCATGAGGAAAAGAGCTTGATCAGACTACGTTGAGTTGGAGTTTGGGGTGTCAAGCTTGAATCAACAATGACTAGAAGGGAAGGTCAAGCAATTTTCTCGTTGTTGGCCTGACAAGTGAGCTTGGTGAAAAATAAGCAGGTAAGACACTCACCAGGTGAAGCAGAGGAGTATTTCAACATCGTGTGAACAAATCCCAACTAGTCAGAGTGGCTCAAGCTCATAGAACCGACTTGGAGGTGATTAGGTGAATCTTGTGAAAAGTTTTGGTCTAAACAAACTCGGTTTCAGCTGAGTTGATGCTTATTAGGAGAATTAAATCGAATGGCTCAAGTTTGAGCTCAATTTTAAATACATCACACATGAAAAGATTTGATTTCCGGCTTATGCATATGTGGATTCGGCTAAACAGTAAGGCAAAGGACCCCAAGTCATTGGCGATGGTGTGGCAAGCCTCAGAGGTATGTTGAACTGAAACTAAGCAATGGAATTTAAGAAGAAACAATGAAGGGGCTCAACGTTAAAATATTTTCAGCGAGCTAGCTATAGGTTGCCAAGTTGTTGTGAACACAAATATAATATAGCTTGGTCGATATATAAAGAAGAAGTCACGACAAACACGAGTAAGATAAAGCCATAATGGTAATCGCTCAACATTGGAAAAATCTAGAACGGAGCATGAATATCTCGACTCGGTATGGAAAGAATTATCTAGCTCAACAAAATAGGAAAACATTGCTGAGGTGAAAGGAAAAGGAGCTCAACTCGGTGGGCGGTGTTGAGTACATAAAAGAGATCTCGGTGATGAGCTTGATATAGATCTCAATACAGAAGAATCCAGAGCTCGGTTTCAGATCGCTCTATGGACAAAGGAAGTCATGCCCGGGTCATGGGTAACAAGCTCAATGGTAAGTTTAGTGTAGAGAAATGGGATAAGGTCTGAGTTGGCTCAGTCAATGAACTCAAAAATCACAAAAGACAAAGCTCATTTTGGATCTTGATGCATCGGTGGTGAGCCGTCTCCGAGGGACTTGGTGATAGAAGGATCTTGTCGGTATATACAAAGGGGCTCGGCTCGGTTAGGGTGGTAGGGCTTCAAATCGACAGAGATCTTGTTGAAGAAACGTGGTTGCAGTGGTAGGAGAAATTAGTTGCGGTGAAGGACAGAAGAGCTCGCGACCAACTCGGTGAGTTGGCTCAGCGAGCTAACCACCAAGTTGGTTCTTTTCTGACCCATTCACATGGACCCCTCCCTCTTCGATGTAAACTAGTCACCTGGGGGTCCCACCATTAATTATAATTAATTTAATATTTTTATTTTAATATTTTAATAAAAATATTTACTATTGTTATTTAAATATTCTTTTAATTAATTAAGGAGAACTAGGTCAATAGGAAATCAATGATATATGATTGAACCTTCTCAAGTGGTTCAACCAACTGTAATAAATACATCATGTGCCTTCAATTTAGGAAGGGAATTTATGACTCCTTCTCTCCTCTCTCTCAACTTCTTCTATAAATGTAACTTGGAATCTCATTCCAAGGGGTTCCAACAGGTCAGACAGGTTGGACAAGTTATATATCTAAGACAAGTGCAAATTTTTCAAGAGTCCTCTCTCTTCTACAAGTTGTCCTTGTATGTTGAGAGAACTTTCAAGCCTCCTTTCTAAGACTGTAATGGAAACCATTGCCTCTTCTAAATGTATGATGCATTGTGCATGTTATTGAAGTAATAAAAGTGTCTTTTTATGACTAATCTAGGTCCTTTCATTCTTATATACTTCTTTGTGCCTTTTCTCATGCTTATAGGTACATTGTACAAGTTCACATTTCTATTGCAGGTTCTTAGAGTTATGTGCTTATCAAGTGGTGGAGTATTGCATGCACTTGATTTGTGGTGCTTATTCACCATTCTCAAGTTCATCCTTCTTCATTGGAATACTGATAGATTATTTTGTCTGATAGATTTTAACAAAGGGAACGCATGCTTCCTAGTCTGTGGTACTTTGTATCCTCTCCAAGTTGCAGTAGGTGAATTCAACTTGTGGTGCACACACCCTCTTCAAATTAACCCTTCCTAAGTCTAGCAACACCCTTTATTTGGTGCGTCACCATCCCTAGTATAGTTTAATTTCTTGAAAATATATTTCCCTAAAACCAATGAAAATGTTAGCATAGGACTAGACAACCATTTTATTCCACTAGGAGTAGTACAACACTTAGTTTAGGAAGAGGAAGTCGGCCTTTTCCGGAGGTTCACCTTGAGCCCATGTCCAACAGCTTGAGAGGTGATCCCATGTTTCCCAATCACACCAAACATCCTATTCACATTCTAGCCATTCGGAGGGTGCAGTGATTTGGTGACAATAAATACTATAAGCCTCATGATTTTAAGGTGATGGAGATGTTGGAATCTCTTGAATTCATACTATTCTTGAACTCTGTGAAAATAGGGCGTCTCTTTTAGGATTCATAGAGGCATTCATAACTCAAATAAGAATCATGAATATGTGTTATAGGGGTGTTATGTAAATTTTTCATAAATCATGTTGAATACTTGAGGTTGTTGTGAGATGGAAAGTAGAAGAAACAATTACAGAGTTATGTTTATATGATGAATTTATTAGACCAGCAATATTCATGGCATTGTGTTATGATGAGCATCAAAAAGGTTTTGTGAAGGCTTGCAGGTTGATAAGTAGATTGAAGAGTGTGGTGTGTATTTTTGTACAAAAGGTTATATTTTGTGGTCTGATATAAGTGTGTAAGATAAATTGATTGGCCTATAAGACTAATATGGAATTTTTGAGCTATCTAGCCCATATGGTTATGAAGGACATGAAGAACACAATGTATACATGAAGTGTGTTGTCTAGGCTATGATCATAAGTTTGACAGTTATAAAAGGAAAGGTAGCATATTTTAAGATAAATTATAGAGGATGGAGAAATATGGGTATGAAGAACACAATGAACTCATTAAAACCCATTGGGTAAGATTTTTTCATTATAGAGTTGATTATTTTAGGTCCAAGACATATGTTTTACAAGTATCAACTAACATATCATGAAGAAGGCATGGGTATGATAGAGGTCTATCATAATGAAGTATACATGATGGAACTGACATCCTTGATAGAGATTTAATAGAGTGTATATTTGTAAACATTCTAGGGTTTGAATTTTGGTTTTGAATAAGGAAACCTCCCCATTAAAGAGGAGCTATTGTTGTCCCCTGAACTATGGACTGCTTGCACACCTACAAATTTTTCAACCAATAGTTTTTTGGCACCCACCGTGGGGCATGGTAGTTCTTTTAAGTAGTTCCCACTGAATTGATGTAGAGTTATATCACCTTTCAATGCAATCAACAATTTAAGAGATATCAAACAACCACCTGTACCCAAAATCTTTATAGTGAGGATCTTCCCAAGTAGCCCAAAATGGCTTAAACTTGCAATATTTGAACTGTTTCACTTTAATTGGCTTACTCAAACACAATACCTTGTCTCAACACTTCATATAATGACAATTCCACTAACAAGATGTTCACATTTCATAAAAACCCCATTTACTATTAACTTCATCAACTTGTCCTTCATTGTCTATCCTCGGTCTAAGCCCATAATCAATCAATTTTTAGCTTTTAGCCTTCACTATCACCTTCCAAACCTCCTACTAGCCCTACTTTCATGCATTTTGAGTCATATCTTACAATGTATGGGGTTTCAAGATAATTTAAGGCCATATTGGGATACCCATTTAAGCTTATCAACTTTGTGAAAGTTTTAGTACTACAGGCCTCAACCGTTCTATCATATTTTTTAATTAAGTCTTCCAAGTAAGTGTTACAGGCCTGGACCGTACTGTCATATTTTTCTCTCTTTACAAAGCTTATAAAGGAACAAAATCTTGAATATGACTTAGGGGGATGTGAAGATGATTAGTTCAATTTTTTTAGGCTTTCAAAATGAGTGAAAGGTCTTCAAATTACTTTTGGTTGATAAACCCTAGGAAGTGTTTCTTAGGAACCCGGTAGGCTTTAATTTCTTTTGAATTTCTTACTACTTGTTTTCAAGACTTCAAAAAATTTCCTTAATTTTTTTTTAACCTCCTTCAAGATTATGAGCTACTAGTAATGACTAATAATGTAAATAACATTGATTTCAACTAAGAATGGGTATGCGCATGCTCATAAGAAACATGGTATATTGAACCCTCACTCTCAAATTGAAGAAATAAAAACTTTTTTCCTTCTATAAACCTTAATCATGTTTTATATGTAATTCATACAGCCCTCTTATAGATTTCATTCATTCATACACTTATCACAACAAAAAATATGTTAAGGTTTGATCAAACTAAAACAATGCACAGCCACGGTCCTATTTCAAGGGATTTTCCCAACATACAATAGATAATAACATGAAATATAACCTTACAACCATGAAAATATCACCTCAAAATATTATTCCATGTGATTCCTATTAAAATGTCCTTATTTCATAGATCATAGTTCTTAGAATATCAAATCATTCTTGCAATTTCCCAATATCATTATTACATTGTCTCATACATCAGTCCTTGTGCTATGAATTAAGACAGTCACTAAGATAACTCTTCTTCCTCCTCCTAAAATGGTTCTCATTAGACTCTCCATATTCTACTAAGAAATAAACCATAGTTCTTAACTACAAAACTCATAATCACACATGAATAAACAAGAGATCAGTCTAAAAACATAGAGTTACATATTATTAACTATATTTTGCATACAAAATTCCCATCTCCTCTACATAATCCTCGTGGATTCCTCTTGTAATTCCTTCTCTTACCTTCCTCAGAAGGCTTCTTCTTCAATAACTCTTATCCATTCAAGTTTCCATCTCCTTACACTTATTTATAAAACCCTAACTACCTTTTACAAGGTTTTTTATGCTCATACATAGCCAAAATACATCATGTTTTACTCTATCACTCCACTTAGGACCTACTCAATATGTTCTCATTACACTTACACACAATTTAAACCATAAAACATCATTTTCCACCTCTAAACAAGCCATGAAATTCACAATTACAAACTTAGAAATTTGAACTCACAAATTGGAGGGAAATGTAAAAATTTGATTTTTTGACCAACTTGACTCTTCCTCATGACCTCAACACATCCTATAACACTTAATTTGACCACATAGCCATGAGTGAATGAGAAAATATCACTTTTGATACTCTCTTAATGATTCTCCTACATATAATTCACCATATCTATATTAACAAAGTGTTCTAGAGATATTTCCAAAATTGGCTTAGCGTAGATACACCAGAGCTACTAGAGCACAAGGATTTGAAGATCTTGATTTCTAATTCTGGTAACAACATTCTTTCAAAATATGTATATAAATAAGAGGAAAGGGAAAGATATGTGTTATGGCACCTCCTATAGAAAGAAAATATGGATGTTGTTCTCAAGAAAGTAGAACTAAATCTTTAGTCTTATTAGGGATTACTTTTCCTTTACAAACTGTTTTCCTTAAAATGGAAACACCAGTACCCTAGGGGATGAATATTGAACCCCTAGCCCTAGCTAAACCTCTCCATGATTTACCCTAAGGTATTTATAATAACTTCCCAAATTTTAAAGGAGATGGTAAAGTTCATCCTAATGAAAATTTGACTACCTTGTATGTTCCTTATGGGGTTTTTGGGGTCGCTCATGAAGATGTTTTAGTTAGGATTTTTATTTAAATTTTACAAGATAATACAATGGAATGGTTTTATCATTTCCCTACCAATAATATCACTAATTGGGATACAATGGAAACTAAGTTTTAATCTAGGTTCAATCTAGTAAAAGATCCTCAAGGTCTTTTAACAAAACTTTCTCAGTTGAAGAAGGAACCGTATGAACCCATGATGGAATTTTTAGCAAATTTTAATAGGTTTGTTCATAAGATTCCATCTATTTCTTGAATAACTACTGAAAACTTGAAATGTTTCTTCATTAATTCCCAGCTCCCTGAAGTAAGCTTTGCATTATGAAGAGCTATATTACTAGACTTAGGTATAGATCAAGAACCAGCTATAAGTGTTGAGGATGATTTGATTATGTCTTGAATATTAAAGAAATATCCTACCAAATATAGAGCTTCAACCTTAGGCCTAGCTAATTCTAACTATTTATTTTATAAACTAGCCAATGATTTGATTGATCTCAAGAATAACCTTTCTCAAAATACTTCATAGAAAGACATTCCAAGGAATAATTTTCCGCCTAGGAATTGATTACTTGCAGCCTAACCCAGGCTAGCCATTGAAGGTCCTCCTATAAAATTCCCTGTTAATGCAGCTTGTGAAGTATATGAAATAGATGAAGAAGTTACTACAGAATAATTTGCAAAGGTCAAAGAGGAAGAGACTAGAGAAACCAATAAAGCTACAGAAGATTCAAAAAATTGGATTTTTTACTTATAAAGAGGATGCTTACAAAGAGGAAGTGGAATACATGAATAGTGATTCTTATGGAGTTATGAATAGAGCACAATTGAGTAAGAATAAGAATATTGCTCATCCAAATAAGAAAGAAAAATTAACATAAGCTCCTAAAGTTATTCCTATGGTTATGAAATGAGGGTCTCCTATTCCTACTACTAAAGAGGTAAGTACTTCTTCCTCTCCAACTCCCATGTATAAAGTTTCTACGACTCCCAAATAAAATGAAACATAATTCTATTGTTATATCAAATCAAGAGAATTATTCTTCTAGATCTTTTGATATAATTAATCATATCAAGAAGACTATGGTTCAAAGTTTTAAAGCAGGGCGTTATCAAACCCATCCAAAAGCCTTTTCTCAAGTGACTAAATGTTTTTAATACCAAGTCACCCCAAAATGATCCCTATTCCAAAGGTATTCTACCCAAACCTAAATCCCCATCTCCACAAAAACAATTATCCTCTACATCAGAGAAAATTAATCCTTTTTATGTAACCTTGTTAATAGCAAGGCACAAAATGAGTAATTGTATCATTGACTCTAGTGCATCTGATAACATTATGCTTGCGCAAGTAGCTTATGCATTAGGTATAAGTGTTGCCCAAGATTTTGGTTCTTGCTATTCCATGAAAACTAAATAAGTTCCTCTATTAGGACATATAGAAGATGCACAGGTAGCTTTTGCATCTTTTTCCAGAAAAAGAGTCAAACTATTATCCTAGTTGCTAACATTCCATCTTCCTGTGCAATTCTTATGAGTAGAAACTTTTGCAAAGATATGGGAAGTGAAATTAAAATGTATTAGTTCATGCTTCAAGATTCCAATAAAAGGATAAATGAAGAAAAATACTACGTGAAAGGCAAGCAAAAATATATTGTTCCAAAAAAAGATGAGCCTAAAGAAAACGTTTTATATGAAGATATTGATCATAGAAATTATATGATTATGTCTAATTTATTTAGGGTTTATAGAAAGCGAAAGGGATCCTCTCCCCATTCGATATATGGGGATTGGTTCACTATTCTACACTTCTCTCACCCCTCCCCTTTTGGAAAGATATAGAGAGGGCCCTCCCCCTGACCCCTTTAGAACTATAGACGAGGGCAGGTGAGTTCCCCTTTAAGGATTGGCATTCCAAAAAGGTCATTCAGGATGATTCAAATGACATTTGGATTCTTGAATTTTATGGTAGTTGTTCTTTTACTAGTTCAAGAGAAGGGGAGGTAGTAATTTCACTTTCTGGAAAAACACACCCATTTTCATATAAACTACGATTCTCAAAAACTAACAATAATGTTAAGTATGAAGCTCTCTTGTTTGGCTTGATTATATAAAATTAAATGAGAGTAAATACTAATCAAATGTAAGGTGATGTAGAGCTCATAGTGAAATAACCTTTTCCAAGTTTAAAAATGAAATACTAAAACATTATAGGAATAAGGTATGAGACTTAATTAAGTTATTTGAGGCTTTTTTAATTAATATTGTGTTGAGGGAAATTAATTTAAGAGTAGATGCATTGACATTCTCAGGATTTTTTTTGGTACCCTCACTTTGACTTTCATCAAAAAAATACACCATTACAATAATCTTTAGGCTTAGTGTTTCCAGATAATGCAGAAAATTGGAAATTTTTCAATGATGATCAACATCTTATTTCTTTTTTGGAGCTAAAAGACAATTTCAACCAATTGTATTTTAAAAGAAGTGAAGTTGGGTATAGGGGATCACTTTCATATAACAATTGAATAAAGGGGTTGAATCTAAAATTGATCGAGATGGATGCATTATGCTGAAAGGAAATAAAATACCCAAAGGTTTGGTTAGTTTGGAAGATCTTTTTGACAAACATGACTTCTTTATAAATAGAAAAGTGTCACAAAACATTAACCAATAATCTAAATGTGAGAAGATAAATTTAGGAAAATCCTAAAAATTTTAAAATTGGAAAGTGCTCCTCTAAAGAAGAAAAGAGGAAATTTGTGAAAAATTTGAAGAATTACATTGATGTGTTGGCATATTCCTATGAAGATTTGAAAACTTTCAAGCCAAGAGAAATGCAACACTATATTCCTATAAATCCTAGTATTCATCCTTTCTGACAGAAACAAAGGCAATACCATCCCAAAATTATTGGGAATATTTATCAATAAATCCATAAGTTGTTTAAGGATAAAATCATTTTCCCTATTCACCATTTTGTTTGGGTTGCAAAAATTGTCCCAGTAAGGAGAGAAAAACAGGGAGATAAGGATTTGTGTTGACTTCTGTAACTTGAATCAAGCTTCCCTAAAGGATAATTATCCCCTTCCTATCATGGAACAGATCCTAAAAGTAGTAACCAGTTCAAAAAATTTGTCTATGCTTGATGGTTTCCCAAGATATAATCATATTGAGGTTGATATTTGGGATCAAGGCAAAACATCCTTCATTACTCCATGGGGAAAATTTTCTTATAAGATAATTCCTTTTGGGATCATTAATGTCAAAGCCACTTTTTAGAGAGTGGTGGATTTTTCTTTTGGACATATTAAAAATAAATGTATTTTTGTTTACCTTGATGATCTCATAGTTTTCTCCAAGGATAGGAAAGATCATTTTCAGCACCTCAGACTTGTTCTATAGAGATGTAGAGATCACGAGTATAATTTTAATCCTATAAATTCTATGTTCGGGGTAAAGAATGGGAAACTTCTTGGTCACATTGTTTCAAAAGATGGGATCAAGATTGACCCAGATGGAGTGTAAGAAATTGAAAATATATCTCTTCCAACCATCAAGAAAGGTTTTCATCCTTTCTTTGGTAAGATTAACTTTCTCGAAAGATTTATCTAAGAATTTGCTACATTGACCCTACATATAGCTAAAATGATGAAGGGAAAGCCATATTTCCATTGGGATTATGAAGGAAATAAAGATTTTTAATCGAAATAAAGGAATGTATTGTGAAAACTCTTGTTCTTGTTTGTCCATATTTTGAAAAATATTTTATAATTTATTGTTATGCATCTGAAAAAACTCTTTCTACCATTCTAGTCCAAAAAAAACATGAAATAAGTTAAAGCACTTATTACTTTCATGAGCTATGTTTTGAAGCCTCATGAGGTTAAGTATTCCCAAATGCAAAAACATGCCTTTTTTATAGTTAAAGAAGTAAAGCAATTTAGATTTTATATTACTAACTGTCACTCTATCATTTTTGTTACAGATCTCACTATCAAGTCCATTTTGACACAACAACGACTTGGTTCCAAGAGAGGAAATTGGATTTCCAAAGCTCAGGAATATGAAAATGACATTAATCCTACCAAGCTTATGAAAGGATATGTTCTATGCCAGTTGATAGCAAAAGGTGTAGGTGAGGATTCAAGCAATGATAAATCCATGGAAAGGTGAGGTAATTAAACAAGTTGAAGTAGAGAAACAAGAGAGTGAGAACAAGGAAATTGAAAAATAGGAAGGTGAAAATAAATAAGAAGAAGAATATGAAGATGATGAAGAAGAAGAGGAATATGTTGTTGAATTTTTAGCTTAGGATTTCGGGATGACAAGTGCTTCTAGACCTAATTATAAGAAGGCCTTCTCCTACTCATATAGTAACTATTGTGGTAGAATCTACCTCTCAATCTCTTCTCCACCCCTTGCACTTGCAATAGTTGCTTCAAGAGCATCTTCAAGTGACTCCTTCTCTTTGGTTCATCCCATGATTTACATCAAGAAAATAAAAACTCAGTCAAGAGTAAAAATTATTAACTATGATGTTGTGGCTACACTTCTCGGTACTTCATCTCCTCCCTAAAAAGATAAAACCACTTCGTTTTGGTCCCTAATACCTTAAGACAAAAATTCATTGAGATTGCAACACCTAAAGAAGACAAGAATGAACAAGAGGTTTTTTTAGCTTATTTTGAGCTAATAATGATATATTTAGGAGAATCAACCCCTGAAGGAGATATGCACAACCTGAAGGAAAAAATGTCCAAGGTAATTGAGTGTGTTGAAAAGGTGAAGAAAACCCATGAAATTTTGGAGGAACATGTACATATCCTCTTCAATTTCATTAGATCTTTCCTCTCTTCTCACAACACTCAATTAAATCCCACTCCCTTGGCTTCTTTCATGGAATCTGTTACAACATCTAATATCGATATGAAGGTAATTGCTGAAATGAAAATGCATATAATTCAAGGAAAGGATGTAGAAGCATGGGTTGAGAATATTCTCATCACAAGTCTTGAATTCATCAATGAAGATTGTAAAACTTATAACAACATCATCACAGCACAAAAGCAATACTTGGGCTAATTTGATCCACTATGTTCACATTATGACCCGTACTGCTGAAAAAATTCTCATTTCAGAGAATATTTTTTATGATTCCATGAACAACTTGTCTCGTACAAGGTCACTTAGTGTTGAGTGAAGAATGAAAGTTCTTAAATAATCCTTGATCGAGATACAAAATATCATTCAAATGGGAGAATCTTTGAAGTCTGAGATATTTTCTTATCTTAGAGCCCTCCATTATGATATCTTTCAGGATAGTTCACCTCAACGAAACTCAACAAATCATATCAAGGAGCATTTCAATAAGTTGCTTAAGGAAGACTTGTATAAGACACAAAATTTGAATAAAGATAAAATGGAAGAGTTATCTAAGCTAAACAATGTAATAGTTTAAGCTTCTAAGGGTTTAGCTCAGTATGGAGGAACAAGTTCAGAAATGGAGAATTCTTTAAGAAATTAGATGATTAATCTTACTAAAACAATTGTGTCAAAGGAAGCAAAAATTTCAGTCGCTGTGAAAAAATTCTGGATTCACATATTGAAACTTAAGTTCCCAGCTTCTTCCATTTCCTCTCTTCCTTCTTCTAGTACTAGACATAGCTAATTGTTTTATTTTATCGTTGAATTCATTTTTCGTAAAATAAATACTAAATGTAAAATTCATTTAAAAAGGTATTTAACTAATTAAGTGATTAATCACATAATTAAAAATTAGTTAAATATGTTGTTTTTTCCCCCTCTTGCCTATAAAAGGCTTCATTTTCAATTGTAAAGGGGGTCGGATGCTGGTCATTTTGATGTAAAGGATATTAATTTTGAATACATAAGAGAAATTTCATTTTTCCTCTTTCCTTATCTCTACTCTCTCTCTCTTTGTTAATGTTTTGCACCATTTATATGTTCTAGAATACAAAACTTTGAACTCATCTTTGTTTACCAAGAGCTATTAAAATTTGAGCCAACGTGCATCTTGTTTAGAACAATGAATATCCATTATATATAAATGTGTATCCTAAATCCTTATTGACTTGTAGAAATAAAATAATATTTGTTTTTCTTCTTATTTTAATTTTTTTTTTTCCCTCTTTTCTCTGCATTGAGCTTTTTTCTATCTTAACCTCTTTTCTCTATATTCAAAATTATATGATTATACGATGGAACTAGCATCCTCAAAAAATATTTTTAAAAGTGTATATTTGTAAATATTCTAGGGTTTCAATTTTTTTTTGAATACGGAAACCTCCCCATTAAAGAGAAGGGATTGTTGTCCCATGAACTATTGAATACTTTTACATCTGAAATTTTTTTTAGCTGACAATAGGTTTAAAGTCTCCTATCACATTTAGGAATCTCCATATTCTTTCTACAAGCAAGACAAGTGACCCTTCCCAAGTATTTGAACAAGTTTGAAACTAAAGAAAATCATTGTCAAAACATGGTTATTGAATTCTGATTGCACTACAGTAGATATCACATGCTATGAGAACAATGTGAAGTTTGAGCCCTCTTTGGATTAGTGGAAATGTTTTTGGTGCATAGGGGTTCCCACAACCCACCTAAATTTGTTTTGCAGGAACTCCTTCTATTGTAATGGCTCTCGGGTTTGAGTAGAGTTTACAAATCCATTCTAAAGGTGAGCGAAGAATACCAACACATAGTGACAATCATTTCTAGGAAGGTAAAACACTCAGGAAGTTACAGAGCCATATTACAAACAAGTATAAGACTATACATAAGGGTTAGGACCATACATACACACTTGACCTAGTTGTACGATTTTGATGAGATTCAATTTCATGTATCAGTTTTTCGAGACTCAAGACCAGCCTATTCGTGCATTCATATCACCCAGACTTTCGAAGATCTACACGGAATTAGCCAAGTACAATTCTCCTTTGTGTTTTTGATAGTTTTTATATCAATATTCACTTTGACAATTGTTATTCTGATTTTTTAATTAAAGTTAGAAGTTAATTAAATCAAAATATCCACCTATTGCATTATTTCATCCTTTTTATGTATGTTAATTAGAAACACATTAAAACTTAAAATAGAATGAAATAGAATTCATCAAAAAGAGAAATCATTTAGCGATCCTAACATTTTCTAATTGAACATCATACCCCTAACCCTAGTGTCCTTAGGGTTTTCATCTGACAATAAGATATGATTTGTTGGCATCCATGGCTTATCGTGTTGTTCCTTTTACATATGCATCCACTAAGCACTTTAACCCTAGTTCTATCCCAGGACTTATATGATGATTTAGATGATATTACTATAGTTTCTTAATTTGGACATAAGGACACATATGAGGATTATGTTTATTAGCCATAATGATCTATTATTGATATATTTTCTAGTGTTATTCTTACTCTTTACATTAATATTATCCAAGGTTAAGGTTCTAATATTTATTTTTAAAATCATAATTAATACCTTCCTGATGATGAGGAGCAACATTTTCAGCATTTCTTACATGAAAATTTTGACTACATTGATATTCTTCTCCGTGCTACAATATATCAACTCAAGCATACCCATGTAGAAACATATATTATACCCATAATTTTGTGACCAAATCCTTAGGGTACCCCACATTCCCTATGTAAAATATTTATATACCTATTCTTGCAACCTTTATTGTTACTACATCTCATATCAATCACCATATTGGCTCGCATACATCTTCATCTATAAAACATGCTCTCGATTCCCTTATTAACTCATTACAAGCACAAATATAACAATTATAACAAGGTGTCTCTCATAATTCTAGTTATATGGACTCTTCTAAATTATTACATAATCCAATCGCACCTGAAGTTGTTTCATATCCTTTTATTGGTTTTGTTTCACCTAAGCTTCCTATCTATGATGAAAAATGTGATCCCCAAGAACATCTAAGATCATTCCATGTTGTTTACTTTAACAATACATCTAATGATATATTGTTTTCTAAGGTATTCTCTAGGAGCCTTAAGGAATTTTTTACACTGTTTTTATGATCTCCCCACACATTCTTTGCACTCTTTTACAAATAGGAAAATTAAATTTTCTACACAATTTTCAATCAACATTGGTGATAATATATCTTACGCACAAATTTTCAAAATCAAATAAGGATCTGACGAGCATATCAATTAATGTTTATTACACAATCAAACAATATTTGCCAAGATGAACAACATATTATCTAACACTCTATTGCAAGACCTTTTTATTCAAAGTTTGTTTCCTCTATTGCAAGAATCAGTCATGTTTGATAAGTTTCAATATTTTGACCATCCATGTCATACAATCAAAGAGCGTGAAGCTAAAATATTACACATGAACAAACTTAAGTATGTTATTAGCCCACCTAATTCATTCAATGTCAATTTTTAAGGTAAATCTTATTTCAAAGGAAAATCTAATGATCCTAAGGTTACTTCTAAAAACACTATCAATATTATTTCTCAATGTACTAAGATCCAATTACAACCTTGTCTTATGGAGGTTTCTTGTTTGATTTCTACTATTATTTTACTTGTTTCATTTCCAAGAAAACATCCACACTAATCTACCATGATAGTCATTTCCAAGAAAAAATTCACACTAATCTACCATGATATAAATTCCAAGCACTTCCGTTTGAGTTTTAAGTACAAATGGCACAAAAAATTTACATTTACAAAACTGAACATATAATTTCCAACAAGCGCAAACTTAGGAAAATTCATATACCAGTATTAGCAATTAGACATTAATCTTTTGGGTATTGTAGAAGTGGTTGAATTGGTTGTATCATGAAGTCTAAAAGGGAAGCCTTGCCTATCAAAGATATATTCAACCTCAAGAAATGAGGAAGATGGTTAAGTGTTTAGTTTCAGAAGGGCATTCAGGAAGAGTATCTTGGAATTAAGCCTGGAATTCATTGAAACAACAAGTAAAATGGCTAAGCAATAAGCATCTACATTGGTTCATTGCCCTTACCAAGAACTTCACGGAAGAGTAGTAGCCCTATGATTTTCTAGAAGAAGAGAAACCTATGGTGAATGAAGATAAAGCAACCCTCAAGATAAAGTGAAAAGCTAAGGTAAAAGACTTTGACTATCCTCCTTTCAAAGTTACAAATATGCTAGTAAATATAGTGTTTTTTTAACAATTCAGATCATTGAACCATAGTAGATTAATGGTTGAAGCAATAAGCATGTATGTTTAAGAAATGAAATA
Organism: Taxus chinensis; assembly: GCA_019776745.2. Classification (NCBI taxonomy): domain Eukaryota; kingdom Viridiplantae; phylum Streptophyta; class Pinopsida; order Cupressales; family Taxaceae; genus Taxus; species Taxus chinensis. The sequence continues at coordinate 679,518,516 of CM034149.1, forward strand.
TTTGTAGAAGAAGAATTAGTAATGCACCACAGAAATTCTTTTGGCATGGGGAAAATGTGCATCATGCAATCAAGAAGATAACAAAGTTGATATAAGCTCTTTGAAAATAAGAAGAAACCAATGGTATGCTAACACAGGAATTGTTGAAGCAATCAGTTTGTATACAATCTGATCATAAGATCTATTACAATAATAAATAGCAATTTATTCAGATAGGATCTATGATAGAAAGTCTGCAGGATTATACCAGAGTTTTGAAAAAAAGTTCTCTGCAAATGCACCTGGGCCTGAATTAGGCGGATATGCTTCACCAAGTACTTTGGAGGTTTCCATCAAACACAAATGAAGACAAGCCATGCTATGCAAATTCTCATCATTAGACCTTAATGAGGCAAGTGTTCAAGCAAACTTCACTGAAGAAAAATCAAGGTAGGGGAGATTTCTACAAATGGGCAAACTCAACCACAGAAAGAAACAAAACAAGAAGTAAAGATGCCATCTGGAAATCATCCTACACGAAGGTCCTTAGAAAGGTGAAACATGCCATCACTTAACTTTATATGAATGCAAAGATCCCATAAGTATCATCATAGTCATTGTGTTCAGAGCCTAAGGAACTTTAAAGTGTTACGAAGTTGCATCTAGAATTGCATCCCAAGAAACTATACCAGAAGTCAGGCCAGCCATAGACAGTCCATGGCATCTTTTTGGTAGATAGGGAAATAGGTTAAGATATATAATTCAACAGCTTCCCAGATGTCTAGATGAGACCTTACAGTTGTGCATTACTAATAACACTACCAAGGATCTTTGTTCAACACCTTGATACATGCTTCCACATCCAAATCCAAGCTTGGTAAACTTCACAATATCTAACTGCAGTGTTAGTTTGCTAATGAATTCATCATGAAAGGCTTAGTGGCTCCATCAATTCTCCCTTGTACCATCAGAAGAGACCCTTCCAGGGAATTAGGCACTCTTCTAGGAATGATCCATATGTATGAAGTAACATTTCTGACCACTTCCTCATGAGTGAAAGTAATGTGATGTTGTCTGGTAAAGACAATGACATACTCTCAAGTGCCTACATCCTCTACAACATAATTCTGCAGATCTCCAAATGGAAAGATACTACAAACTCCAGCTGCTTCCCCTTCTCAACTGATCCATCAGGTAGGCAATCTAATCCGTAATCAACACTTCTCCTGATAGCTTATTGATTTCATCCAAAGTACTCAGGTTACTCTCAGCAACTATGTTCATATCTACTATGCTTGTCACCAGTTGCTTAAGTTGATCTGTTGAGATCTTTCATAACCTTTAGGTGGGATGACACCTCTGGATGAGTTATACAGAAGCTTGACGAATAATTAGATTTTTCCATTCATCGATAGCTTTCACCTAGTTACTTGCATCTTCCATTTCCTGACATCAGATGATCACTCACCTGATTTTGAGATGAAATGGGCTGAGTGGAAGATTTAACAACCTTGGCAATGATCTCACACAACTGAGATACCTGCTTTTGACTTTTGGCTTTCTCCACCTTTTCTCTTTCAAGCCTAAGGAATAGAGCATCTATCAATGTAATGTGTATCCTGCTTCAATCCTTCTGTGGTGGCTTGACCGATAGGTACTCTGGTTACTGTTATGTCCTCTACCATGAGCTCATCCTCTTTCTTCCCTTCCACCGAACCTAACATCTCAACTAAACTTCTGCCCCGACTCCTCGATGATCAACCTTGAAGTTACCTTAGCAACTTTAGGTTTTCTGTCTTTTCACCTAGATTCAGGAGTAGCTACAAATCGTGTTCCTCCAAATTCACTTCCACTCTAGCTTCTTGAACCAACTGTGAAGTCAACCATTCTGAGAAATTACTTCTCAGAGAATGAGAATTTTTTGAGTATACTACTATCTCCCACTCTGATTCCTCTCCATCAGAAACTGCTACAGTGTTGTGGTTGTCATCTTCTGAATCATCCAAGGACAAATCTCTTTCAAACTCTGCCATATGCAGCTTCAACGTTTCTTTAGGAACATGTGTTGAATGGAGTGGCTGAGGAGAGAAGTTGAATGTTTGTGCAAATTTAGTGGAGGAATGGATGTGTCCTACTGAGGTGCAATAGTTGGTGAAGTACTGGATGTTCGAGAAACCAGAACTAATGTCATAGTCGTGGAAGTGATCTTCTCTTTCGAAGGAGAGCTATGTTGTGCACTTTCATCTTCTCGGGTCTCTTGCTACTTTCTCCTCTATGCTTCCTCTTAAGGGAATCTCTTGTGCACCGAAGTTGGTGTGACTTAATTCATCAATGCTTCATCAAGGTAGTATCCATTCGTTAGCAACCAATCTGAAGTATTCACCAGAACAACCGGTAGATCTTTCTTCAATCGTATGGAAGCCCCCTACATTCTCCTAAATTATAGCTCTATCTCCTCCCATTTGATGGCATGTGTCAAGTAACACAGTCCCATCATCTTTAAGATCTGCAGGTATCCGTGCTAATCTAAATTCGAACACTTGACATGCTCTATAGCCTGCTGAAATTTTCTTTCTAACCTCATTTACTCACTTTTGCAATTCGTCCAGAAATCCTCTAATGAAGGCACATGTGTGTACTCCTGGGAGATATTTCTTAGCTACTCTAAATGGATCGAAGTTCAGCCGTGCCAGGAAGAAATTTTGCTTGTACTCAGAGAACATTTCCACCTCCATTCCTCAAGCTCTATGAATGCTCTGGTAGCTATAATGATGCCACAGTGATTGGGAAGAATCCCGTATACTTGTTCCATTTCAACACAAGGTTGTGTATCTCCACAAGTTGTCTTACTCAGATCCATGGTGATTAATCTATCATTCAGATATCTTGGCAGCTTAACCAGTTCTCCAGAAAAGCCAGCAACCCTGAGATATGTGAAATCCGCAAACTGAATGAATAGACTGTCAATTCTGGATACCAACTTCCCACACTTCCTTACTTAGTGGCTGTTGGCCTTTAGGTCCCTGTCTAGCCTACAAATGAATTTGTACAAATTCTAATCCGTCATTAACCACTTTGAAATCTTTCTTGCAAGAAGGTACAGTAAGTCTGTGTTTAGCACTCAAAAATGGGGTCCTTGGAAAAAACACCACATTTATCCATCTTGGAGAAGATCCTCTTTGTGTGACATGCATGATTTGCCACTGAAGATAGAACCTTCTATTTTGAAGCTGAAAGTATGCTTCACATTCTAGAGTTGCTCAACAATGTTTTCACTAATTATTTCTGACCAATTGATTATCAAATCCACTTCAATTGATTTCAATGGTCCTGACAGAGAAAGCATACATCCATGTGCGGAAAGTGTGAGCATTTCGCTTTACCATTTATCATACATAACAATTTGGCAATATGAATCTACCTCCTGTACCAAATTGGACCACAAAAGAGTTCTTGGGAATTTGGAAGGAGATCTGGGCTTCTTCATGTATATGTTGTTCATTATGTTCATGCACTCAACTCTATGCTTCTCCCACCTGCTTCCAACATCTTGTATGCTAATAGAAGTCACCACCTTTCGTGTTGGAATCTTCAAACAATAATTGATGAATTGTGCATCCAACCGGATTATTGTTTTCCCCGTAGGCATCTCAGACTGATTTGGATGATGGATGGTAAGACCTGGCACACTCCATAACGAATTTGGCAATTGGGCTATGTATGGAAATGCTGTATCTTGAATAATTCCACTGCTTTTAACTGCATGCATGAGGAAAGTCTTTCAATTACTCTGGATCTATTAATCAATTCGGAAAGAGGTTCCAGACCTAGATCTGTGTCTCCAATGTCTATGAATTTGGAAGTGATGCATGATTCCGTTGTGCTTTCTTTTTCATCCCTCTTTGCCATGGCTATGTCGATCTTTGTCTGAACAATTCTTTTTCTCTGTATCTTGTCAGAATTCTTCAAAACTGGTGCAGATCTGGATAATTCTTCAGATTCAGAGGATATATTCAATGTATTGGACATTGATTTAAGCTCCCTTTCTTTTATAAAAGCACCTGTAATGAATTCCTATAATTAATTCAGACAAAGATGGCAACCGGAACATGAACAGTGGATTTTAATCATAAAAATCTTCATAATTCAAGCCTGATGCCCCAAATTTGATGTTCTATTTGCATGCAAAGCAAGCATGAATTTTACCAACTTCACCTGAGCACCTGTATCACTTATGCAAACAATTATCCAGACACAAATCAACCTCCTTCAACCTGTGCGCCAATTGGAAGCTTTTAGCATTAATTACACCTTCTTTTGAGCAAAAATCCTCTTCAAATGGGGCGCACTTTTCCTTTGGGCTGCACTTCTTTGCTTGTGAATTAATTAATTCATCCTTATGGCAGCCCCTGCTTATATAATCCTTAGGATTTTGTAATTAATTAATGTCTTTCCTATTCCTGGCAATTAATTAATTATTTAATAAGCTTTACTCTTCAAATGGGGTGCCTATTTTGTGCATGCTCATGGCTGCCATTAAATAAATTAAATTTATTTAATTTTAGACTTCTGCTTCTAGTTAACTCAAGCCTCACAGTATGCTTTGACCTTAGCCACTGAAAATAGGAATTAATTTAATCATTTAATACTTTAAAAAGTATTATTTCTCTCCCAAATGGGGCGCACTTTTTGACATAAAGGGGCTGCATTAAATAAATATTATTTATTTAATTTTAGAATAGTCTATTTCCAACTTCCCTTTGTCTACTTTCCTCTGTTGACTTTTCCACAAGCTTGGGCACCAAAATTGGAGAAGATATTAATTAATTTAATTAATTTAAGGCTGCCTTCCTTTCCCCAAAGGGGTAGCACTATTTGGCATAAGAGATTTCTATTTTTAAAAGTCAGATGACAATGGGATTTTTTACCCTACAAGGCAGCCCTGAAAATCTCATGATTCCACTTAAGTCATTTGACTTTTATAATGGGATTATTTACCCTGCAAGGCAGGCAATAAAATCCTCATGATTCACTTAAGTGATTTTTCTTTTATTCCATAATGGGAATTTTTACCCTGCAAGGCAAGTAAGAAATTCTTGCCTGCCTGTTGCCTCTAATTTTCCCATTGTGACTTAAGTGACATTGCTTCCATGGGAAAAAGTACCCTGCTAGGCAGGTACAAAATTCTCACCTGCCTGCTGCCTCCAAAAATCCCATGATCCACTTCAAACCCTCTTTTTCCAAAAATGCGACCAGCCCAGAAGAGGTTTTTTGGTGCACGACTTCGTCTTTTCCTAGAGAACCAGACCTCCGATGGTGAATTCCTTCTGGCACAATGTGTGTATGTGATCTCCAGATACTCCAGGATAAGAATCAGGCCAAATCGGCTAAGGAATTGATCCATATAAATTTCACAGAAAATGAAACGGGAAAACACAAAATGTTGCTAGAAGTTACAAATAAAGCCTAGAATGCATTCCTGGTAAAAACCCTACTAGTATATGGGAATAATGATATGTACGATTACAACAGAGTTAAACCAAAGCACAAATTGCCTCAAACAAGGCTCAAAATAATTAAATACAAATTTCCTGTAGGCAAATCCCGATGACAGAATATAACAATTTTGGGCATCTGGGTATTTGGTGAAAATGGCTACTATGGCTCTTTGGGAATATCTTTACACATTACAGGAAATTACTGGCAATAAAAACACAAAGCAATCCATTATTTTAAAAGTATGAATTTTTTTTTAATAAGGTGGTCCCAGATTTCAGGGTGAAATCTAGGGACACCAGTCGGCTCCGTATGTGGACATCTTTTCCTCTGTCAAAATGACAAGGGAAGAGATGATATCTCAAGCATCTTTGGTTTTGTTTTGTATCTTGTCTTTTGGGCACAGGGTCAAACAAACAAAAACAACACAACACAAAAACAAAACAAGGAATTACAAACAAATTTTTATTTATGTACATATAGGTTTTACCCTGCTCTTCATGTTCGGAACAGCTTCAAGTGTTTCCCGTTGAAAGGAAACGGTAATTCAACTCCATCATGATGAGCAAGAATGAAGCTATCTGCTCCAGTGATCTTCTTAATCACAAAAGGCTCTTTCCATAGTGAATCAAATTTTCCATGCATGCCTTTTGCTTCTCTTATTTTTTCCCATAAAAGGACCCAGTCATTGACTTCAAACTTTCTTTCCCTGGCTTTTTGTCGAAGATGACTTTCACCTTCCTTTGATGCTCTGTCAACCTATCTGCAACTTGAGTTTGTACCTCCCTCAATTCAGTCAAGTACATTTTTCTTTTATCAACAACATCAGTGAATGTAGAATCCTCCAGGGCTCTAGAAAGTTGTAGGGTAAGAAGTTCCGAAGTAAGAGGCATCTTTGTGTCTCTTCCATATAATAGCTGAAAAGGAGACATGCCTATTGCCCTATTTGGTGTAATTCTATCAGCCCATAATGCATCAAAAACTTCTTATGCCAATTTCTTTGATTCTTCGTTACTAGCTTTCGCACGATAGTCACCAAGTTTTTGTTACTTGATTCAGCTTGGCCATTCCCTTGTGGATAGTAATTAGAGGAATGTACCAGTTGGATCCTATGAGTGTAGCAGAAATCAACCAGCTCCTCAAAAGATGGATTTGGAGCGTTTTCTGCTACTATCTTATTAGGCACGCCAAACCTGACAACAATATTTTCTTTTATAAAACTGCACACCTCGACAGAAGTGGCATTCTTCACAGGAATGGCTTCTACCCACTTACTGAAATAATAAGTAGCTATCAGAATATAGTGATGGCCAAGCACTGGAAGCTGGGTTGAGCATACCAATAAAATCCATTCCCCATTGCTGGAAAGGTTCTTCAATTACAATTGGTTTTAATGGTAATACAGGTAATTTTACATGCCCAACAAAGTGTTGGCACACTTGGCACTTAGCTACCCATTCTGTAGTATCCTAAAAAAAGTGTAGGCCAGTAATACCTTGCTCTAAGGATCTTGTGAGTAGTGACTCAAGTTGAGAAATGACCACCACAAGCCATGTTATGAAATTGTTGTAAGAGTTGATCCTACTGAGCTTTATCCACACATCGAAGAAATACACCATCAATCCCTCTTTTGTATAAACCATTATCCCAAAGAACAAAGTCTTTGGATTTCAATTTAATAGTTCGTTTCTCTTTCCGAGAAAGTTGATCTGGGCATTCTCCATAAGTCAGAAAATAGGCAATGTTACTGTACCACTCCTCCATCAGATCTATAAAAAGTACCATAGGCAAATCTTCATCCATCTCTTCTTGATATGCTTCTGGCGATGTTGCTTTCATCTCCGTCATCAATTCGCATAGACCTCTTCCTTGAACCAACTTTGTAGGTTTGATATCCAAGTCATATTCTTGAACTTTCGTCACCCATGTGCCTCTTAACAATCCTAACTCTTATTGAGTGAGGATAGATTTCACTACAGTATCCAGAACCAAGACCACAGTATGTGAGGAAAGAATATAGTACCTGAATGCTTTACATGCCTTCACCACTACATACGCATGCTTTTCCATTGGAGTATATTTCAACTCATAAGCTTTGAGGGGCATGCTCATGAAAGTAATCAGAGCTTCTACATCCTCCTGATTCTTCTGCATCAAGATTGTTGACATGGTGTGTTCAGGAGGAATAACAATAAAGAATAAATTATTTACTAAAGTGAGGTGAAACCAAGACTAGTGCTTTTGATAGGGCCTCCTTGATCTTCTCAAAAGCTTCTTTCCCTTCGCTGCTCCATTTGAAATCTTGTGTCTTCTTCATCATATTTGAGATATGACGAGTCAGCATAGCAAAGTTCAGGGATGAATCTCCTAAGAAAATTAACTTTTCCAAAGAAAGAGTGAACCCCTTTTTTGGATGTTGGAAATGGCAACGTCTGAATGGATTTGACACATTCTGGATCTATCTTAGTTCCTTCCTTGGAGACAATGTGCCCTAGTAGCTTTCCTTCTGTTACAGCAAAGATAGATTTCTTAGGGTTCAAAGAAATTACATGTTTGCGGCATTGTATGAAAACCTCTTCCAAATTTGAAATGTGTGTTCTTTTATCCTCGGAAAAGACTGTCAGATCATCAAGCTACACCACTATATATTATATCCTTGAGATGAGCAAAAGATAAATCCATATCTCTTTGAAATGTAGCTCCAGCATTGATCAAACCAAACGGCATTTTCTGATAAGCAAAGGTTCCCCAAGGTGTAATGAATGTTGTTTTGTATTGATCTTCTTCAGCCACCTTGACTTGATTATAGCCTGAGAAACCATCAAGCATGGAAACCATCTCAGATCTAGTGACAACTTGTAGAGTGTGATCCATAATCAGGATGGGGTAGTTATCTTTCAATGAGGCTTGATTGAGGTTGTGAAAATCTATGCACAACCTAATCTCGCCACTCATCTTTCTCACAGGAACTATGTTGGCTAACCATTCGGAATGATGTATGAGATAAATTATCTTTGCATCTAATAGCTTCTGGATTTCTGCAAAGATAGTTCCGAAAATGGTAGGGTTATGCCGCCGCAGCTTCTGCTTGAAAGACTTTTGTTCTGGTTTTAATGGGATGTAGTGTTGAACTTCTGTAGGCTGATATGTTTTCAGATCCTGGTAAGACCAGGAAAAAACATCCATGTATTTCTTAAGAAGCTCCGTAAAAGCTTCTCTTTCTACCTCTGAGCAACACTTACCCAGATTTACTAATTTGGGTTCATTGCTGGCTCCCAAGTTTAGTAACTGTGTAACGGAGGAAGTACTTTCCCCACTTTCTTCATTCTTCTTAAGCATCTGATCATACTTGTCGAACATTTCCTCAAGAGATACCAAGCCTTTGGGAATTGTATTTCCCTTTAGCTGGATAATCTCCTGACTTCCTGAGACATCTGCATCCATTTCTCCCATAGTAGTTTGCCTCGGAGGTGAATTGCTTCCCTCATAGTAGATCTCTTCAAAGTTGTCCTTTTGTTGGAGAAATGTAGCAATCTGCTTGTCATCGTTAACAACTTGCCATTGTTGGACGTTGTCAGGAACTTTTGGGTGGAAGACCATCTCAACTTTGTAATCCCCCTGTCTAAAAAATGTGGGAGGCTGATCTGGATTTAATAAAGTTGTACTCACTGCAAGTGAATCAGCTCTGGAATTTTGTTCTCTCAGAATGTAAGATACCGAGAAAGCTGAAAAATCCAGAATAGCAGAGTAGACTCGATCTCTATAATGACGAAGTTAGTCCTTTTTTACTTGATAGAGACCTCTTATCTACTTAACAATCAGCTCAGCATCTCCCTTTACGTGTAAGAGCTTGATTCCCATTGTTCTTGCCTACTCCATGCCTAACAACAACGCTTCATACTCTACTATGTTGTTAGTATTTTCGAACATTAATTTGAAGGAATGCGCATACACCTTCCCTTTAGGAGAGATAAGAACAACGCGTGCACCGGATCCAAATGAAAAACAATTGCCATCAAATTCTAGAGACCAAACCTTGTTGTCAAGTTGACGTGGTTCTTGAATCACAGGTTGAACTTCTTCTTTATCCATCTCTAGATAATAGACTTCGTGATCAGATTCCTGAAACAAGATCTGAGATATAGGATCCACAGACTTTAATATTGTGTACTTGGATTTCTTCTCAGGTTCTAACTTCTTATTAACTCCTTTGATTGGTATGTGTGCACAAGACCAATCCATCTTGACTTCTCCACCCAGCTCTTTACAGAAATTTCTTACATGCCATAAGAGACTAAGATGTCTACTACAAGGATAGTCATTTTCAATCTTTTGTCCGGGAAAGAAGCAAGTACTGCCTGCGCATCTTTGATTTTCCCCACAAGAGGAACTTTCTTTCCATTGAATAGCATCTTCTGATGGTTTTTGTCAATGTGAGGCCCAAGGCATCAGTAAATTTGGCAAGCATGACATTGTCAGAAGCTCCAGAGTCCAAAATGCAATTGCTCAATTTGTACCTATTGATAAGTAATGATACATAAAATGGCTCTATCATTTCTGACGTAGCAAGAGAAGAAGTAGAAGGAGAAGAACTTGCCGTGACATTATTTGAAGGAGGAGTAATCTTTGGAATTGACAAGATACCACGTGAAGTATTATTTGTTGGGTTGGGACCGTTACTTTGCACATACTTGACCAATCTATTTCGTTGATCAGGAAATGCCCTCAAATACTCAGCTTCTGACATTTGGAGCTTGGTATTCTTGATATGATCGATGATGTCAAAATCTTGACTTGCTTCAGCTGGATGTGTGTAGGCCCTCTGCTGTGAATTGAAAGAATTTGAATATTTATATTTGGGTGCTAATGAAGAAGGAAGAGGGCTGCCTCTTTTCAAGATAGTAACATCCAGCCTAGGATCTTCTCTTTCTCTTCTTTAGCCACTTGTGGATGCTTCAACATTTTGGTGTGTCTGAGACCTTGTGAACACCAAAAATTTGTGACAATCATAATCTTCAAAAGATTCATAATAGCCATCATCAAATTCGTAGTCCAGGTAACCAATATTGGAGTCGCTGGTGGGATCTACAAATTCTTTATCATCGAATGATTCGTCAATGCCGAGACCTTCTTCATTATTTTCCAAGTTATTCCTTAGAGCAGCTTTAATTTCTAACCGTTGTGGTGCAGCAGCAACTCTATTTCAATTTTGATTTTGATTTTGACCATTAAAGGTCCGAGTAGGAGCTATTCTTGAAGGGGTTGCATTTCCTGCTTGAGATATCTGCTTCTTGATTTACAACATGTCATCAGCCAACCTTTGCAGTAAAGGATTTGAAGTACTTGAAGAAGCTCCATCACCTTTGTGAGATGGTTGTTTGAGTTTTCCAGCCATGATCAAGTCATCTTCAACTTCCACGGTAGCATTTTGTGCTTCAAGTAAATTCACGGGTCTTGCCCTTCTCAGCTGATATCCAACTTCAGGCAACAGAGCATTTATAAAAAACATCTTTTGATTTTCATCGCTCAATGCGGCAGGAAGTGGGGATTTAATATAAAATCCTTTGGAACCTCGCGATAAAGTCCCGCATGTTCTCACTTGGCTCATTCTTCAACTACATCAATTGAGTGATCAACGTGCTAGCATCCTCTATAGGCTTGAATATTTTCAGAAATTGCTCACGCATAGTCGCCTAGTTGGTTATGGTGCCAGGAGCTAGCCAATAGAACCATTCACCAGCCAAGTTGTATAGAGTCTTCAATGAAGATTCTGACTGAGACATCTTCATGCTCCACTGTAAGCACACCACAAGATATGAAGAAGGCCACCAAATGATCATCTGGGTTTTACTTTCCATTTCCAAAGAATTTTGGAAAATTCTTTCTAGATCCTTTTGGACAGATCATGCATAGGTGGAGCCAAGTTCAGTGGCCCAAAAGTTGCTCCCTATGGGACAGGTATAATCTGGTTCTGATTCGCCATGACGAATGGAGCATGTCTTCTCCTTGTGTAGACTTGGTGAATAATTCCAGCTGCCGGATTATGCTGAAGACAATCTGGATCTAGATGGGTGTGCACTCTCCTTCCTGGTGAGAGACTAGATCTGCGGCTTCTAACTTGAGGAGGATGATTGAAATTGAATTGCTCTTACAGTCTAAATAAATGATCAGTCCTTCCTTACATCTTCACAGATCAGGTGAATGGACGTTCAGCTAGGTTGAGTTTTGTATGGAAAACACTCTGATCTTCAATAGATAAGCTTTGATCTGCAAGGATAGTTGTTCCTCAGTAGAGTTTCCAAAAACTATTGGCTAGATTTTCTACATAGCATAAAACCTAGGTAGTTATGAGATAAATCTCCCTCATTTACCGGTGAGGCTCCCATGTCAGATTTGTCAAATAAAATATGCTAGTATCTATATGGGGTTTTACTTTAACTATTCATCTCATGAACCATAGTTGTATAATTATGCAGCAAGTAAGCAGTAGTTTAAGAAATGAAATATTTATAGAAGAAGGGAATTATATAAACAAAGAGAAGAAATGGGGAACATGTGCATCTCAATCAATAGATAACAGAGTTGATTACATGCACATAGAAGAAACCAATAGATATCAACATAGAATTATAAGCAAAGGCAGCTCTAAATCTAGATCTAAAATAACACAAATTTTATTCAAAGATCTAAGATAGAAAGCTAGAAACAAAATACACCGTGACACAAATTTCTCCAGAAATCTGCTCCTGTATATTCCTTTGCTTCAAGTGGCTCTCAAGGATTTTAGCACAAAGTCTGGAACACAAGAATGCTGCTTACAAATTCTTGTCATTAACCCGGAGGTTCTTCTTCTACTTATAGAATGTAGAAGGGAAAGTACAAATGGGAAACTTAACTGAACTGAAACATAAACAAGAAGTAAATATGACATCTGGAAATCATCCTCCACTAACTCCTCCTTAAGTGACACATCTATCACTTAACTAATAGAATTGTTCCACATAACCTAAAGTAATGGTTTCAAAACCAATAACTTTAAAGTTTTACAATTTCATCCTAGAACGTGGAAAATAGAAGAAGAAAGAATAGAAGAAGAAGTCAAGTTAGCTGTAACATTTATATCTTCTTTTTTGTTCTGATACTGAATATACTTGTCGAACATGTAATTCAGCATCTTCCCATATGTCTTACCCACAGCTTCCTTTTCTGATCCTAAACTGCAGTAATCCTTCGTTCAACACCTTGATACATGCTTCCACATCGTCCAAGCTTGGCCCGAACTTTGCAATATCCGACTGCAGTGCCACCAGTCTGCTAATGGAATTCATTGTGAAAGACTTAGTGGCTCCATCAATTCTCCCTTGTACCATCAAAAGAGACCCTTCCAGGGAATTAGGCACTCTGCTAGGAATGATCTGTACGTATGAAGTAACATTTCTGACCACTTCCTCATGAGTGAAAGCAATGATATTGTCTGGTAAAGACAATGACATACTCTCAAGTGCCTGCATCCTCTGCAGCATAATTCTACAGATCTCCAAATGGAAAGATAATGCAAACTCTAGCTACTTCCCCTTCTCAACTGATCCATCAAGTATAATCTAATCCGTAATCAACACTTCTCCTGAAAGCTTATTGATTTCAGCCAAAGTACTCAGGTTACTCTCAGCAACTGTGATTATATCTACTATGCTTGTCACTAGTTGCTTTAGCTGATCTGCTACATCTTTCATAACCTTTAGGTAGGCTGGCACCTCTCCGAGTTGTAAAGAAGCTTGACGAATGATCAGAGTTTTCCATTCATCGATAGCTTTCACCTGGTTACTTGCATCTTCCATTTCCTACATCAGATGATCACTCACCTACTTTTGAGATGAAATGGGCTGAGTGGAAGATTTAGCAACCTTGGCAATGATCTTGCACAACTGAGATACTTGCTTTTGAAGTTTGTCTTTCTCCACCTTTTCTCTATCAAGCCTAAGGAATAGAGCATTTATCAATGTTTGTGTATCTTGCTTCAATCCTTTTGTGGTGGCTTGATCAATAGGTACTCTGGTTACTGTTATATCCTCTACCGTGAGCTCATCCTCTTTCTTCCCTTCCACTGGAAATGACATCTCAGCGAACTTCTGCCCCGACTCCTCGATGATCAACCTTGAAGTTACCTTAGCAACTTTAGGTTTTCTGTCTTTTCCACCTAGATTCAGGAGCAGCTATAAGTCATGTTCCTCCAAGTTCATTTCCACTCTAGCTTCTGGAACAAACTGCGAAGTCAACCATTCTGAGAAATTACTTCTCAAAGAATGAGAAGTTGCTAAGTGTACTACTATCTCCCGCTCTGATTCCTCTCCTTCAGAAACTGCTATAGTGTTATGGTTTCCATCTTCTGGATCATCTAAGGACAAAGCTCTTTCAAACTCTGCCATCTACAGCTTCAATGATTCTTCAGGAACAGGTGTTGAACAGAGTGGCTAAGGAGAGAAGATGATTGTTTCCTGATTTAGTAGAGGAATGGAAGTGTCCTGCTGAGGTGCAACAGTCGGTGAAGTACTGGATGCTGGAGAAACCGGAACTAATGTCATAGCCATGGAAGTGATCTTCTCCTTGGAAGGAGACCTTCTATGCACTTTCATCTTCTCAGGTCTCCTGATGCTTCCTCTTGAGGGAATATCTTACACCGAAGTTTCCCGTGACTTGATTCATCAATGCTTCATCAAGGCAGTATCCCTTCGTCAACAACCAATTTGAAGTATTCACCATAACGGCGGCAGATCTTTCCTCAATCATATGGCAGCCCCCTACGTTCTCCTAAAGTATAGCTTTATCTCCTCCCATTTGATGGTATGTGTCAAGTAACATAGTCCCATCATCTTTAAGATCCGCAGGTATCTGTGCTAATCCAAATTTGAACACTTGTTGTGCTGATAGTCTGCTGAAATCCTTCTTTCTAACCTCGTACTCACTTTTGCACTTCATCCAGAAATCCTCTAATGAAAGCACATGTGCGTACTCCTGGGAGATCGTCTTCCTGGCTACTCCAAATGGATCGAAGTTCATCTGTGCTGGGAAAAACTCTTGCTCGTACTCAGAGAACATTTCCGCCTCCATTCCTCGAGCTCTATGAATGCTCTAGCGGCTATAATGACCCACAATGATTGGGAAGAAGCCCATAGAATTGTGTCATTTTGACTGAAGGTCGTGTATCTCCACAAGTTCTTTGCTCAACTCTATGGTGATCAATCTATCATTTGGATATCTAGGCAGCTTAACCGGTTCTCCAGAAAAGCTAGTAACCCTGAGGTATGTGAAATCCACAAACTGAATGAATAGACTGTCAATTCTGGATACAACTTTCCACACTTCCTTGCTTACCCTATTGGCCTTTAGGTCCATGTCTAGCCTGCAAATGAATTCATAAAAGAATCCATCATTGACCACTTTGAAATCTTTCTTACATGTAGGTACAATAATCTATGGGTAACACTCGAAAATGGGGTCCTTGGAAAGAACACCACATCTATCCAGCTTGGAGAAGATGCCTTGTGAAGCTGCTGCGTATACCAAATAGGAAGTCATTTTGAAGCTGAAAGTACGCTTCATGTTCTAGAGTTGCTCATCAATGTTGTCGCTAATGATTTCTTACCAGTTGATTATTGAATCCACTTTGTTGATTTCAATGGTCCTGACAAAATCATACATCCATGTGTAGAAGGTGTGAGCGTTTGCTTCGCCATTTATCCTGCATAACAATTTGGCAATATCATCTACCTCCTGTACCAAATTGGACCGCAAAAGAGTTCTTGGGAATTTGGAAGGAGATCTGGGCTTCTTCATGTATATGTTGTTCATTATGTTCATGCACTCAACTCTATGCTTCTCCCACTTGCTGCCGACATCCTGTATGCTAATAGAAGTCACCACCTTTCGTGTTGGAATCTTCAAACAATAATTGATGAACTGTGTGTCCAACCAGATTATTGTATTCCCCGTAGCATCTCGAACTGATCTGGATGATGGATGGTAAGACCTGGCACACTCCATAATGAATTCTAGAAACTGGGTTGTGTATGGAAATGCTGCAGCTCGAATAATTCCACTGCTTTTAACTTCACGCATGAGGGAAGTCTTTCCTACTCTGGATCTATCAATCAATTCGGAAAGAGGTTCCAGACCTAGATCTGTGTCTCCAATGTCTGTGAATTTAGAAGTGATGCATGATTTCGTTGTGCTCTCTTTTTCATCCCTCTTTGCCATGGCTGTGTCTATCTTTGTTCTGAACAATTCTTTTTCTCCTTATCTTGTCAGAATTCTTTAAAACTGGTGCAGATCTGGATAATTCTTCAGATTCGGAGGATATATTCAATATATTGGACATTAATTTAAGCTCCCTTTCTTTTGTAAAGCACCTGTAACAAATTCATGTAATTAATTCAGACAAAGATGGCAACCGGAACATGAACAGTGGATTTTAATCATAAAAATCTTCATAATTCAAGCTTGATGCCCCAAATTTGATGTTCTATTTGCATGCAAAGCAAGCATGAATTTTACCAACTTCACCTGAGCACCTGTATCACTTATGCAAACAATTATCCAGACACAAATCAACCTCCTTCAACATGTGCGCCAATTCTAGAAGCTTTTAGCATTAATTTTGCCTTCTTTTGAGCAAAAATCCTCTTCAAATGGGGCACACTTTTCCTTTGGGCTGCACTTCTCTCTGCTTGTGAATTAATTAATTCATCCTTATGGCATCCCCTGATTATATAATCCTCAGGATTCTATAATTAATTAATGTCTTTCCTATTCCTGGCAATTAATTAATTAATTAATAAGCTTTACTCTTCAAATGGGGTGCCTATTTTGTGCATGCTCATGGCTGCCATTAAATAAATTAAATTTATTTAATTTTAGACTTTTGCTTCCAGTTAACTCAAGCCTCACAGTGTGCTTTGACCTTAGCCACTAAAAATAGAAATTAATTTAATCATTTAATACTTTAAAAAAGTATTTTTTCTCTGCCAAATGGGGCACACTTTTTGACATAAAAGGGTTGCATTAAATAAATATTGTTTATTTAATTTTAGAACAGTCTATTTCCAACTTCACTTTGTCCACTTTCCTCTGTTGACTTTTCCACAAGCCTGGGCGCCAAAATTGGAGAAGATATTTATTAATTTAAGGTTGCCTTCCTTTCCCTAAAGGGGTCACACTTTTTGGCATAAGAGATTTCTATTTTTAAAAGTCAGATGACAATGGGATTTTTTACCCTGCAAGGCAACCCTGAAAATCCCATGAATCACTTAAGTCGTTTGACTTTCATAATGGGATTATTTACCCTGCAAGGCAGGCAATAAAATCCCATGATTCACTTAAGTGATTTTTCTTTTATTCCATAATGGGAATTTTTACCCTGCAAGGCAGGTAAGAAATTCCCGCCTGCCTGCTGCCTCTAATTTTTCCATTGTGACTTAAGTGGCGTTGCTTCTATGGGAAAAAGTACCCTGCAACGCAGGTACAAAATTCCCACCTTCCTGCTGCTTCCAAAAATCCCATGATCTACTTCAAACCCTCTTTTTCCAAAAATGCGGCCAGCCTAGAAGAGATTTTTTGGTGCACCGACTTTGTCTTTTCCTAGAGAACCAGACCTCCGATGGCGAATTCCTTCTGACACAACTTGCGTATTTGATCTCCAGATAATCTAGGCCAAGAATCAGGCCAAACTGGCAAAGAAATTGATCCAGATAAATTTCACAGAAAATGAAATGAGAAAACACAAAAAACACATAACGTTGCCAGAAGTTACAAATAAAGCCTAGAATGCATTCCTAGTAAAAACCCTACTGGTATATGGGAATAACGATATGTAAGATCACAACAGATTTAAACTGGAGCACAAATTGCCTCAAACATGGCTCAAAATAATTAAATACAAATTTCCTGCAAGTAAATTCTGATGACAGAATATAACAATTTTGGGCATCTGGGTATTTGGTGAAAATGGATACTATGGCTCTTTGGGAATATCTTTACACATTACAGGACTTACTTGCAATAAAAACACAAAACGGCCTATTATTTTAAAAAGTATGAATTTTTTTTAAATAGGGTAGTCCCAAATTTCAAGTTGAAATCTGGGGACACCAATTTTGATCCACTTTTTTAACGCATTACCCTATTAATCAAAGTTTGATCTATCACTACACAAACTTCATTCTTGGTTTTTGTTCTTATGTTATTATTATTACATTTAGGTTTCCTTGGCTATGTGTCTTATGTTTGTTCCATCTATTGTTCATCAGTGTATCAAGTTTATTACTCATCAGCAAGTTATCACTATTTGAGGTATTCCTTTTCAATATTTCTCTCCTAGCATATTTCATCTATGGACATGTCTATTATTTGAAAAACCACTTCACATAGCACTAGTCCCTCTTAGGTCTCATAATAGGAATTTGGTTGCACATACAAATCCACATACTTCTTGGTCTTCTGATAGGCCTTTAGTTGCACATATTGCACCACATAGTTCTCAGGCCTCTAGGTATCCTCATAGGCATTCATGTGTGCACACATTGTCTCTAGTGATTCACACTCTCACAAAATTATATGCAAATCTTATATCTTTCCTAATCACTCCACCATTTCTCATAGGTCTTATAGGATCTCTCATTATTCTAGTTCACCACATCGGTATAACACATCACATCCTACTCAATGCTTTACAGTTTTTGGTTCTCCTCATAGGAATTTTTTGGCACATATCACCACTATGATTCCACTTTCTCTTGAGTCAAGTTCCATAACACATTTGAGGCTTGACCCTCCATCATCTTCAGTAGTTTCTTTACATCCTCTTAATGTTCTTTTGGGTTATCTATCATGCTCTCCCTCTCATTATCTGATAATGCACTTTATTTATAGATTCAAATTAATTGTTGAGGAATTGTTTCTACACTCGAACACCTCACTTTGCACACACACACATTGGGGGAAATCTTACTTCCCATCATTTAAGTTGCATAATATCTATCTATTCAACTCCATGGGGGTATTCTTGGATGGTTGTTCCTTCTCTTTAGAGAATAGGTTTTCATTTATGCCCTCAAGGAGGGAATCAAAATCAAAAAACATTCAAATATTTTCACAAATATAAAAGCAATGCCTATTTTCATAGCATACATTGTTTATACTTTACATTATACATGTTTATTCCTTTGGTTTGATAGATAACATTTCTTTATTTACACACATGTGTGCACGTGGTATATTGAGCATGATGTGGGACATATACAAAGTGATACATGATGATAGGTGATTGCCTTCCTTTCACCCAGACTGCTAACCTATGGGGCATCTACTATTACATCATATATCCATGTACTATATTTCAATTATAGTTTTCTTTCCTCATTACGCTTGGTTACATATCTATATTGTGTATTTTCTATCTTTATGACTAACAAGACTAACACATGTGTTTTCCTATAGTGCTTAAATTTATTGTTAGCTCCTTTTATATCACATACTCCTTTTCACATTTAGATACTAACTTGATTTTCATCACATATTTGTTAGTTGTGTGTGTGTGTGTTGTTTTCTACTCTAATTGTGACATGAGTGCCTTGATTGTATTGTGACACCATGGGTATCCCATGTTTGTAGTATGTGTGTGTGCTTATGTTTTTTTATCTATCTCTTGATTATGGCCTCACAGGGCATTGATTATCTTATAACACCACGGGACATCCCATAGTTTATAGGACATTTTTATGCCTTTTGTGTAACACTGATTGCCATTTTTGCACTTTTTTTCTACATTGAATGAACTTATTTTATATTAAAACACATTGTTTTCTATTATCTATTTATACTTTTTTGTTCCATTGACATTGTTATAGTTATAATGATTTTTTTTCGTGTTGTAATTATTTTGTGCCATGGTTTCTACCATGCGTACCCCCTTTGCAAGTTTAGTTTCTTGTTGGTGGCCACCAAATCAACTTCTTAGAGTTTCTCTACAAGTTCTCAACGTCTCATACATAGGTATACATCTTTTGTTTTGAGCAATGTTCTCAAATTATTCATCACACACAACTCCAAAGAGGGGGAAAATATTTGTTGTTTCATTCTACATTTCCAATATATAAACACATATTTTTGGGCATAGACATATGTAGTGGAAGATTAAAATGCCTCAAAATTGGACTTAATAAAAATATGTTAGCAATATATATAGGGGGTTAAGACCGTACAACCTGATCATGACCATATAAATGGTTTTGAACCTATCATATGGTTTTTCCTAGGGGGAATTTTCTCCATATTTTTAACATTCTTAGGTTTTTCATCTCTATTACAACATTTTCATATGGTTTCATACTCAATTTGACTCATTTTGGCACAAATTTAGGGGGCATGAAGTATTTCATTATCCCTTTCTCCATGGTAATTAGTTTTATCTTTAGTTTTTAGCACATTGGGGATATGGGTCTCCTTTCTGCACTCATATTTCAACATGTAATCCATTTTATTTAGTTTCTACTTAGTTGTGAAACACGTGAGAAGAGTATGAGGGAAGTTATTTCTCTTTTATACTGTGTCATAATTTATAAAATTATGCTTATATATGTATGGAATGGTATGGAATTCCCCCAGGGTTGTGGAAGGTATCAAAGTCAAACTAATTTCTTCATAGGTAGAGTGTTCTTATCCTCTTACACTTAAGGGGAAGATATCAGAGTTTGTTGAGTGAATTTGATACACAATATTATTCCTTAGGAGGGATGCTTTGGATCCTCATCATATTGATTATTCTCTTCAGCATTCATGTGTTAGGTTGTTATACCTAAAACATTGACCTATCCTTCGACATAAATTGGTGACTGATCACCCCCAATTCTTCATAAAAGTTTCAGATAAATACAGAATCTCCAAGGCACAAGAACGGGAGTGCATTCCCTCCATAAAACAAACAGGTCTATTCCTTACATTTTTTGCATATATTTTGAGAATTTATTATTGCACATTTATTTATATTAATTTTATCACATATTAATTTAAATTTCAATTTCCTATATTGGGAACTGACTAGACTCTATGTTGTCAGGTTTCATTTTAAAGCTATGCTAACACTAACACAATGAGACACTACAAAATAAATTTATTACGTGTAAAGAAAAAATGTGTCTATATAAACTCGGGTATTTTTTACTTTCAAGAATGTAATTTCAACTCATACTTAAAGTGGGGGAAATGTAGATACTCAAATTTGGAAATTTATCCTTTGACATTGCTGATCTTGAAATTGCAGCCTTACATTTACAAAAGCATTCTCCTCACTCTGGCTTAGCACAACTTGATAGACTCTTTGATTACTTGTATTATATTGGCACGCCTCTATGTCATCAATTTTTGTATTATAAAAACATAAAACACATCTAGAAAAATCTATCATATAAACCATAAAGTCAAAATATGCCTGTTCCCTCCCAGTCAAAACTGTCATTTTTCAGTCAGTTTGTATAATTCTACAAATCAACCCTTTTTATATGGTTTTAGACCAACATGCTTTGGGATAATTATAAAAATTCTATCACATTTTTATGAGCAATTAGATCACATTGGTTGTCCTTTCATGATAGAACAAGCTTCAAAAACATATATAAGCAAGTAAATCACACCTCATTTAGGCACTTGGCGCTTGAAGAAGTCCTTCATGTAAAAGTAAGCACAAAAGGCACTCCAAGCTCCCTAAACTATGAAATAACGCATGCACATTCATTATGGAAACACTCTCTATAGGTTTGAAGTATCCTTCCAGGTCTATGAGTCTCCATATTCTTTGTACATGTAAGTAAAGTGACCCTTCTAGAGTATTTGAACAAGTGTGAAACTCAAGCAAAGTATTGTCAAAGCACGATTGTCAAATTCTGATTGCACTATGATATATATCACATGATAGGAGAATGATGTACAGTTTTATCCCTCTTAAAATGATTTTCAACATCACTAGTTCACAAGGGTGCCCACAACCCACCTAAATTTGTTTTACAGGAACTTCTTGCACTATCATCGTTATAGGGTTTTAGTAGAGTTTATAGAGTCATTCTGAAGGTGAGCAAAGAATACTGATGCACAATGAAATTCATTTCTAGGTAGTTGAAACACTCAAGAAGTTGTAGAGCTAGATTCCAAGTAGGTCCGAGACCTTACAAAAGGGTTAGGATAGTATGGAAACCCTTAACCTAGTTGTACAGTTTTGACTAGTTTCAATTTTAGGTGTGAATTTTTGTAACAAAGCATTTCCAATCTCATATCAGCATGTTTCTACATTCAGATCCCCAAAACTCTCCCAAATCCACACAAAATAAGATAAGTGCATTTATCCATTATGTTTTTGATAGTTACTAGATTAATAGTCACTTTGAAAAGTGTTATTATAATTTGTGCAATTAATGTTGGAAATCAATTAAATTAGGATTGTTACCTTTTCACTCACCATGGCCTCTTTCACTAAGTACAATCACGATGCTCAAGAGAAGAGGAATATCTTGCAAATATTTTACATGTTATATGTAACCTTCACATGCTTAAGAGATCATTCATCAACAAAAATCCATTTCTATAAGGATTGTTGTCATAATATCAATGAAACTTCGAAACTTACAAGTCATGGGAAAAATATTTATTTTTTGGTCATTGTGTTCCCTCTTTTTAAGCCCTTATTCAAAGGATTTAGTCAAATTTTGTAAAAAAAATAAGTTAAAACATAGCAAGTCAAACTTATGAAGAATGTGTGGAACTATTCCCTTTTTCCACATGTTCCTTGTATCCCTATCATGGTTGCATTATATTTGGAAGTTAGAGAAATATGTGTTTTTAGGAACTTGGTGAAATGTTCCAGAGTTCCCTACATTCCCCGCAACTCTGTAGTAACTGCATCAAATAGTTTATCAATGCAGTTGACACCTCTTGGAACTAAGGAAAATGTTCCCCACTTCCTTGAGTTTCCTAGGCACACACATTCATCGAAACAAGCACAAGGAGTTTCTATACGTTATGTCATATTTTGGAGGAACAAAAGGAATTTCTCCTTTGTTCCCATAGTTCCCCACTTTACCTCTTTCACTGAATTAAGGTCAAAATAAAGCAAAATCAGATTTTGATGACCCAAGAGGAATTGTTCCTTCGTTCTACTAGTTCTTTGCATAGCTAATTTGGTCAATTGGGGTTAAGTCATATTTTGGAGGAACAGACGTAATTGTTCCTTTATTCCACCATTTCTTTGTATAACTGATTCAGTCAATTTAAGGGCATTATAAATGAAGAATTAGTTAATTCATCCCTATGAGGAACAAATGGAACAATCAACCAAGTAGGCCCAAGATAGAACAAGAGGAACTATTCCTCAGTTACTCCGGTTCCCCAATTCTCTGCTTTAAAGTAGTGGTGAGATTGCAAATGGAAAAAGGCCTAGAATATCATGTTGATAAGCTAAAAAAACTATCATTACATTCCCAAACTTGGATTAAAACCCCAATTTTATCATTTTGGTCAAATCTAGGCTACAAATCAAGTTAGAGTGAAGAGGAATTCAAGTAAGCAAGGAAAAGATGAAGGAGAGTTAATTTTTATGTTAAGAAAACATGCAACAGGACCTATTGGAGAACATTAACTCCACAATTAGTTTTAGTTTTTGAACTACTTGATGTTATAGTGTTGACATTTATGAATTCTTGCATGATATTTCCTCTCCATAGTTCATTTCTCCTATATATACATGAGTATGTATTAAAGAGGATACCTTTGGCTTGTTGTGGCTAAGCCCTGCTAGGTTTTGTACTTGTTGTATCTGTTAGATTAATAAAGGAACCATTTTTACCTTCTCACTACTTGTGTATTGTGTAGAATCATGAAATAATTGATTTTATCTCTTGATAAAAGTGTTTATCCTTGATTCATAGTCCTATTTCCTTACATTTATATAGGGATACATTCATTTACAGGTCATAATCTATGTTTCCATCAAGTTTATACAGGAACCAGCTATTGAGCTTCACCATTTGAGCCATATAAATCTATTTCATGCCCTTCTGTGTTTTTTCGTAAACTTTAAGCTTCTCTATAAAACACTTATCCATAAGTATGTCAAATTGTGAGTTTTGTATGGTGTGTTAGTCCCCTTAATCCTTTTGTGTATGCTCAATCAAGTAGAGGTCATAAAACATTCAGTAGGCCCACACAAGTGGGACTAAAACACGAGACCAAATAAATTAGGATATATATATATATATATATATATATATATATATATATATATATTCTTTTAATTACTTAATACAACCATACAACACCACTAAGGCTCACAAGAACTGCTCAATATTGCATAAAGAACTTACAAATAACAAGATGACACAAGACATATATCAATGCCACACTTTCTCAACTGGACATAAACAAGACAACGACCCAGCCACAAAAGGGCTCAATGATAGGCACATTCGACCACATCATTTTCATGGTTATATCTTATTTACAATAAAAATTCCAAGAGCATTTATCACGGAAGCATAAATTTTCCTTTTCAACCTACATATTCTTAATTTCATTTATGATTTAATTTAATATACATACACTTAATTTGGCTTTGCATTCTTTACAATAATTTGCATAACTCGGTTGTTATTTGACACATTTTAAACACATACAAAACTCTTGATGCCGGTTCTTATGTTAAGGTTATGTTTCTAAAAATATGTTGATATGACATTTAAGTTTACCCTCATTATGCAAGGGAATTAATATGAATTCAAGGGGGAATAAATCTTAAGGTTTAAAAGAGAATAAATTTCAAGTTACCTCTTCCTATAAACTTCCCTCCATTAGAGCACGTTTATTTTCTGGTTATAGTTTTTATAGTTCAAAACATCCTTTGAGTAAATTTAACATCTACACATCATGAATTTTTTTTTTTTAATATAAGAGTTTATGTTTTCTCAAATGCTTAATCTCACCAAGAACAATTCTTATTCATTTTTAACAACATGAGAATGCCTAATTAAGTTATAAGGACTTCAAGTATAACTTTATTCCTAAACCAATATCTCATTTACTCTTGTTCTCATTACACTTACGTTGTTACTTTCGTCTCTTATTGGTGTTATTTTACAACAAAAAATGAGCTACAAAAATGTTTTATTAATATCTTGTAGATATACATGATTGGAAGCACTTTTAAGCTACGCACTAATCACAAGTGATTCATCTTCATGGTAAGAGCTTGTGTTTCCATATTTCATGAGCCCACATGGGAAATTTATTTTATCCTTAATGTCATAAAAGGACTTAGCAAACAGTTGAGGGATCAACTTTTTTCAGTTTCCCCATTTTGCTTAAGTTAACAACTTCCAAAAACAATTTCATTTGCTAAGAGTTAGTTGCAATTTCTACCCACAAGTTAACCTCTTAATGGGCTCGGGTTTATTTCAATTCCAAATGCACTCATGGGCTCTACGACTAAATATAAAACAATTTAAAATGTTCAAACATATTTATCCCGTAAAATATCAAGGTGTTTTGGTGTTACTAGCCAAGGTAACACCTTTATTTTCTAGGAAGTAATGGGATCATTAGCAAGAGTTTAATGTGTAAGAAAATAGGTACATTGATTCCACTTGTATAATTTGGATCCCATGAAGAGATCAATCAATGATGAAGTTAACCCAAACTATCTTCATAAGAATATGGTTGTCCATTAGGATACTAAGGTCAAATGTGAGCATTGAACTCTAACTCATCCTAGAATATGAGTAGACCTATGATACTAAGAAGTGCTAGTCCTATTTACCCAAAAATGGAAAGGTCGCGTAACCTATCTGTTGCTTTGTAAAAGTACACTTAAGTTAAGGAAATTATCTTTTGGAAGAATTCTAGGCGTATCAAAGGAATACACCCTTGTTCACTTTAAGTTGTGTCTCCAAAGACATTAGGGGTTTCAAACTAGTCACGACACAACTAAAAGAGAAGATATGAAATAAGGATTAAAACTTAGCTAATTTTTGACAGTTTAAGTGTAATAAATGTTGATCATACATTTTGATTTTTATAAGGGTACTATAATAATTACAATGGTAAAAAATTGCTTACATGCAAACAAAACAACATGAGATTTTACATCTAGTATAACCGATTACAACTCAACAACTTATCCAAAACAAATATGATTATCATTTTAACATGAAGGCGGTAATATTTCTCTTTCTTGATATAACATTTCCTCATGTAAATTTGTACCAAATAGTGTTACTATTACCAATTTACATTGTATTCATCTAAGTACAAACTGTCATCACAACATATTAAGCATGATATTGAATCCTCATATCTAGGGTACCTACAACCACAACATGGTCAACACAAAGTTGGCATGGATTCTTCCTACAAGATAGAATAATTAATCAATTTCATAGTTTTCCATTCATGGTGATAACAACATATAACACACAACAAGAGAGAGTAAGGAACATTAATTTCATTTCATTTTCAAAACTGAAGAGACAGAGAGAAAAACACATCATTTTTCCACAGTTACTTTGTTTACAAAAAAAGTGTTAAATAAATTTTCCTTCAGTCATATGTTAATGTTTACAGGGTTTACCGGTTGATATTTTTCTTGAATAAGGTCATATGACAATTTTTCCATTTTGTAACAAGTTTCTACAAAACATCAAACTTAGATAAGTATATCAAAAATATGTGTTCAAAAAAATCTCCAAGACTCAAATGTACAAGGATTCAAATCCTTACCTACTCCCCTATATACAAGCTCAGAGCTAACATAACCCAAAACTAACAAATTGGGTTTAATTGGTGCTCATCTTTACGGAGCTACCGATTGTAATCACACCTGAATGACCTCTTCGCTTGATGACTGGGGGCCTACAAAGCCCACCTGAAAAACTAGCTTCCAACAATATTTTCTCAAAACTTAGGGTTGCTATTTATTTTCGTGGATAAATACTAAAGGTAAGAAGAGGCCAAAACCCATATCTCCACCCAGGGCCTAAACGGAAATAAAAAACAAAACAAAACTTTTAGCTTTCAGCAACTACCCAATGCTGCAAAAAGGAACAATAGGGATTCTAACGTGCTATGTTAATTAATCAAATGATCAAATAAGGGCACTGTAAAAGTTTTTGTGACATCTTGTGCTAACAAGGAATAAGGTTAAACATTTACTTTCCAGATTTGGGTTCATACAGGTATTTCACGCATCATTTAAAATCATGATTTATTAACTTTTACAATACAAAAATTGATAGGTTTAAAAGAGAACTTGTATTCAACTCACTAATTAAAGGGTTTATGACTATCCATTCTTGTTATTTAAGTTTCCAAAACATCAGAATGGGGTTTAAGATTATGGTTGAAAATCTAATAGTCAAATGGGTTACGTAAAACACGAGGTAAATTTTACTATTTTGCACTACAATTTTGTTTTAAAAAAAACAAAAGTATAATATTCATTTGGTTTAAATTTTTATATCGTTGTGAAGGAAAAAATTAAAAATATGACAATCATACGAGACAAAGATAATAAAACCATGCTTGTGAGAAATGAAGCATGTAATACAAGGCTCTAGACAATCTGCATGCTCTCCAAATGATTTTTCTTAAAAACTAATCCTTTTGTAGACCCGTTTTGTGCAAACCCAAAGACATCGCTTATAACGAACCCATATTTTCCTAAGAAATTTAATCAAATAGTTCTCGTGTCATATTACAAGCAATTGATCAAGCTAGGAGTCCAAGCTCTAAATCACATTTTCGAGTTGAAGGTCAAGGTAAGGAGAGAGCTACGGGCGAGTTACACAAATTCCACACCAAAATTCATGCCAAGTTTGAGACAAATTCTATGGTGGAACAAACTCACCATGGACCAAGTCATCATCCACAAGTGCTAAATATGTCAAAATACAAGCGGTCCCAAAGAGCTACATTTCTTTCAGGCATTTGGGTAATACTACCCTACTCCAAATCTCCCATTCCACGTAGAGGCAGGGGGAATTCTGACAACATGGGGCGTTTGGCTTTACATTTGTCAATTACATCTATTGGAAGCTCCTAGCGCCTTTTTCCTCATCTGATTAGGTGCATATCCTGCAACCATGGAATTTTATGGAACCCATTTCATCATTGCATTTTATCAAACAGTCAACATGACTCATTAGTGCCCAGACATATCTATTAGGGAACTTGCAACAAAACCATCTATTAAAAATTAATCTTTCCAATGTTTGGAATTTGTCCACGATGTGTTTGGAAGCTCCATTTTTTTACACAGGATAACAGTACGCTAGTGAAGTTAAAGAAGGTCTAGTTGAAAAGAGGCACTACACACTTTGTTGTTCATGGGACCACCTTTCTTTCAGGAATTTTATGAAATAGTTCACAGTCCTAACGTAGGGGACACACTAATCCTATATGTATCATTCCAAAGCTCCCTTTTTAACACAGATGTTGAGGAATCTAGCAATGGATCTGTAATTTGGCTCAAACCCTCCAATTTCATAAGCTTGAAAGTTTATGAAGCCTTTTCAACCTGCCTAATGTGTGCATATCTTACAACCATGTGTTCCATGAGATCACATTCCTTTAAGATAATCTAAAATACTATTCACGTGCCTCATCCTTGCATCGATGCTTTTGCATGCATGTCTATTATTCCACTTGTGACTATAATGTCTGATGAAATTCCCCATCCATTATGCTTTGGTGGATGTCCATGATCAAAATCAAAGCTCCCATTAATGTTGACTAGCGGTACATTGGTAAAGGATAATGGGGGGTCGGGTTTATACTTTTCATTTACATTCACTTCAAGGCTCAAAGACCTTTCAACAAGATCTGAACACCTAGAGCCTGTGCCCATAAGACCATATTTATTTCATGTGTTTTAAGAAACAGTTCATGTGCCTTGTGTGCACTTCCACATTTTGCAACCAAGTCTTTTAAGGCACAAGCAACTATAACCACTGACAAAGAAAATTGTCTTCCCACTATGCTTTGATGGAAGGCCCTATCCTATATTAACACAGGCAAGGAGTATAGTAGAATTTAGGCACATCCCTCACATGACATTAACATAGTTTCACCAAAGGTCACCAAAAAACATCCAAAAAGATAAAATCACCCCTGCATGTATGTCGTACGTAAACCAAGTTATTTACAATTTCAACTTCTGACAAAAACCCTACCTCACTCTAAGCCTCCACCAACATACTCCACTTATTTTTTAAAAATATATATTTTGTTAACTTAAACAACAACAAAAATACCTTCTTATTTTTTATTCATTTTATCTAAAGGTTATGTAAATATATTCAAAGACAAAATTGCTAATTATAATATTATCATTATATCGAAATCATAAGAAATTCTAAAGGATGAGGTTTCGAGTCAAGATGACTTGTAAAAGTATTTCCTCTCCATGAAACCAAACTGAGGTGCTTGGCAAAAGGCATTATTTCATGAATGTTTCTTCGCCTTCACCCATCAAGCATACTATAATGGGGAATTACATTCCCCTCCCCTTATAAGAGCATCATCTTCAATGTGAAACTCTATTGAAGTTAGTTAAAGGGATGAGTATGCCAAGAAGGTCAATAATTATAATTTTTGTTTGGGGAGAAGGTCCCTATTGCTAAAACATGACCATAAAGAAGTCAATCATGTTTTTAGAAATTTAATCAATTACTTTAATGTTCTATAAAAAAAAATAGTTTGCTATTACAAAATTAATTTAATTCAAATTTGATAATCATATCCAAAATGGTTTACTCTTGTGTTTCTCATAGGTGTATTCACAATTTATTAGTTTTACCATTTACACAATTACTTGTTCAATATTCACAATACTATCACTTGATAAGAATTTCAATTTTAAATTTCTGGTAGGTTTCCCAAAAATCTTGACATCACAATGTCACACAAGTTCCAAACACAACACTGATCAGACACAAAATAACCTTTTAACGCATTTCGCGATTGTAGCACAACAAGACCTCTAACCCAACCGTGGAAAGAAACAAGTAGTCCATGCAACATAGAAAACACATATTCCCCAGGAATATATCCAACACACGCATGTGTCTAAAAAACAATAAGGCATCAAGGTAATACATATGCATACGGTTTCACATGACTCAAAACCACGATTGTACCTACACAGTGTCAAGATAAGATCCAATAGCACATGTTAACAAATTGGATCATCAAGCCTCAAACATCACAACACATAACAAGAATCGCAGGGGTAACTCATGAGTCATACATACCAATTCAATATATCTCCCCAATCTCCATAATCCTCCCAGAGAACTCCATAAACCTCCCAAAAGAAAAAAGGAATCATAGTCCCAAAACCAGGTCGAGTCCTTCACCATATAAAGTCATGTCACCTTATTTCTCCATGTCAGGTCACTCACCAAAGATGCATCTCACCTTATTTATCCATGTCAGGTCACTCACCAAAGATTCCCGTCACCTTATTTCTCCAAGCTGGGTCGCTCACTAAACAACCTCGTCACCATATTTCTCCATTCAATGAGGTCGGGTCACCCTATGGCCCTAGGAACATAGAGCCTCATCACCTCCACCTAAATGGCATAGTAACTTGCATCTCAATGTTGCAATTCCCCACGACCCCCTTGGGACATACCCACATACAACGAAGGGGATCCATAGGTCCAACCACTCTGCGGTAAATCCCATGACCCTATTCCATCACATCATAACATTACAACCACTATATCAATCAGATTAAAATTCCAAGTGCCAACAATTCCCAAGCCTTTGGCTTTCCTAGAAAAAAAATTAAACTTCAAAGGTAATTTTAAACTAAATGAAATAAATGGCTAAACAGTTGCAGTAAGGCAAAAGCCCCTCGTTAGTACCAAATCAAATTAAATTCCCAAAAATGTAAGGATGCATTAATCAAGAAAAATGTTGGTTCTTAAAAGAAAATAGAAGAATATCAATTTACAAATAAAATATGAACATATAAAAATCACATTGTGTTCACTATGTGGCCCTTTGCGGTCACCCAAGGGGTACTCATCGAGTTGTTGGCACTTTTATATAGAGCCTCAACTTGTAAAATACATATAATCGTTGATCAAACCATGAAATGACCATAGTCTCTATCGGAATCAACACTTCTAAACTCCCACAAGGATCAACACATGTGTAACCACACAAGGTTGTCTATAAGACAACTAGTTAAGGAGAGAGAGAAAGAGGTAAGGTTTTGATTCACTGAGCTTAAGGATTCCACGTAGCACAATGTGCACAACGCCACAGAGTATGTGTCACATATACTAAACAAATAGAAGTGGATTTTTAGTCTATGCTAGAATCCACTTCTTCAGTCATACTTAGCTCGAGTTAAATGGTCGAATGTCCAATTTTCTTACTCCACACAAACACTTTTACCGGTTTCTTCCCTTAGAGTCGATTAGTAAAGGGTACACAACATAACACAACTATATCACAAACACAATGATGATTTACACACAACCATAACATCTCACGCATGGTAAAATTACAACGTATAACATAACAATATTCCACAGATTACAACACATAGCATTTCCACATAACGCACCAAATGTGCAAGTATAATATAATAGGGTAATAAGATCATTATATGCCCCTAATTCACGATATGAATTAATCACAAAATGTACTGATACATATATACAATGAACATAGTGATTTAACATCATGAAATCCATTCTAATATAATACAACATGGTGACATAACACCATAATACCATACAACACTGTGGAAATTAACATGATATGACATAATTCACTATGAAGCACTTTATCATGCAACACACTGGTACAAAAATGTAATATCCCAGGATAAAGAAACACTACAACACTTTCTTAGTTCAAAACAAAAATACCTTCACATAACAAGGTGGTAACATGTGTGAAATCCACATTGAATTCACGATAGAGAGAGAGAGAAGAGAGAAAATACTCTCATTGTTGTCCAAAATAACCACCTTGATTATTTAGACAACTTACAGAACACACAACCTATTAGAACATGCCAGTTACATGTCGAATACTCACATCAAATGAATGCATGACATGTGGCAAAAAAGACAAAACAGGCAATCAGTTGAATCTTTCAGTCAATCAGGTCACGACATGTGTCTTGCGTGTTAATCTTGTACTGTGAACTTCAAATTACGATAACTTCTACTACATATCTCAGATTGATTCGCTCCTTGTCTTAATGGAATTTTTTTTGAGGTGGGCTACATGTTAGACTTTTCAAAATCAGATTTTGGTGGGATTTGGTAAGTAAAGTGGGGAAATGTTACTTCAACCATTAATGCATAGGTTCAATCAACTCAACCACCGGATTTGATCAGATTTGGTCTCCTTCCTTCTTCCACAAGCTAGGCTGACATAGGAGGTGATCTAGACAATGTTACAGACAAATTTGATAGGCATTTGATGTTTATTGGTGGTTAGATTTCAAAATCCGAGTTTACCTCTCTCTTTCTCCTCCTTCTCTCGCCTTCTTCTATATATTCATGATTAATTGCTCATTTGTACAAGGTTATGACCTCTTGGTTTGTTAAGAACATTGTTCAGAGCATTATTCCTTGGCATTTTGAGTTGCAGGCCTCAGATTTGTTCATTTCATGTGGATACCCACCTCTTTACCATTATAATTGATTGTGCATCACTTGAAAGTAATAAAATCTTATTTTGTGGCTAATGTCCACCCTAGTTCACATTTTATTGCATCTTCTTGACTTTCCCTTGCATTATTTGATTTATTGTGCATAATTTTATGTTCCTTGAAGGTTTTCTTTTTATTGTGCTCCATGAAAATGAGTGTGTGAGTGTTGTTTTAGACTGTGGCACATTTCCCTGCCCTCTATGTGTGCACATTTTCCCTTGTTTTCACTTAGTATGAGAGTGTTCATCCCCCTCTTTCTTGTGTTATCACCTCCCCTTAGCTTAGGTTTCCCTTTCATGCATCTCTTTCTCACCCTGGTCCCTTGGAATCTTAGAATAGTGATAGATAGTTACATTTCCCTTCCTAGGAGTAGTTTTAGCAGTAGAAATAGGTAGAGGAATTTGGCCTTCTCCAGAGGTCTGTCTCAAGCGCAAGTCCCACAACTTGGAGACAGTCCCATGTTTCCTCAAATCCCAAATTCATCCTGATCTGGGATGGGTGCAATTTTGAGCTCCAATAGTTTTGGAACACCCAATGGCAGACCAATATTGAAAGCTTAAATTTCATTGTTGCTAAGTTATGGTGTGTGACTTAGTGATTTATAGCCTTTAGAGGCTTGTTTAACACATATGGCGACTCCTAACATCTAGATCTACTAATTTTTAGTAGTCAGCACTGCCCTATTCATGAGAAGGATACAAACTAAAGATAGAGCACAAAAATTGAAGAATCCTTTGAATATCTCCAGTTGTCTCCCAAAAGAAGAAGAAGAAAGTCGCACAGAAGTTGAAAAATCCTTCGAATATCTCCATGTTGTCTCCATCTAGAACCGCTACATTTGCATACTATGTCTTCCATGTCCAGGGAAAAATCTACCCCTCCTCTTGGAAAACCTTCGCACACTCTACTAGGGTATTCAGACCCATTCCTAAGCCATGCCACAGAGAAATCTTCCCTTTGTTAGCTTCAACGGTGGAATTCCTTTGGCTCTTCCCATGCAACATGATATACTAGTAGCTACACTCAAGAGTATACCATTTTTCACTGGTGAGAATCAAGTTACCCCTACTGAGCACATTCAATATATTACAAATGTATGCTTTATTCACCTAATTACCGAAGATGATGTAGTTGTAAGGTTGTTTGCTTCTTCACTCAAAGGCAAAGAACTTCAATGGTACAGAAGCTTAAGACCTACCTCTATCACCAAATTGGGATAGACTTGGCACTTTGCAATCAGTTGGAGGAGAAAGCTGATAATATCTCCTTATTAGAATAACTCACAATGATCAAGAGAGCTCCCAATGAGCTCATGGTTGATTTCAACTTCAGATTTTAGAAGCCATGGGACAGATTTCCAGCCCTCTTAAGACCAACGTCGACAAGGTGTTTTTCTTTATTTCTTAATAGCTTTGAATTCTGACATTGCAATGATGATGCAGTCTATGGGTGATGTGCAACTTCATGATGGCTATCCTATAGCCATTAGGGAAAAAAATTATCTAATCCAAGCTGGAAAGATAGCCCCTAGACTACCTCATGCCCTTATTTATGAACTTCCTCAAGCGCCTCAACCTTTTATTACTCCCCCATTCCTAAACAGAGCTCCCTACCCATTACCTCCACATCATAATCTCCCCGGTAGAAAAGGAGGATGAGAAAATGAAATCCTTGATTAGAAATTTTTCCAATAAAGTTATATCCTTAGAAAAACAGCAGGCGCAAGCCTTTCAAAAATTCTAATCAAGGATTTAACCAAATCCATCAAACCCTTTAGAAATCAATATCCAAATCAAAGATATGGACAGATCTAACAAAATGATAGATGGCCTGCCAATGCACACCTTCCTCTTCAGATAGTTTCCTCCTACACAACCCCTTCTAGTGCCCGAACAAGCAAAACACTAGTTCTAATACAGAACAATATGGTCTAAGAGACAAAATGGTGTTTTCCTTGTAATTTTCCTCACAGTCAGTACAATTATGCAAATTCCTTGCATGTGCAAGCCTTCATGATTCATAATTCTTCAAGTTATGAGCCTTCCACTAGCACGTGCAAACGAGAAAATGAAGAATGTTAGAAGTTATTCCTAAGACTGGCCTTATGTTGTTTGGTGTTGAGGACTTCTACGTAATAAACCAAGTTACAGATAGCTCAAATAGGCCACTCCCCACACAAGTTTTTGACAACACAAGGTCCAAGAAGAGAATGTTGGAGCCTAGCATGCAACCTTCTATTCTTTCCAATTAGAATGATCCTCAAAAGTAAAGAGATGCATCTCATCATCCCAATAATTTTGGCATGCATGTTTCCATGCTCAAGGTTCCACACAACGTTCCAACTGAAGTGGCATGCACTCCTCCTTTGGTAGGTCAAGCCTCTGAGCAAGATAGGGCCCCCGCCTCTGCACCTGAACAATCAATAAAATATGTTTTTATGCCTCAAATGCACAAGTCCATGGGCCTTCCATTCAACATTGTGGACCATATGAAGAAGACAAATATAAATGTCACAATGTGGGATGCCCTATGGCTATTCCATCTCAGCGTGACCTATTACATGAATCTCTGTTGTACACAACTCCTGCGTACTCAATCCAAGTTATCCAAATACCTCAAGCTATTGTTAACTTATGTCAATCAGAGGAGAAGCAAGTAAGAAAAAATTTGTCAAAACCCCACCCTTTTATATGTCCTTGATAGTAGGAAAACATCTTGTTCACAATTGTATGATTGATTCAGGGGCTAGTACTTTTGTCATGCCTAAAGAAAATTGTTGATGTCCTAGGTCTTAAGTATAGCCCCATGTTTAAAGGAGTCTTGTAACTTGATGGCTGAACTATCACCACTCTAGGAGTCATCAAGGATCTTGAGTTAACTCTCCATGCATGTCCAAGTCTAACCATAACTCAAGATGTGTCAATCATTGATTTTCCTCCTTTGTTTTCCATTTTCTTATCAAGATATTTCACAGCCAAGGTGGGTGGCTACTTGTCTTCTGATTGGTCTCATATGTTACTAAGAACAAGGTATGGTACCAGGTTTACCATACAAGTTGAGCCTATATTTTCTATCATGTTGAGTCATATGACCCCATCCCCTCTTCAAGCTAATTACCTAATCCAAGAAGGACAAGAACAAGATTCAATTTCAGAAGAGCATATTCCTCCCTCCATACTTGATCTATTATTAGATGAATGGGATAAAGAACACTATGAATTTGATCCTTATGATACAACTATTGAAACTGGTCTTGGTACTTATTGCATCCTTAAATAAGAAGAAGCCATTTCCTACCTGCTCAAGAAAAATGATGAAAACTTATGGACTATGGAAAATGATCTTTGATGGCTCTAAAAGTAGAAATGGCACAGGTGTTTGTTCTCATTTCTCCCAAGAATGAGAAATTATTATTTGTGCACAGGTTGTAGTTTGCATGCTCCAACAATGTAGCAGAATATGAAGCATTGGTGCATGGTCTTCTTATTGCTGAGAAGAGGACAGATCAAGGCATTACAGATCTTTGGGGACACTGAATTGGTCATCCACCAAGTTACAAAAAAGTGCACAACAAAGAATAAGCTTTTGAAATCTTATAAACATAGATTTTGGGACCTCTTAGAGAGATTTGAAGCTCTCAATCTATAGGTGGTGCCAAGGAAATTAAACAAAGAAGTAGATCAGATGGCAGCCCTTGGTTCACAATTCTCCTCTATCTGAGGATTTTTTCCAAGGAAATGCATACAACACATAAGATGGTGGTTAGGCCATCCATTCTAGATAATGAAACTAGCTGGAAAGTGTTTGACAGTGATGCGCAAATTGTCCAGTTCATTCAAAATGAAGTTGAAGTTTCTTCAAACATGCAAGTTGACTTGCATGATAGCTATGGTGACCAAGTGATTCAACTAAAGACAAACAAGTTCCTAAAGGGTTGGTCACCTTAGAGCATATATTCAGCCTTGATGATGAGTTTAAGGGTGAAGAAAAGTACATGCACGCAGCACAAGAAGACTACACTCCAGTCATTATTGTGCATGTGACAAAAGAGTTGTTTTGTAAAAATGCATGCGCAAGATGAAAACATATCCTTCATCTCTCAATGTCAAAAATATGTTGAAATATTCTCAGAGGAATATGAATACCTCAAAGGATTTGATCCAAGTGTTTCTCAACACTCCATTGACCTTGATCCTAGTATCAAGCCCATCAGATAAAAGCAAAAGTCAGTCAATCCTAAGATAGAGCCCCTCATGAGGAAGAGTTATCCAAACTCATTGAGGAAAAGATTATATTTCCTATCAAGTACTCTACTTGGGTGGTGAATCTTGTTCCAATGCACAAGAAGAATGGGAAATCAGACTTTGTGTTGATTTCAGAGATTTGAACAAGGCATCATTGAAGGATCATTATCCTTTTCCTTCTATGGAGTATATTTTGCAGACAGTGGCTGGTGTAAAATATTTTCCATGTTGGATGGGTATTATGGCTTCAATAAGATCATGGTTCAAGGAAGAGGATCAATTCAAAATATCATTTACAACCAAATGGGGAACATATGCTTATCAAAAAATGTATTTTGGTTTGTCAAATGTAGGTGTAACATTTCGAGAGCCAAGGACATTTCCTTCAAAGGATATATCAATGAGTTCATCCTAGTTTACTTGGATGACATAACTATCTTCTCAAAGTAAATCACAGATCACATAATGCATCTGGAGAAAGTCTTTGAGAGATGCAGAGAATTTGGGGTATCTCTTAACCCCAAGAAGTGTAACTTTTGTTGTTGCGCAAGGCAAATATTTTGGGCCATGTGGTCTCTAAGGATGGTATTCCATTGATCTGAGCACATGTCTAACCATCCCTCTCTCTCTCTCCTTGTCGGTGCACAAGAAGGCCTTGCAATCATTCCTAGGAAAAATCAACTTTGTTAGGAGATTCATTCCTAACTTTGTAGGATTGGTTAGGCCCATCACCCTCATGCTCAAAGAAGGTCACAATATTTAAGTGGAAAGCAGAAGGAAAAGAAAGCTTCAAAAAAATCAAGAAATTACTTGTGCCCCAACACTCATCAATCCAAATTACTCCAAATATTTCATCCTTTATGCTTATGGAGCTGATGTGAGTGTTTTGTTGTCTTGACACAAGAAAATAAACAAGGACTGGAGCAGCCAGTGGATTTCTTCAGTCAAACACTGAAGGATTATGAATTGAAATACAATCACATGGAGAAATAGGTCTTCACCATCATGTGTGCCCTACATAAATTCAAGAGTATGCTCACCAAAAATCATGTCAAGGTGCTAGTTTCACACTCAGGTGTGAGGGACTTCATCATGGGAGTAGAAATCAGTGAGAAAAGAGAAATATGGGTGACCAAAATCATGGAGTATGATGTGACTATTAAAGCCACAAAGTTGGTTAGAGTAAAATGCACTTTGTAAGAAACTTTCTTTGAGGATGCACAGAATATTCAAGAGACTTCATTTTTTCTAGATGAAGAGCTCCCGCATGCTGAAGTGAGAAGAATGAAGATCCTAGTGCACACACCTAGATGGAGGACATGAAAACATTTCTCTCTTCGAGGGCATACCCTCCTAGACTGAAAAAGAAAAGAGAAGACATCTTAGGCTACAGTCTATTCCATATGTGTTGATTGATGGTGTTCTCTTCAAAAGAAACATTAATGGCATGTTGCTGAGATGTATTGATGGCATGCTCAGTTTAACAAAGTGTTAGCATAATTTCACAATGGATTATCTGGTGGACACTTTTCTTCCTAAGAAACAACAATGAAGATCATTAAAGTAGGATACTTTTGGCCTACCCTCTTTTCTGATGCGCACAAGTGGGTCATGAAATGCAAAGAATGTGCTTTCTTTGCAGGAAAGAAATAAATTGGCAGCCCTTCCCCTCTGACCAATCCAAGTGAATCAACCTTTTACACAATGGGGTCTTGACTTCATTGGCATGATTAATCCGCCCTCAAGCGTTGGCCACAAGTGGGTGTTGACAACTATGGATTACTTCACCAGATGGATAGAAGTTGTCACACTCAAAGAATCAATTGATTCAGTCATCCTTGACTTTCTCGAAGGTATTATAACAAGGTTTAGTGTTCCTCAGACCATTATCTCTGATAATGAAAAATCCTTCCTTGGTACAAGAATTTCTGATTGGGATCTTAGTCTTGGAATATATTTAAAGGCTTCTTCCAACTACTACCCTCAGGGTAATGGCCTAGCAGAGTCTACTAACAAGAACCTGATCAGAATCATGAAGTGCACAAAATGAATATCAACCAGAGGCAGTGGCACACAAAGGTTTTGCGCACGCTCTGGGTTATACATAATCATGGTGAAGAAAGTAATAGGTACTTCACCTTACAAACTGGTTTATGGCAAAGGAGGTTAGGCTTCCTTTATCTTTAGAATTTCCTTCAATAGAACTAGCCCAACAGCTAGAGTTTGAGGGCACAAACTCAGAGAGAAATCAGAATGGTAGAGCTGGTTGAACTTGAAGAATTAAGAAACTCTTCCATGATCAAGTTATAACAACATCAACAATCAATAAAAGTAATGGTTTGACAGAAAGGTTAGAGCTCAAGCTTTCAAAGTGGGTGATATGGTCTAAAATGGGATGCTGATAGAGCTAAACTAGGGTGTCATTCAAATTTTGATGCACTTTGGAGTGGACCATATATTATCATTTCTTGTAAGGAGCCAACTCTTTTGAGTTGTCTCACCTTGATGGAGATGCACTATCAATCCCAGTCAATGGGATTTATCTCATGAATTTCCATTAAGTTCTTTTGCATCATTATACATATTAGAGTAGTTTCAATTCCTCCAAGTGTGCTGTACACATTGTCTTGTTTATATATAGTTTATTCCTCTCCATGCATTCCCTTTCACATGCACTCTTTTTTTGCTTCCAGGATGGCAGTTCGGTTAAGTTTCAAAAGGAACTTTCAACAGTTTTGCAGCACTTCAATACAGAAAATCTTCTGAAAGTTCCTTTTAGTGCTTCAAGTGACTTCAGGGGTGTTCTTCAAGTTACATATTATAATTTCATGTTTCTAGGAAGACTCCATGCCCAATGGATGCTTCTAAGGCTACTGATATCATTTAATCTAGCAAACAAATGGCCCCTAAAAGTTGCCAAATTGTTGTTCAAAATAACCACCCTGGTTATTTAGACAACTTACAGTTCCATTCTAGCTTTGACATCAAGATTTTAGGTTGTGCACACTCTTGGTTTTATCCTTGGCACAATTATGCATGGTTACAGTTCTTCACGTGTACCCTTGCACATCCTTCCTACTCCTTCCTTGTGTTTTTCCTTCCCTTACTTCCTTCCATGCGCTTCCACCTTCCTTCTTATTCCTATATTCCTTCCATTTTCTTTCTACGTCTACTCCTTTGCACATTCACCTTTCCCTAGTTGCACATCCAGTTTGCATGCACCTATGGACTTTCCTTGTATTTTCACTAAGTCCTTTATCATGCCTTGCGTGCATGCCTTCCTTCTTGAGTTCCTCACATGCCCTTCGTGCGCACTCATTTCCCTTTCAAATCTTTCTCGTGTGCACTTTCCTCACACAATTGCTTTCGCGCATCCTTATCTTGTGTTCCCCTTCTTCCTCGCATGATTTCATACTTTTGCAGATATGCACCTTTTCTTCCCACTCCTCACACACCCTCTTGCGTGATCACATACCTTTGCAGTTCTTCCTTCTTGCACCTTTCTCTTGTGCATGCGCCAAGTGCAATCTTCTGTGTCAGTCATTCAGTGTCATGTGTCAATTTGTCAAATAAAGTGCACAACACGCAACCTATCAGAACATGTCAAAGTTGCACATCACATCAATGAATGCATGACACATGGCAAAAAATACAAACAAGTAGTCAGCTGAATCCTTTTAGTCGATCAAGTTGTGCCACGTGTCTTACATGTTCAACTTGTACTATGAACTTCAAATCACCATAACTTCTTCTATAGAGCTTATATTCATGCACTCTTGGTCTTGATGGAAAGTTGTTAACATGGGCTACACTCTGGGGATTTTCAAAATCAGATTTTAGTGGGATTTGGTAGGTGAAAATGGGGAAATGTGACTTCAGCCATTAATGCACATATTCAGTTGACTCAAACACCAGATTTTATCATATTTTGTCTCCTTCCTTCTTCCAAAAGCTAAATTGACATGGGGAGGTGGATATGACATTGTTACATGCGCATTTGCAGGCATTTATTGCAGGTTGTTGGTGGTTAGAGTTTCAAAATCTGAGTTTCCCTCTCTCTTTCCCTCCTCTCTCTATGTATTCATGAACAATGCTCATTGTAAAAGGTTGGACCCTCTTGGTTTGCTAAGAGCATTGTTCCTTGCATTTTGAGTTGTAGGCCTCAGATCTAAGTTCATTGCATGTGGATACTAGCCTCTTTCACCATTGTAATCAATTGTGCATCATTTGAAAGCAATAAAATCTTTTTTTTTGGCTACTCTCTACCCTAGTTCACATTTTATTACATCTTCTTTCCTTTTTTGCATTGTTTGTTTGTTGTGCATATTTTTATGTTCCTTGCAAGTTTTTTTTGTTGTGCTCCATGAAAATGAGTGAGTGACTATTGTTTCAGACTATGGCACATTTTTACCCTCTTTGTGGGAATTTTCCCTTGTTTTCTCTCAATTGAGAGTGTTCATCCCCCTCTTTCTGGTGTTATCACCTCCCCTTAGCTTAGGTTTCCCTTTCATGTATCTCCTTCTCACCCTGGTCCCTTGGAATCTTAGAATAGTGATAGATATTTCATTTCCCTTCCTAGGAGTAGTTTTAGCAGTAGAAATAGGTAGAGGAAGTCGGCCTTCTCCAGAGGTCTGTCTCAAGTGCAAGTACCCAAACTTGGAGATAGTCTCATGTTGCCTCAAAGCCCCAGTTCATCCTGATCCAGAATGGGTGTAATTTTGAGCTCCAACACTCATCAAGAAACACATCATCATCATCATCATAACAAGTCCAAACTAAGTGGTATGCATGGGTGCATTCATATTATCACAAGTACCACATTTATCACTCACAACAAAACAGCACATTGCTCTTCTAACTCCACCACCATGAATATCCACCACAACACCAAATTGTCATAGAGGTTCAAGAGTATGAACCTTCACTCTGATACCAAATGTAACACCCACACAAGTGGGACCGAAACACAAGACAAGACCAAATAAACCAGGATATTTTTTTCAATTACTTGATACAACCATATGACACCGCTAAGGCTCACAAGAACTACTCAACATCGCATGAAGATCTTACAAATAACAAGATGGCACAAGATACACATCAATGCCACACTTTCTCAAATGGACAATCTAACCACAAAAAGCTCAAGGGTAGGCACGTTCCATAACACATCATTACCATGGTTATATCTTATTTACAAAAACAATTCCAAGAGAATTTATCGTGCAATCATAAATTCTTATTCTCAACCTACATATTTTTAATTTCATTTATGATTTAACTTAAATTACGTACACCTAATTTTTTTGTCTTCTTTACAATAATTTCAATAACTCAATTGTTATTTGACACATTTTAAAC
Organism: Taxus chinensis; assembly: GCA_019776745.2. Classification (NCBI taxonomy): domain Eukaryota; kingdom Viridiplantae; phylum Streptophyta; class Pinopsida; order Cupressales; family Taxaceae; genus Taxus; species Taxus chinensis. The sequence goes on from CM034149.1 coordinate 679,560,363, forward strand.
ACATACAACACTCCTGATGCTCGTTCTTATGCTAAGGTTATGTTTCTCAAAACTATGTTTATTTGATGTTTAATTTTACCCTCATTACGCAAGGAAACTAATATGAAGTCAAAGGGGAAGAAATATTAATATTTAAAGGAGAAAAAGGTTCAAGTTACCTCTTATTATAAACTTCCCTCCATTAGAGCACATTTATTTTCTGGTTATAGTTCAAAAGATCATTTGAGTCAATTTAACATCTACACGTCATGAATTTTTTTTTATATAAGAGTTTATGTTTTCTCAAATGCTTGATCTCACCACGAATAATTCTTATTCATTTTTAACAACATGAAAATGCCTAATTAAGTTATAATGACTTCAAGTATTTCTTTATTCCAAAACCAATATCTCATTTACTCTTGTTCTCAGTACACTTACGTTGTTACTTTGGTCTCTTATTGACGTTCTTTTATAATAAAAATGAGTTACAATTTTTTTTTTTTTGACATCTTGTAGAAATACATGATTGGAAGCATTTTTAAGCTACACGTGAATCACAAGTGATTCGTGTTCAAGGTAAGAACTCATGATTCTGTATTTCATGTTCCCGTATGGGACATTTCTTTTATCCTTAATTTCATAAAAGGACTTATCTAGGAGTTAAGGGATAAAAATTTTAGTTTACCCATTTTTCTTAAGTTAACAACTTTCAAAAACAATCTTGTTTTCTAAGAGTTAGTTACAATTTCTACCCGTGAGTTAACCTCTTAATGGGCATGGGCTTGGTTTAATTCTAAATGCCCTCATGGGCTCTACACCTAACTATAAAACAATTTATAGTGTTCAAACATCTTTATCCCGCAAAATCTCCATAAAATCTCAAGGTGTTTTGAAGTTACTAGCCAAGGTAACACCTTTATCTATCAAGAATTATGAGATTTTTGAACAGAGTTTAATGTGTAAGAAAACAAGTACACTGACTCCACTTGCATAAACTGGATCCCATGAAGAGATCAATAGATGACGAAGTTAACCCAAAATATCTTCATAAGAATATGGTTGTCCACTAAGATACCAAGGTCAAACACGAACATTGAACTCTAACTCATCCATGAAGATGAGTACACCTATGATACCAAGAAGTGTTAGCACGATTTACCCCATAATGGAAAGGTCACACAAACTATCTGTTGCTTTGTGAAAGGACACTTAAGTTAATATTTTGGAAGCATTCAATGTGTATGAAAGGAAGACACCCTTGTTAGCCCCAAGTCATGTCTCCAAAGACGTTAGGGGTTTCAAAATAGTCATGACACAACTAAGAGAGAAGATATGGTAGAAGGATTAAAACTTAGCTAACTTTTGATAGTTTAAGTGTAATAAATTTTGATCATGCGTTGTTATTTTTATGAGGGGACTATAATAATTACAATGGTCAATAATTGAGTACATCTAAACAAAACAATATAAGCTTCTATATCTAGTACAAGATTACAACTCAACAATTTATCCAAAATAAATATGATTATCATGTTACCACAAAGGCAATAATATTTCTCTTTCTTGATACAACATTGTTATTCAGTAAATTTGTACCAAATAGTGCTATTATTACCAATTTACATTGTATCCATCTAAGTAAGTACAAACTGTCATCACAACATATTAAGCATGATATTGAATCCTCTTATCCAGGGTACCTATAACCACAACATGGTCAGCACAAAGATGACATGGCATCTTCATACAATCTAGCACAAGTAATTGATTGCATATTTTTCCATTCACGGTGATAACATATAACATGCAACAAAAGAGAGTAAGAGACATTAATTTCATTTCATTTTCAAAATTGGAGAGAGAGAGAGAGAAAGAGAGAAACACCAATTTTCCACAATCAATTTATTTACAAAACAAGCATCAAATAAAGTTTCCTACAATCATATGTTAGTGTTTATAGGGTTTCTCGGTGAACATTTTCCTTGAATAAGGTCATACAAGTGTTTTTTTCCATTTTGTTACAAGTTTCCAAAAAAACATCAAATTTAGATAAATATCTCAAAAAGATGCGTTCAAAAAAATCTCCAAGACTCAAGCACATAAGGATTCAAATCCCTACCTACTCCCCTATATACAAGGAAACACTTGGAGCTGACAAAACCCAAAATTGACAAACTGGGTTTAATTGGCGCCTATCTCTCTAGAGATATTGATCGTAATCACACCCAAAAGACCTCATCGCTCAACATCTAGGGGCCTACCAAACCCACTTCAAAAACTATCTTGCGATAATATTTTCTCTGAATTGAGGGTTGGTAGTGATTTTCATAGATAAATATTGAGGTAAGTGGAGGCCAAAACAAATTTCTCCACCCAAGGCCTAAATGGAAAGCCAAAACCAAACCAAACTTTTAATTTTTAGTAGCTACCCAACGCTACAAAAATTGTCAACAGGGATCCTAACGTGCTACGTTAAAAGATAAAATGATAAAATCAGGGCATTGTAAAAAAAATTGTGCCATCTCATGTTAACAAGGAACAAGGTCAAACGTTTACTTTTCGGATTGGGGTTCAAAGAGGTATTTCATGCTCCGTTGAAAATCACAATTTATTAAATTTATAATGCAACAATTGATAGGTTTAAAAGAGAACTCAATCTCAACTTGCCAATTTAAGGGGTTACAACTATCCAGTCTTATTATTTAAGTTGTCAAAACATCTTAGAATGGGGTTTAAAAATATGGTTGAAAATCCAATAGTCAAATGGGTTATGTAAAACACAAGGTAAATTTTTCTATTTTGCGCTACAATTTCATTTTTAAATAACTAAAATTATAATATTCATTTTGTTTAAATTTTGATATCATTGCGAAGGAAAAACTAAAAAATACAATAATCATACGAGACAGAGATAAGAAACTCATGCCTCTGAGAAATGAAACGGGTAATACGAGGCTCCACACAGTCTGCAGGCTCTCCAAATGCATTTTCTTAAAAACTATAATCCTTTTGCAGACCCGTTTTGTGTAACCCCAAAGACATCGCTTAAAACGAACCCATATTTTACCGAGGCATTTAATCAAACAGTTCTCGTGCCATGTTACAAGCAACTGATCGAGCTAGGAGGTCGAGCTCTAAATCACATTGTCAAGTTGAAACGTCGAGCTAAGGAGAGAGCTAACACAAAGTCCACACCAAAATTCATACAAAGTCCGAGACCAATGTTATGGTGGAACAAACTCACCATGGACCGAGTCATCATCCCCAAGCGCTAACTATGTCAAAATACAAGCGATCCCAAATACCCACGTTTCTTTCAGGTATTTGGGTAAGACTACCCTGCTCTAAATCTCCCATTCCATGCAGAGGCAGGGGGATGCCGATAACTTGAGGCATTTGGCTTTACATCTGTCAATTGCATCTGCTGGAAGCTCCCAGCTCATTTTTCCTCAGCCCATTAGGTGTATATCCTGCAACCATGGAATTTTATGGAACCCATTTCATCATTGCATTTTATCAAACAGTCAACGTGACTCCTAACTGCGTAGACATATATGTCAGGGCACTTGCAACAAAACCATCTATCAAAAATTACTTTCTCCAATGTTTGGAAGCTCCATTTTTTAGCACAGGATCGCAGTATGCTGGTGAAGTTAAAACAGGTCTGGTTAAAAAGAGGCACTACACACTCTGTTGTTCATGAGATCACCTTTCTTTCAGGAATTTTACCAAACAATTCGCATGGCCTACACTAATCCCTGTGCGTATTTAACAACCATGTGTTCCATGAGATCACATCCTTTTAAGGTAATTTTTCAAACAATTCATGTGCCTTGTGTGTGCTTCCATGCAACCAAGTCGAAAACCTTTTTCAGGGCACAAACAACTACAACCACTGATAAAGATAAAGAAAACTCGCTTCCCACTATGTTTTGATGGAAGGCCCTACCCTGTTCCCAAAACTTCCACATTAACGTAGGCAAGGATTATAGTAGAAGTTAGGCGCATCCTCACACGACATTAACACCGTTTCGCCAAAGGCAACCAAAAAGTTTCTAAATAGATAAAATCACTCCCTGCACGTATGCAAACCAAGGAATTTACAATTTCAACTTGTGACAAAGACCATGCCTAACTCTAAGCCTCCACCAACATGCTCCACTTCTCCTTAAAAACTTGTTAGCTTAAACAACAACAAAATTACCCTTTTGTTTTTATTCATTTTATATAAAGGTTATGCAAATATATTTCAAGAAAAAGTTTCTATTTATAATATTATCATTATATCGAAAGCATAATAAAATCTCAAGGATGAGGTTTCAAGTCAAGATGACTTGTAAAATTATTTCCTCACCACGACGCCAAACCAGGGTTCTTGGAAAAAGACATTGTTTCATGAAATTTTATTCTCCTTCACCGATTGGGCATACCGTAATGGGGAACTACACATTCTAGTGTATCACCTTGTTTTAAGATTTTTGTTTCAACTTTGCACTTAGTTCTTACCCCTTTTCTTTGTTGCAGCAGTAGAGTCGAGTTAGTTTTTAGGTGTTACACTAGGAGAACCAACCCTCTCTAAAGACTCACTCCAACTTTAGGTCACCCACATCCTGGGAGTGTTTCAATTTTTCCAGTTGGAAGGGGATAGAGTTTTCGAGCTGAAAACTATAGTCCCATTGGCACTCCCCAAAGGGTGCATTCCTTTATGACAATAATGATATCCACTTGTTTCATTATTTCATCCTTTTTATGTATGTTAATTAGAGACACATTAAAACTTAAAATTGAATGAAATAGAGTTCATAGAAAAGTGAAATCAATATGATGTTGGTTATTCACTTAATGATTCATACTTGTTTGGCTATTCCCAAGCTAAGAATGTGGAGATCCTTCAATATAAAAAATTATCATGCTCTTCTCCTGAATCTTTACAATCTACTTTCAAGCATAACATTAACATGATCCATCAAATATCATCTTCCAATCCACCCTCTAATTATGAGGATGATGAGTTGCTTGTAGAAGAGATCAAGAAGAAGGAAAAACTATTTCGAGAGCATGTTACCTTCATCACTTCAACCCCACCAAGAAAATCAAAGTAGCATTCACCATAAAAAGTGATTGTTAACTCGCTCATTACCGACCTTCAATTTATTCCCACTAATCTTGATCCTCCCTCACCTTCTTCTACACTCACACCACACCTCATATTATTATAACTCTAGACTCAAAAAACGAGTTTGATAATGCACATTGAACGAGGTGTTAGGTTATGATCTAAAATATTTTCAAGCTTATCAATGACATATGAAGAAGATGAAAGATGAATTCCATGAGGAACAACGATAATGACCATTTCATCCTAATCCCTCCCCTCAATATTTATACTCTCGACATGGTGTTGGGTCTCATTCCTTTTCTTATTGTTAGGTACTTTAGAAATAACAACAATAACAATCTCAACTATTACTCTCTCCTCCCCCTCGAGTTAAGAGTCTGGTTACCCCTTCTCCTAGCTTACCTACTTTAGTATTATCTCTTGTCAACTTTTTATCTACACACACATCATATAGACCAATTGTGACACCACATGCTCACATTTTCCCTCCACAAGTAGAGATACATCCTCCTTTCATCCCTACACTTCCACTTTTCATGATGGAAATGCGCTAGGAGATATTGTCTCATATTTCTATGTGGGTGGAATAATCTATGGAAGTTGTAGATCACAAGATTTGTCAAAATATTTCTCGTGCCCTGGAAGACATAAGGGACAATATGATTCTCACACGGTATGAAATTCAATGAAAATTCTATGAGGTTATTGAGGATTCTTGCAACTATCTTACACGCACCTTTTAACCTCATCTACTTATCCCATCCATATATCACCCTTTTATTTTTTTACATTTTACTTTCTTATTGTTACTTTTACACTATTCAGTTACATCCTAGTTTAGACAAGTCGGTAGTTCAATATAGTGACTACACACTACATCCATAGTTTAGATATGATGGTGATTCTGATAACCTCAGCTACTCCTTACAATCCTACACTGATGTACAAGATCACAGTTCAACAATTTTTCCTACTCCTTACATCTATAGTTTAGATAGGATAATTAATATGAAAACCATAACTAACCCTTATAATCATACACTATTTTACAAGATAGCTAGATCACATGTATTGACCACCCTTTACATACTTTTTTTACATTTTACTTACATAAACTTTGTGACATCCTTTGGATTTAATTTTACTATTTATTTATCACTTGATATTTTATTAGGGTTTATCCATTTATGATCTATTAGACTCACATTTTACACACTATTTGCATTACATCTTGTAAGATTTATTTATACCATATGCTTCTTGGTTGGTCTTTTAGCACATTGTTTATCCATTTATGATCTCCAATTCTCTTACATTAATTTATCACTTTTTATGCTTGTGTTTGACCTATCATGGGTTTTCCCTTCCATCTCTTAACACCTATAGCGATCTTTAGTTCTTACCTCTACTCAATTTATCCATTTCTATCCTTCATTCCTAATATAAAGCACCTTTCTATCTCACCAAATTTCCCTTATGATCATCAATTTGTTTTATCCACCATTGTATCACAATTGTACGTCCTTGCAACTTTCACCTATCTCACTCCTCTCACATACAGCACACTTAGGTCAAAGATGAGATCACTCTTTCTTTAGGGTAGGTATAAGGGTAACTAATTGTATTGGTTTTTAGGTTCTCCTTTGTAGCATTTAGGTGTAAGCCCCCTTGTGTTAGTCATCGTTCATACCTAGTAGATCATATTTTCGAGTCCATGTCGAGGAGGACAAGTAAAATCCAAAAGAAATAAAAAATAAATAAAATTCATATTATGAAAGAAAAATCAATAAAATGAAAATAAGAAAAAGGAAATTATTACAAGTAATAAAATTAAATCATAAACATAAAAGATGTGATATTATCATATTTGGCACTATTTCCAATTCTGGTTGAAAGCAGAAACTCCATGATTGGCCTTTATAGACGCTCAAATTTTATAATTTATCCTTTGACATTTGTATCTTGATATTGCACACTTGCACGTACAAATACACTCTCCTCACTCTTGCTCATCACACCCTGATATCTCTTCGATTACTTTATTATTTTTGTACACCTCTCTATCATCAATTTCTAAATTTAATCTACATAAAACACATATAGAAACATTCATCCTCTAATCCATAAAGTCAAAATATTCTTTTTTCGCTATGTCTAAAACTGTAGGATTCGATTGATATTGACACATGTCAAATATGACCCTATTGTATGGTTTTGGACCCACGTGTTTGGGCCTAAACTCTCAATTTCATCAGCTTTACATGGACTAATATTCCATGTTGGTTGGTATTTCATGACATAAAAACCATTGGAATCCTATATAAAAAATTCAATCATACCTCATTTAGGGTCTTGGCACTTTATGTTCTCCTCATGTTAAAGCAAGCACTAAAGGTACTTACTACTCCCTAAACAATGAAATAATTGATTGAAATCCATTAAGGAAACACCCTCTATAGGTCTGAAGTCTCCTTCTAGGTCTAGGAATTCCCATCTTCTTTCTACAGGTAAGAAAAGTGACCTTTCCCAAGTATTTAGGCAAGTGTGAAACTCAAGCAAGGAATTGTCAAAGCATGGTTGTCTAATTTTGTTTGCATTATAGTAGATATCACATGCTAGTAGAATGACATGTGGTTTGAGCACTCTTTGGAGTAGTGGTAACATTAGTGGTATACATGGGTTCCCAAAACACACCTAACTTTATTTCTCAAGAACTCCTTGCACAATAATGGTTTGGGGGTTTGAGAAAATTTTATAGATCCATTCAGAAGGTGAGATAGGAAGAATGACACACAACATATAGCGACAATCATTTCTAGGAAGGTGAAGTACTCAGGAAATTACAAGCCTATATTCCAATTAGGTCCAAGATCATACAGTAGGGTCAGAATTGTATGGACGGTCTTAACCTTTTTCTACGATTTTTCCCAGATCCAGTCTCAGGTGTTAGTTCTAGCAACAAAGTATTTCCAACCTCAAATCAGCATGTTCCTACATTCATATCACTCTAACTCTTCCAAAACAACAAAAAATCAGCTATGTGTGATTTCTCTTTTATTTTTTGATAGTTGATAGATCAATAATAACTTTTTGAAGTATTATTTTGATTTTTGCAATTAATGTTGGAAGTTAATTAAATCAAAATATCCAAAAATAAGAATAATTCATCCTTTTTATGCATGATAATTAGGAACATTATAAAATATTTAAAAGGTTGAGATTAATCACATAAAAAGTGAAATCGTTTAGTGAACCCAACCCTCTCGAATAAAAAAATGTATCCTTGACCCTAGGGGCCTTAGGGTTTCATATGACATTCAGGTATGATTTTTTTACATTAACATTATGCCATATTGTCGTAGGGTTTCTATTCTATCTAGGTATTGTGTTTCATCATGTTGACTCTCAGGTATCATTATCAATATCTATAAAGCCTTCCCACATCTTATGATTCCCATCCCACTCTTGCTCACACTTGTGCCCAATTCCTTAACACTCATCATATGGTGCCACCACCATCTTCTTATGATCATTAACTTGATGTTTTTATTGACACTATTACCCACACATCATTTTCTACACTGATCATTTATTTGTTGATTCTAATATAGATGACCCACTTATCTATTATGGTCTCAATTCATCATATTCCTATTTAGGGTGTCTTGGTTATTCCACATAGCAAGGATAATGGTTTTGCATGGAAATTACTTCAATATCTTGGCATTCCTTTTGATATTTTTGTGCTTTATTCTAATCCTCATTTTTTATACATTACAATACCAATCACAGTTTGATCTATCACTACACAAAATTCATTATTGGTTGTTAAACTTGTTGCTATTGGATTATTGTATCTAGGTATCCCTTGGTTATATGATCTTAGGGCTATTTCATCCACCGTTCAACAATGTATCAAGTTTATTCATCGTCAGTAGCCTGTCAGCACTCAAGATATTCCTTTTACGGATTTCTCTCCTAATGTACCTAATTCTTATATAGTTTCTATCACTCTTCCTATTGCATCTACGGATGGGTCTCTTGTTTTGCACACTACTTTCCTTATTTATAGTCCTCCTAGGTATCATGATAGGCCTTTTATTGTGGACACTACTTACATTGCACATCATTATCCTCTTATGATGGAATATTGTTTTACTGGTTTACATGATGAACATTGTATTGACACCTACGATACTTCTGCCACTATGTCTCATTATCATACTAAAAATGCTCACTCCCTAATACATATTTTTACACATTTACCTTTATCTTGATATTTTACCCTATATTGGTTGTTGCATCTACAATACCTAAGGTGTTGGAAGAAATTCATATCCCCCTTCACAATGTCACAATGACCATGGATTTCAAATTTGTTTCTTAGAACACTTCTAGATGCAATTCTAATAATATTATCCTCACTAATTCAAATATTACATCACTTGATCCAACTTCCCCACCAAAAATAAATCCAACCATATAAAATCTCATAAGACATACACATAAGACAAAATGTTGTCACATATATGTGTGTGTGTGTGTGTGTGTGCTGTGTGTGTGTGTGTGTGTGTGTGTGTGTGTGTGTGTGTGTGTGTGTGTGTGTGTGTGTGTGTGTATTTCAAAATGAGTACATCATGCAAATATTATATAATCCCATGTCTCTTATACATTTATTTTGTCCCTCAAAGGAGGAGGGATTCTGCTCTGTGTAGATGTAGTTAAAAATATACTTAGGTAGAATGATCCAAAAAGGTTACACTAGATATAACACTTGAAACCTCACTTTCTTGCCTTGCCACCATAACCTCTAGCCAACCTATTATATTTACCACATCATGAGTAATAACTAAATTTCCAACCTGGTCCACCACTAGTGTTTCCTATGTATAACCTAGCATATGTAGAAGGGTACCCATATCTTCATGTTCTATAGTTAAGAGTTTTATTGTCTACTACCATAGCTCTTTATCCGCCTCTCCATGTAACTAAAACACACATGTGTACTCCCTTTCCGAGGGTGTCATGAGATTTGATATCAACCTTGGGTCCATCCTCTAAAGAATTGGGTCCAGAATCTCATGATGTGTTCCTTATATAAAGGTCATCTAATTGACCATAGGCTCATCTACAAAACACAAAAAATGTAAAACATATTAAGATATGCATATATACATCAACCTACTTTCTAGCAATTATAATCATCAATTATAGGAAAATAAAAAACTCAATCACTACAAAATAATACATTATTTACCAAGTGACTCCTCTATGAATACCTCATCTACCCATCCTCATAGCATGATTTCATTCATATCATCATGTGACCTCATAGCAACTAACTTTTGTTATCTCTCTCCTGACTAGTAATATAGGTGTTTATCTCTTTAATTGTGTTGCTCTCACTAGATGTATGGACATAATAGCACATATCTTATCACCTTAGGGAGAACATTATCCTCACCTTAGTCATATCAGACTCCATACCTAGTCCCATCCATGGGACCATTATATTATATCATCCTCCTAACTTGGGGAACCTCTCTTAGGGTTTTCCATCACCTCTGTGATATGTATCGACTTTGTAGGTTCACCCACTCTCCTCATTCAATCTTACCCACGATGGCATAGCCTTACTGGATGGAAAATAACATCTAGTAATTCCCTTAGCCTATTGGATATTTAGTATGTTATGGTCGGTATGGAGGTATGGGTAATGAAACAACTAGATGTAGTATCCCAAAATGTCATAACATTTTATATGTAGGATGTATATCTACCCACTAGTTGTAGTGACATATGATCTTGATGATGTTTTTTACCAATGATGTTGTGGTCAATGTGTCACATCCATTTATTGATCCCACGTATGGGTTTGATACTACCTGATCTCTCTCCATAGTTTGTAAAGATATAAAACTAACTCTAGCTCTCACTACCTCACCCATATCCCACTGTAACAGCCTTGGGGCATCTAATGTTATTTGCAAAGGGGTCCAAACCTATATATATGTGTGTGTGTGTGTGTGTGTGTGTGTGTGTGTGTGTGTGTGTGTGTGTGTGTGTGTGTGTGTGTGTGTATGTATGTGTATATGTATATATGTATATATATATATATATGTATGTATGTATGTATATATATATATATATATCATGTATATCCATGACTATAGATTACTAAAGGGCCTAATAACCCTCTACTGTCTCACATGAACCTTGTATAAATCATGGACTAACTAAACCCCAATAACTGCACCACAATTAAATTGAACACCCTAATCCAATGCATGCTAACAAGCCAATAAGGAAAACAAGGGTACTCCACCATCTAATTTATGACATATAACTCATGTCATAACCATCCCAATCACCACCATCTAGATATTAAAAATTATTAAAGTACATATAACAGTGAGCTAGACTATAACTAACTTGTAGTGGTAATCCTCGCATATATATATCTCAATGTGCTAACTCTCTCTTCTCATTTTTTGTCTTCACTATATTACAAAACATGTGTGTGTTGATGTAATTCCTTATTCAATTCAAGTTAATGAGTTAACTACTAAACAAAGTACACAACTCAAAACATGGAGGGTTTATAGTACCTCAAAAGCGTGATGTGGGATGAACAGGCACCAAGCACTAGCTGATCCTTGTTATAGCTGATGACCTACAAATAAGATAGACTAAAAAAGGAGTTTGATTAGATGGGATATATGGAGGTTGTCCAAAAAAAAATTATCCAAGAAGTGTTAGCTTCCTCTCGCGGATGTTGACCCCTGTTTTTTTAGAAAAAGTGAAGTCAAATATGAATAGAAAATAACATGCATAAACATAAGTACTACTGAATTTGACAATAATTAAGATCTGATCTAGAAGCTAATTTAATTGAAAGAACTGTAAATTAAGTGATACCTGGTCTAAGTTGACGGTGACCAAGACTATGTAGAGGAAGGCTGACGGCGACCTGAGAGTGAGGATCTGGAATGTAAGATGAATATGCAAACCCTGCAGGGTCTATTTACAATATGAATGCAGTAGAGGCTTGTGTATGTTGGAGTCAACCTGTAGAAGGTATTTTTATCCATTCTTTGCCCCCTGGATAGAATATTGGATCAGCCACGACCCCGTATAGGAAGAACCTGAGAAATCACATTCAAATTTTACAAACAAGAAGAAGAAAGACTCAAAAATGGAGTGGCGGAGGCTGAGAAAGAAGAAACGACCCTATGCAAGAAAATGAATTCATCAAGCCGTTTCATGTCTCAAATCTATTTTGCAATCTTCAGGTAGACTTAACAATGGAATTGAGGGGTCATAGAAGAAGGAGAAAATGTCACAGAGGATCCAGAAGCATGAAGGGGAAAAATGGTGAAGATTCGAAGTTTTTTGGGCTCGAAACAATTCAAGAAAGGGTCCAAAATTGACTAAGTATGGAGGAGCCAGTGGAGAGAGCCATGTGTCCTAATGGCACTTCTCCAAAGATGAATCCAAAAGGGGAGGCTCAAACAAGTGCCGCATCTCAACGTGTCCTAGGCTGAAACGGAAACAGGGTCAAATGGTCAAACAGAGTCAAAGGTGGATAAGGCGGACCTCAAAATTGGATAAGTATAAAAGTGCAAGTGAAGAGTGTCAAGTGTCAGCCTGGCGTATTTCCAAGAGTTAGTCCAAAGGCAGAGACCCAAATGAGCGTGAGCTCGCCACACAGCCCAGAGTCTAAAAAGGATAAGAGGGACCGTTGAAAAGTCCATAGAACTGTAAAGGCTACTAAGTGTCAACTCGATGCTCCTTCAAACGCAAATTTTGAATCGAGCTTTCAAGCAAGCGTAGTGCCTCCACGTGTCCAGTCTCAAAAGGGGGGCAGAGTTGGTTAAATAGTCAATGCATGGGACAGGCCAGCAGAGGCTGCCAAGTGTCTAAATGGTGCTAATTCAAGGATTGAATAGAGAGAGGGTTTCCAAATGATCACCCGACTGGCGCAAGTCCTAGATCAAGAGATATGACCCTGCCAAGCAAAAGACTTAGCCAAAAAACATAGAAATTGAATAGGGCGACAGAGGAAACCATGTGTTAGCCCCACGCCACTCTAAGAGAAAAGTATATAGGCTACCCTCGGATGAGCGCCTTCCCTCCACGTGTCTCATATTAAAAAGAGGGCCATTTTTCAGATTGTTTCTTTCTGCCTATTTGTACAAACCTAACATAAACTTTGAAGGGGCATATCTTTCGACTCAGGACTCAAAATATTACAAATATTACACTGTTGGAAGCGTCTCGATGTCCTCTACGCCATGGAAACATAAAACATCAATTTTTGCAAGCCCTAGTAGGTGAAAAATGGAGAAATGTCTTCAGGCCTTTAATGTAAGATCTTCTTGCCTCAACAACCAGATCAGATTCGATCTTCTCTGCCGTTTCCTCCTCCTTCGAGGAGCCGAATAAGAAAATGATGCAGTCAAGACAAATCTGGGGGGAAATTTTTTTGGAAGGCTTTAAATGGTGGTGGTTGATCTTGGAGCTGTTTTCCCGCTTCTCTCTCTTTCTCCCCTCTATACTGAATCTATAAAAGAAGGCTCGGGGCTCATTGTAAAGGTTGTTGATCATTCTTCCTCCCCGCCCCCCCTTCTTTTCTTCTTAAGGGTCGAAAATGGAATTAAAACCTCCTCCCCTACTCTGTACATGGAATTTTTTACCTCTTGCTCATAAATGATGTTCTGTACAAACTCTGAAGCAATAAAAGACATGTTTTGTGATGCATTTTTCCATCCTTGCTCATCTTTGGTTGTTTCTTCTTACCTCTCTTCATTGCAGGGTACGTGTACATGTTTTGATGTTCATTTGTAGATCCAGGAGCTATGTTTGATGGGTTTGAAACATTTTCTGTGTGAATATGATCTTTGGCATGTGATGCAATTTTCCATCCTCTCCATTGCTCACCTCTCTTCGTTTCAAACAGTCTAGATAGATGACCAACAGTTTTCCTTCTCTAGTGTATCACCTTTTTTGTGTAGGCTTCATTTTTCTTGTTGTCTTTCTCTCCCTGTCTCCTTAGATAGCTAGATTAAATTAGATTAGCTTTCCTGCACTAGAATAGCTCATGGTAGGTAGTTTAGGAAGAGGAACCAACCTTCTCTGGAGGATCATTCCCATTTGCAAGTCCCACAGTTTGCGGAATGATCCAATGTTATGCAAATCACTCAAAATGAGCCTGCCTTAGAAAAATAGATCTATAGACTCATTTGTGGGTGCTATGATTTTGCACTAATAGTTTTGGCACTCCCGATGGGACCAGAGGTCGTCACTTTATCTCATCAAGTTGATGTGTTCTTGGTGGGATTCAGCCTTTTGAGGCACATGCAAACACATATGGTGACTCCATCTTGTCAAAAACCCATTCTTTGAGTTACAGACCTTTTATATCCATTTCCACTCTTTTTCATCCATTTTCTTCTTCCATCTCTTTCATTTTCTCACATTCCATGAGGTTGTGCAATCATGAATTCATTCCCTTCATGGAACTCACACTTACAACAATGCAATTCACCTCAAATGCATTTCCCAACTCCTCCAAATCAACATTATAATCAGAATATTGGATCAGCCATGACCTCGTATAGGAAGAACTTGAGAAATCACGTTCAGATCTTACAAACAGGTAGCAGAAAGACTCAAAAATGGAGTGGCAGAGGCTGAGAAAGAAGAAACAATCATATGTAAGAAGAAAATGACTCTATCAAGTTGTTTCATGTCTCAAATCTATTTTGCAAGCTTCAGGAAGACTTAACAATGGAATTACAGGGTCAGATAAGAAGGGGCAGTGTCATAGAGGAGCCAGAAGCATGAAGGGGGGAAAATGGTGAAGATTCAAAGTTTTTATGGCTCGAAACAATTCGGGAAAGGTTCCAAAATTCACTAAGTATGGAGGAGCCAGTGGAGAGAGCCATGTGTCCTAACGACGCTTCTCCAAAGATGAATCTAAAAGGGGAGGCTCAAACAAGTGTCGCATCTCCACATTTCCTAGGCTGAAATGGAAACATGGTCAAATGGTCAAACAGAGTCAAAGATGGATAGGGTGGGCCTCAAAATTGGCTAAGTCTAAAAGTGCAAGCAGAGAGTGTCAAGTGTTAGCCTGGCGCATTTCCAAGAGTTAGTCTAAAGGCGGAGACCCAAATGAGCGCAAGCTCGCCACGCAGCCTAGAGTCTAAAAAGGATAAGAGGGACCGTTGAAAATTCCACAAAACTGAGGAGGTTGCCAAGTGTCAACTCGACGCTTCTTCAAAGGCAAATTTTGAATTGCGAGCACGGTGCCTCCATGTGTCTAGTCTCAAAAGGGAGGTAGAGTTGGTTGAATAGTCAATGCATGGGATAGGCTGGCGAAGGATTTCAAGTGTCTAAATGGCACTAATTTAAGGATTGAATAGAGAGAGGGTTTCCAAACAAGTGCTAGACTATCGTGTGTCCTAGGTCAAGAGATATGACCCCGCCAAACAAAAGACTTAGCCAAAAATCATAGAAATTGAATAGGCCGGCGGAGGAAACCACGTGTCAGCCTCGCGCCACTCCAAGAGAAAAGTATAGAGGCCACCCTTGGATGAGCGTCTTCCCTCCATGTGTCCCATATTAAAAAGAGGGCCATTTTTCAAACTGTTTCTTCCCACCTATTTGTACAAATTTGACATAAACTTTGAAGGGGCATATCTTTGGACTCAGGGCTCAAAATATTGCAAATCTTACACCGTTGGAAGCGTCTTGACATCCTCTATGCCATGGAAAGATAAAAAATCATTTTTTTTAGGCCTTAGTAGGTGAAGATTGAGAAACATCTTTGGGCCTTTAATGTAGGATATTCTTGCCTCAACAACCAGATCGGATTCGATCCGCTCCACCGTTTCCTCCTCCTTCAAGGCACCGAATAAGAAAATGATGCAGTCAAGATAGATCTAGGGGGAAGATTTTGTGGAAGGCTTTAAATAGTGGTGGTTGAGTTTGGAGTTGTTTTCCCACTTCTCTCTCTTTCTCCCCTCTGTACTGAATCTATAAAATAAGGCTCAGGCTTCATTGTAAAGGTTGTTGATCAATCTTCTTCTCTACCCCCCCTCCCTTCTTTTCTTCCTAAGGGTTGAAAATGGAGTTAGAACCTCCTCCCCTACTCTATACATGGAATTTTTTGCCTCTTTCTCATAAATGATGTTCTATGAAAACTCTGAAGCAATAAAATATGTGTTTTGTGATGCATCCGTCCATCCTTACTTGTCTTTGGTTGTTTCTTCTTGCCTCTCTTCATTGCAGGGTACCTGTGCATGTTTTGGTGTTCATTTGTAGATCTGGGAGCTGTGTTTGATGGGTTTAAAAATTTTTCTGTGTGAATATGATATTTGTCCTGTGATGTAGTTGTCCATCATCTCCATTGCTTACCTCTCTTCATTTTAGATAGTCTAGATAGATGACCAATAGTTTTCCTTCTCTGGTGTATCATCGTTTTAGTGTAAGCTTTCTTCTCTTGTTTTCTTTCTCTCCTTGTCTCCTTGGTTGGATAGTTAGATTATATTAGATTAGTTTTCTTGCACTAGGATAGCTCGTGGTAGGTATTTTAGGAAGAGGAACCAGCCTTCTCTTGAGGATCATTCCCATTTGCAAGTCCCACAGTTTGGGGAATGATCCAATGTTATGCAAATCAAACCAAATGACCCTGCCTTCGAAAATCATATCTATAGACTCATTTGGGGGTGCTGTGATTTTGCACTAATAGGTATCTGAGGGAGAGAAAACTAGAATACTGATAGAAAATTGAGATTGAAAATGGTAGATTGAGAATCAAGACCCTGGTTTGACAGCGACTAGGGTGAAGTGATGATGACTAGGATGTAGATGGACTAGTTTTAGTGCAACAGAGAGACTAGATGGTATTTTAACAGGATGGGTTAGAGATACAACACATGTAGAGGTTGGAGATGGATTTAGAAGTAGAAAACAGTTACAGAAGGATGGGTTCGGTGGTGATCTGACAAGGTCGGCGGTGACTATAGCAGGGTTGGACAAAGCCGAGGTCAAAAGGATGAAATGGATGACCTACAAGTAAATACGTTAGAAGAGAAGGTTGATGATGAAGCTTTGAATGTTGCTGAGGATGACCTGCTCCTACAAAATGTTATATACAAAGAAAACAATGATAATATGATAAAATATAAATAAAGCAACAAAAAGATAATGATAAGCTCACGAAGGATGATCATGAGTGATGCAAGCACATTCCAAAGAGGTCTGGGAGGTCTGTAACTGTTGCAAGAATGCTCCGGCATGAGAGTCAATTCACAAGTCACGAGAAAGCTCCAAAATTTGCATGCATTTGATGATTTCTAATCTGATTATGGAAATATTTAACTTAGTTTTATAGGGTCAATGGTGACTGGGTTGGGTCATCCTATGATCATGGGGAAAGTTTCCCCAATGGGGTGATTTTTGTGCTTTAGGTCGGTGATTTTGTGTTTTTAAGGAGGGAAAAAGTTTTTTAAAGCTTATGTGTGGGATTAGGTTGCTTAGGGATGAATTGGGTAGTTAGAATATAGGGATGGGAAGAAAAAAAATCATAAGGATTTATATTTAGGATAAAAGCATCCTAAATAGAAAGTTGATTAGGGAAAGCTAAGATATGGATATTTAATTAATTAATTAATTAATTAATGTGAAGATTAATAAGAATAAATTATGATAGGATAATAAGTGGGCAATTTATTAAATTATTGAAGGGGATGGATTTAATTAAAGGGGGACCTAGATAGGACCCTAGAAAAATATGTGCACGCGGGATAGACAAGGGTAGAGATACCAAATTTAGGTGTCTACATTTGCCCCTTTTTGTTGAGTGGTTTGCACTAGCAAGCCATGAGACAAAAATAGTGAGAGGAAGAGTATGATGTAGATTGATGGAAGGTTGATGATGAGCTCCCCCTCAAATGGGGGATTGCCAGGGGAAATCGATGCATTTGAAAAAGGTAAATGGTGAAGGGTGGGTGGGTGAAGAAATATGGGTAAAAGGATAGCATAAGGCAAGATGCCCCAAGAAAAAAGGATCACAATAAAAATGAAAACCATGGCGGTGACTCTAATATCACATCGATAGAGGGAAAATTTTGGTCTCAATGGAGACGGGTGACAATGCTCTACATGCCAATGAGTGGGTGAAGATCACTGGAAAAATGGAGAGAATCCAATGGGAAATCTCTCAAATGGATGCAAGCTGAAATGATCATGGGGTCATAGGTGAGCATCAAAGTATGTGCAACTAAATGTGAAAATTATGTGAAATCCTTGAGTACACGAGGAATTGAGTGAAAAAATATGCATCCACAAGGGACGAGGATGAAAATAATGGTGCCCCAGCACAAGACACGAGAGAAGGCTGAAAAGGTGAGTAATGAAAAATATGCCCCAAGGGGAAGATAAGTATGGCCATGAAGGTGGGCTTTGTGCGCAAATTGGATAAGATTGAAAAATAAAATGCCTGAAGAGGGAGTAAGTATGGCCAGGAAAGTGGACTTCGAGATCATAAAAGGATAGGATCAGAATATTGAAATAAAATTCCCTAAAGGGAAAATATAGATGGCCACAAAGGTGGACTTTGAAGAATTCCCAAGAAGAGGTCATAAACAAAGATTGGGGAAGCCAAAGTGAAGGCTACCAAGTCCATTCGACAGATGACTAAAGCCAATTTCAATCGATGACGACCCAAGGGGGATGACGGTGACCAGGTGTTAGTGGCTATATAAGCCTGGGGGTCGACTGATGATGCTCATTTTCATGTGAAAAATTGATGAGAGAGATCAGAGTGATTAAAGAGAAAACTGAGAAATGGAGGCCGCAGGAGCTGCAAGGAAATGCCAGAGGGTGCGGAGGATGGTGAGTAAACAAAACTCAAGCTTTTTTTAGTTTAATTTTGTATTTATTTTATTTTTTTGCATTTTTTAGAAAAATTGGATGATGGGGAGGTTGGTGGTGACCCAGGTGGGTTGACATCGAAGGCCCTAAGGCGCATCGACAATCGGACTTGAAACACGTCGACCCAACTTGGGTCGATCGTCGACTAGGGTTAGATTGGCTTGTTTAGGTTTAAATGGATTTTGGAATGAAATTTAATGGATTTTGATTGATTTTATGATTTTGATATGATATGTTCACATGTTTTATTTGTGATTGCATGCCTAGAGAGACCCTATATTTGAGAGACATATTACCTACTCTATATGATCAGATCATAGGAGATGTTACAGATGCTGAGTGGGATCACTTGGTTATAGTGGGGTTAGGTGGGTTCAGGAATTATCAGAGGATCCCATGAGATGTGGGATTGATGATCACATTGGTGGAGAGATGGGACCAACAGACTGGTACCTTCTAGTTTAGGACAGGGGAGATGACCATCACCCTGGAGGATGTGTATAGGATTCTAAGATTTCCTATACAGGGGAGAAAATAGCTCCCATCACATCTGACAACAGACTTACAGTTTTGATATGGTAGACTTGTAGTTTTGACATCAGGTTTTCTATTTTATGAGTTGAGGATGTAGGCCCCAGCATCTAGTATTTACCATACTTGGGTGGAGCTCAGTTTCTATGGGGATGTATAGGGCATTTTTCAAGAGGTCAGAGGTTGGCACGTAGGATTTTTGCTTCACTGTTAGGCCTACGAGCACATTATTGTCAGTCGGCCACCAGGGATTCCATGGGTTACTGGGGATCACATAGAGTGTGGCATTGGATTTTTGAGACTCAGGAGGGCCAAAAAGGCCTTCAGAGATGGGTGGGAGACAGGAGTGAGTGGATTGGTATGTATGTTCATCTTGCAGAGTTAGAGATTGATCATATTAGATGGTCGTTCGTATAGGGATTTTCTTGCATGGCTAAGGGTAGATGCAGAGTTTTCTGGGATGAAGCGGACATGTGGATTCAGGGGAGATGGTCGGAGATGATCAAGGCCATTCAGTTTGATCAAGTGTGACAAAATTTTGGGGTCATCTAGACTATACCACATGCTCCTATTTTGTATAGGTGGGAGGAGGTTTACAGGGAGTTGTCGAGCCCTGTTATGGCAGATCCATTGGAGGAGGAGGCTGCACTATGGGATGATGATGGTGTTGTAGGATTTAGAGCTAGATTTGGTGACTAAATGACCACTATATAGGAAACATAGGGTGGTTATGCAGGGAGGAGAGGAGGAGGTAGAGGAGATGGAGATGGAAGTTGAGGAGAGGCATCTCCAGGAGGTAGAGATAGAGGATTTGGAGAGACTACAAATTTAGCATGGCTTCATGCTGAGTTAGATCAGATGAGGGTCAATAGAGACACCATATCCAGGGATAAATGATAGGGACTAATACCTGCCAGGTATGAGGGAGTCCTATAGGGTCCATTTTGGAGATCTTTCTATCATACTAGTTATCGAGGCTTCATGTGGAGGATATGAAACACCGCAGGAGGAGGAGAGATGGCACCTCATGGTATGATATCGATTGATAGATATAGAGCCTTAGCCACAGAGGCTAAGTATTATGAGGGGACCATGATCGAGAAAGTTACCAAAGACACTCCAATACTGGGAGCATCTATAGCAAAGGAGAGTAGGTGGAGTTAGGCCTTCTGGGATCACAGTGAGTGTGGCTTAGCCACATCGAGTAGAGGGCCAGGGTGGAGGTGACGAGGCTGATAGTGAAACAGAGGGCCTACCATTAGAGGAGGATATTAGGATCTCTGACATTCACTTTTCTAGGTTTTAGTGATATCTCTACTTTGAGAGAGCCCCATTAGAGGGAAATGATGTATTGATACATTTGATATGATATATATATGATATCATTTTGTCGTGATTTCATATATGTGTATTGTGTAATGTTGATTATTTGATTTATGATGATTATGATATTGATAGTCTATGTGATGATGATGAGGATTGGTTGCATGTTTTAATTATATTTGATGATGATGGTAAAAATATAAGATGAAATGATTTACCTTTACTTGGATTGTTAGATTATGATGTTGGATGTGATGTTGTGTTCTACTTGGGATTTGTAAATGCATGGATGATTGATGATGTGTATTTTTTGTATGGTTAATGAGGATTAGGATTACATGTTTGTTTTGAATTTTATCATGGTAATAATATGAATGGATAGAATGTAATGTGGATGTGAGATGTGATTATCGATTAATGTAAGTAAATATTGATGTATTTAGGATAGATAGATTGATAGGTGATTGAGATAATGAAAGATGTGTTTAAATCATGAATCAGAGATAAATGCAAAAAGGTTAGAGGATAAAACACAACTAAATGATGAAGACCTATAGGTATGAATGACATTACATCATATCAAGGAATGCACGAAGAAAGGATGCCTCTAATTGCATTGGAGGTAAACAAGAGGGGATCCAAATAATGCAAGGCACATGCAACCAAAACATGTGTTAGAATGTAACCAACATCAGTTAGTTATATCAAAGATCATAAAGAGACAAGGATGGAATGAACTCATAGACCTAATGTATCAAATGAAAAGGGGGTTTGAGATGTAACTTGTATGCAGGAAGAGGGTTATCTGTTAAGTGGTGTTCCCTAAATCTATGTCCCCAGCTCTGGGAAAGGGGGAAGAGCAATGCTAGAAGAAATTTGATCAATGCGGGAAGATTTCTTAGGATGTGAATAAAATGGAAGGTTGATCAATGCAAGAAGCCTTCAATGCCATGATAAAAAAGAGTAGCCATCCTTCAAGGGTATGGTCTACTTTATACATATGTAATATGGATGGAAAAAGATAACATATATGATAGTCATCCTTCGAGGGATCATAGTCTATTTCTTTTTTTTATTTGACTTGTTTTATTTTTCTTTTCTTTTTTTTGAATGAACAACTGTCCTTCAAGGAGCAGTCTATTTTTGAGTTCTTTGAATTTTATTGGAACATCCTTTGATTTTGATTTTGACATGGGGAAGAGTTGGGAATAGCTAAGTAGACCACTTAGGAGGGGACAATGAATGTACAAGAGACACCCCTGGACCCTTTTCATGGTTCTAATAGGTGAATGAGAGGGTGATGGATGTAATGATCATGGAGTTCTCACCAAAAGGGAGAACCTATCATAAGGAATATGCTATGAGAAGAGTCATGGTGCTCATATTTAAGGTCACATATAGGAAAGTGATGGATGACCACATAATTCCAAATCACTACGATGAAAGATGGAAGAGGCTAATGATGGAGGGATGATCTAAGGATATGACTAAGAGCTCACTGGAAGACACACTAATAGTAGAATGGTCACAAGTGCAATGCATTAAGAGGTTCCACTTCTGGTTTACCATCAAGGGAGGCCAATCGATAGGCTCCCGACCCATAATTATGTGTGATAATGTATGGTCCAATCTCAGTTAGTGGAAAACTTTCCGCATTGGCTCCTTTCTAGAGTAGTGATGTTCTGATTTTCTTTGAGAACAAGGTAACTGACATTAAATTCATGTTTATTTGATGTGCTTGTTATAAGAACATTTTATGTGCTCTTGATAGACATGATGGTGTTCAAGAGTGAGAAGGTGGTGCTCATCTAACAACTCAAGTTGTGCTAGATGTGCTTGGCGATAGTATTCATCAGAGATGAAGTTGTGAAGGGACACACACAAAGATAGAATTTGAACTTCGAGAGGGAGGATGGATTTAGAACCATACACAAGAGAAAAGGGTGTATCCCCCATGGAAGTATGGATGTTAGTTTCGATAATCCAAAGAGCGAAAGGAAGATGGATATGTCAGTCACGTCTTAACTGATCAATAGTTTTTGCAAGAATGTTTTGAAGAGTTTTATTAGTGGCTATCATCTTGTCCATTGGCTTGAGGATAGTATGGAGAAGAGAAGTTGAGTTGGATGTTAAATGATTCGTAAAGCTTCTTGAGATATTTGTTTTTAAAGGAATTTCCATTTTCCATGATGAGCTTGTGAGGAATGCCAAAGTGGTAAATGATGTGCTGGTAGATAAAGTTAATGATTGGACATATTTGGTTGAAGTGAGGGGAATTTCTTCCACCCACTTAGTGAAATATTCAGTTGCAGTGATGATGGAGTGATGTTTTTGTGAAGATCAAGGATTAATAAGGCCATGAGATCCCCTTGTCTATGATAAGGGATTTTGGGGAAGAATATAGGTAAAAAAGGTTGATCAGAAAAAATTTGAGTTTGAGATAAGTTAGATAAGGATCATGAAGCTTGAGTAAATACACACTTTATTGGGAAAACAAGAGTAATAGTTACTACAGTGATTTTAGGATGAGATCATATGAGCCATGAGGGTGGGCCTTAGATAAATCCATGGTGCTCCCAAGGGAAGCACAGATATGGCCATGAAGGTGGTGCTTAGGAGGAGAAGATGATGGATAAAACTGGTTGACATGATTGGATGAGATGAGCTAGATAGGATAAGATAATGTCAAGTATGGAAAGGATTTTATCCGCAAGTAGAAAGATCCTAGAATGAAGTCCCCCAGTGTCAAAGAAGTTGTAGGGATAGGATGATGAGGAAGAATATGTGAAGGAATCAACAGCAAGGGGAATGTGCTCCCCCTAGCGAGAGAGATGTGGATGAGCTAGTGGATCGGAAGAAAGGATTAGTGAAATGAGATGGGATGACAAGTATAGATGGAGTATAAGATCAAAGATCATAGGGATGGTGTATCAGGAGAAAACTATATCGATGAATAAGGGAGGACCCTGCTAAGAGGAGTGGTATGTGAGAGAAGTGGTGGATGAAGGAGAAGGCCTAGTGACTCCTACAAATGGAGAGGTAGAAAATGATAAGTGGAATCAGTCATGGATGAGATGGTAGATGGAGGAAGGAGAGTCCTTGATAAGGTCCTCTCTCTCAATAATATCGTGGATGATGGTTTGTAGGGCCTTACATTGTTCAATGTCATGACCCTTGGGGTACGATGGTAGTTATAAATGTGATGGGGGTCAAACCATGATGGCTTTGGATGGTCTGGATCAAAGGCCCTGATAGGTGGAAGTGTGATGGTGAGAAATTTGGAGTAGATGTCATGGGACTTCTGCATAGGATTTCATATATGTGTCTAGAGATGGGTTGGAATATGTTCTAGATGTCGAGGATGAAGGTAGATTGTTTTGAGGTCTTGATGTTTTATTTTCAGCTTTGATGGTGGTTGGTGTCCTAGAATAAGAAGGGTTGGATGATTTTGGTTTGGACTGGTCGGTGGATGGGAGTGTTCTTGATGAAGGAGTTGGTCCTAGGAGGGATTCAGATTGTTTGGATTTGGATTGGTTGACATGGATCGTGATGAAGGGAGTGGTCCTAGGATATATGGATGTGGCCCCAAGATGGATGATGTAGGTTTGGTCTTGGCTAGAGGAATGTCTATCTTTCTGTGGGGGCACATAAGGGACTGACTTGTGGAAGGGTACCAAGGTTTTTGGATTTGGTTTGTGAAGGAGTACCCTTGGAGGGGATGACAATGATTTCAACTAGTGGATCTGAAGATGATGTTGTGGCTGATGGGGGAAGTAATTTTTGCATGATTTGGTCTAAGGAAGGTGAAGAAATGTTTGGTTGTGTAGATGAGACAGGAGGGTCACCTATGGTTGCTCCAAGTTGTAGTATCTCCAATATTCTTCAAAGGATGTGGGAGGAGAAGATGATGATGTAGGAGATGTGGTTATGATGGTCTATGTGGTAGGTGTAGGTAGAAGTGTAAAAGAGGGACTAGGACTGATTCTATAATGGTATGATGGGTAATGGTGGAATAGATGTGGATGGGGGAGTGGTATCTACATGAAGTGGATGAGGTAGATGATGGTGTAGAATTGATGATAGGCATGTAGGTGTGGATAGAATAAGGGGTGTTTAGATCATATGGTTAATGAAGTCTATGTGAGAGGGAGATGAGGCATATTTTGGATTGTTTGGTGTGGAAATGAGGGGTTTTGTGGAAGAGGTATGAATTCCTTCAGTGTTTGTCTTAGTTGTTTCAGGAGGAATTATGGATATGTTTGTGGATTGAGAAAGGTGTGATTAGATGTAGATAGTAGATGTATATTATGTGGAAGAGTGGGATAAAGTATGATGTGGGCATGGGTAAAGATATGTGTGATAATGATGTCAAGACATATACGATCGGATTTTTTTGGCGTAGTAGATATAAGTGTAGTGATGGAGTGTGTTTGGGATAGATGTGGATAATGGGTTAGTCATAGTAAGTTGGGGTAGGATAGGTGTGGATGAAGAGGTGGGTGCAATCAAAGCCAATGTGAATGTGGTAAGAGCAGGACTGGATGTAGATATGAGAGAAACAGTGGTGGAATTTCAAGGTGGTAGGTAATGAAATGGTGGATATGGTTGATGCGGGGATAGCTCTTAAAGGATCCATGTAGGAACAATATCAAGGATGGGAGTAGGTGATGATGAGATAAGCTGGGGTAGATATGGGAGGGGTGTCTTATGTATGGTGTTGATTGAAAATGGGTTATATTTGTTTGGTGGGCTTGGTGAAAATGGGTTTGTTGGTGGTGGGTTAGGAAAGGGTTTGTCTGAAAATGTCAGGGAGTGGTGAAGATTGTATTGGTTGAGGGGATGTAAGATATTGGGGAAGATAAACATGATAAGATGGTTGGGATTGGATGGGAAGATTTGATACATGAGGAATGGGAATTTCAATAGGTGGGATAGGCATGGTGATGTCAGATGAAGTAGGGGTGGTCCAAGGTGGTGGGATAATATTCTATTGGTTGGTATGATCGAGAGATGGAGAAAGAATTCATAGATGGGGCTATAAGGGGACAAGGATGAGATATCAATCATGGTAGATGTTTGTGTATAATCCTTGGGGGAAATTTTGGTTCCATCTTTAAATCAATAAAAATCAAGCAGATAGTTATTTTTTATTGTTTTTAATTAAGAAAATGTGAAAAATAGAAAAGGGGATGGATAACGGAGGTACCTAAGAGAAGGAAGTCTATGTCTAGTCTCAGGTTTGTTTTGGCTTGGGAGATTCTCAGGTGGTTTCCTGTTGGGTGATGAAATCCCAATTAGTCTACTGGGTAGGATGTTGTTTTTATGTGTTGATTGGTTTGTGAGTTTTAGGTTGTGTGTGAGGATTTTGAAATGTAACAAGTTAACCTCCTACTTAAACTATGTGAGAAAGCAGGATGTAGAAAAGAAAGATTCTTTTTAAAACCAAATCGAAGTGTGATATTTCGATGAGGAAACACACAAGGAAAGGGAAGTACGATGCAAAAAGAGAAAATAAGAAAAAAGAGGAAAACTTGGATAAAGATTTTCCTTTTTATCTGAACTTTAGCAAAGAGCGATCTAGTGGCTGAACCAACATCAGCAAGCAAGAAGCAGGGCCTCACGCTGTAGTGTTATTAGAAGACAGAAGAAACAAGAAGATAGAAAATAAATGTATCACCTATAGGGTGTTCCCACTGGGCGTGCCAGGAATGTTAATGTAATTTCTCATTCAATTAAATTTAATGATTTAGATACTAAAGAAAGTACATAACTCAAAACATGGATGGTTTATAGTACCTCAGAAGCATGATGTGGATGAATGGGCGCTGAGTAGTTGATCCTTGATGTCGCTGATGACCTATAAATAAGATAGACTAAAAAGGGGATTTATTAGATGGGATATGCGGGGGTTTCCCAAATAATGTCAGCTCCAAGAAGTGGTAGATTCATCTCGCGGATGTCATCCCCTGTTTGTTTAGAAATAGCAAAGTAAATGATGAATAACAGGTAGCATGAAGAAACAAAAGCACTTCTGAATCTGAGAATAATTAAGATCTGATCTACAAGATGATTTAATTAAAAGAACTATAGATTAAATGATACATAGTCTAGATCGATGGTGACCCAAAATGTGCAGAGGTAGGTTGACAAAAACATGAGAGTGAGGATCTGGAATGTAAAATGAATATGCAAAGCCTGTAGGATCTAGATGTAGCAGAGGCTTGTGTATGTTGGAGTCAACCCGCAAAAGGGATCTAAGGGACTAGAAACTAGAAAAATGACAAAAAAAATGGAATTGAAAAGGGTAGATTGAGAATCAAGACACTGGTTGATGATAACCATGGTAAAGCGATGACGACTGGGATAAAAATGGACTAACTTTAGTGCAACAGAGAAATTAGATGGTGGTTTAACAGGATGGGGAAAAGATAGAACACATGCAAAGGTTGGAGATGACTCTAGAAGTAGAAAACAGTTTCAAAAGGACGGGTCGACAGTGATCTGACAAGGTCGACACCAATTGTAGCAGGGTTGGACAAAGCCAAGGTCAAAATGATGAAATGGATGATTTACAAGTAAATAATCTAGAAGAGAAGGTTAATGACAAAGCTCTTAATGTTCTTTATGATGAATTGCTCCTAAAAAAGGTTAGATACAAAGAAAACAATGATAATACAATAAAATTTGAATAAAGCAACACAAAGATAATGATAAGCTCGTGAAGGATGATCATGAGTGATGTAAGCACATTCTAAAGAGGTTAGGGAGGTTTTGTAACTATTTTAGGAATGCTCTAGCATGAGATTCAATTCACAAGTCACAAGAAAGATCCAAAATTTACATGCATCTGATGATTTCTGATTGATTATGGAAAAACTTAACTTAGTTTTATAGGGTCGATGGTGATTGGGTTGGGTCGTTTCCAACCACAAGGAAACTTTCCCCAATGGGGTGGATTTCATGCTTTAGGTTGGGATTTTTTGTTTTATGGAGGGAAAAGCACTTTAAATCTTGTGTACGGGATTAGGTTGCTTAGGGATGAAGATTGGGTAGTTAGAAGATAGGGATGGGTAGAAAAATCATAAGGATTTATATTTAGGATAAAAGCGTCCTAAATAACAAGTTGATTAGGGCAAGCTAAGAGATGTGGATATTAATTAATTAATTAATGTGAATTATATGATGATAGGATAATAAGTGGGAAATTTATTAAATTGAAATGGGGTGGATTTAATTAAAGTGGGACCTAGATAGGACCCTAGAAAAATAATGCACACGTGGGAAGAAAAGGGTAGAGATATCAAATTTAGATGTCTATAGTGTGTCCACTAGATTAAAAGTCACAAAATGACACATAGATCTTCAAGCATAAATGTCATTTGTATTTTTTTGTTACTATCATACCATCTAAAAGTGTTGGAATGATACTCCCACACACCAATAAACATCTATGTCAAATATAAGTCCAATGGAATCAATGTCATCTCTATGATCCCTCCAAACCCAATGCTTGTAATTGGGTCCCATTTGCAATTGAAAAAATCTTCAATAAATTTGGTAATCATGCCACATCTACTGGCCTCCAGCGGTAGATCATTTAAGGGATCTACAAAATCTCAAGCAATAAACACCATTAGTCTCAGTTAGATAAAAATCATCATCAAACATTAATAACAATGTTCAAATAAAAAAACATTGTCTCTCTATGTCATTGACCCTCTTTCCATATGATATTGTCTCATGTCAAACATAAAACATCATACTTAAAAAATTAGCTCCCTCTTTCCAAACAACATTAGCCCTTATTAAAATGATCTCTTTATATTGAAAAACATGTGTCATGCTTTTTTCTCCCTACACCATCGTTCATTCCCATAGATGGCACTGGCCATTCTAATTTTTTGTACACCATGATCCATCCTTTGACATCATCTCCCTAACAAGGCTAGTTCCATCCATAGAAAAGTTGCACGCCCTTTTCTACTTTTTCTCAAAAATCAACCTAATGACACTAAAATTTAAAATGCACCTAAACCCACCTAAACATTAACCCAATCTTCATTTTGACTACTTTTTTCTACCCATATTTTCCTCGAGAAACATTTTTTTATTTGCTCTCTTTATTGCAAATTTATTCACATAAAATGAAAACTATCATATATTTATTACAAATTTATTCACCCTCTTGTCGCAATTTCTTGATTTCTTCAAAATATCATGTCTTTCTAGCCATAACTCCAATTTTCATTCTAAATAAGAATCATGATCATAATCTCAAAACAAATCCAACAATATAGTCATGTTTTTTTGGAAACCTTCAAAAATCACCTATTTTTTAGGCCCACAATCCTTATTTGTCTAGCTTGTGATTATACCTTTCTGTACATTCTCTCACCTTTCTAACACATTCAGGTTCTCATCCTCCCATGATAACCCCCTTAGACTACAGTTTATCTTCTAAAATTATGCTTGAGAAATTCTTTGTACACTCTTGTGATTTACTATGTGGACATGCTCATGGGAAGGTAAGTATACATGTAAGTATGCTTTATTTGAGTTCATGTTTTATTTCTTTGTAATCTACACATATTTGTCATTGTTTTGATTTTATTGTTGTATATTAGTTTCTTGAAGATCATCTCATTTACATTTTTTGACATGGGATGATCTTTGGCTGGGTAATATGTATACACATTAATTTTCACTTTGCTAACTTTTGTTATTTATAGCAATCATTTGAAGTGCCCCTTTTGATTTTTCTTTGTCATCCCCACTTGTGAAGCATTCTAGTTCGATGTAATGGTTATTGCCTAATTTTGCAAGGTGAATAACTTGAATCCATACCTAGTCGAGAAAGAGGCAAAACATGTCATAACCTCCTTCATTACATTCTAGAATGATTTTTGGTGTTGACCGCATCAGAGTCGTCATTGAACGATAATTAGTTTTGTTAATGTCTTGTTGAGCATAAGTTGTGGTTTGGGTTTTGTTCTACATATTTTGGACTTTAGGGATGTGACTGCCCTCTAATCGCAAGTGAAATTTATTAATAGTAATAATATAGTTAAAATGATTAAAATTATAAAAAATACTAAAGCTTTAAAATGAATAAAATGATGTGCATGTGGGCATAAACTGGTGTCTACCAATTTCTAAAAGGTCATGTGTGGAGGTGGATGGAATGATGAAGCATTGTGAAATCCCATATGACACATTTGGATTTGGTTCGATAAAATGCCTTAAAAGTTGAAAAAAATCATAAAATACAAATGAGGATACAAAAAACAATTCTTTTAATATAAATGAAATAATAACATGTTTCCTTGAGATGTCTAGTGGTTGGAGGATCCCGAAAAGATGTCTTTGACAAGTTTTGGGCCTAGTATACAAGATTTATAGCATACTCCCTTCACATGCTCATCTATATATTTGAATCATGCATGCGTTTTTGGTTAAATGAATTGATTGAATCCTATGTGTTTAGGGATGTGAGCTCACAAGAAACAAGAAAACTTTCAAGCAAAGGAAAATGGTTATTCCTCCTTGGTCTGTTATACCTACACAAGAGTGGACATTTGTTTCAGTTCAAGGGAGGAGTGGAAGCTCCAAGATGGGAGCGAATAACTAAAATGCTTGTAGAAAATTCCATAAGCATGTTTAAAGCCAAAATTTGTAATCTCTACTAACATCCTCCAACTAGTGCCAGAATGGATTCTTTGGAATATAATATGGACATCCACCTAAGAGTGAAGATGAGGATGATAAGGTGTATGGAAGTTAGGTAGTAATAAGTTCTTTTTTAGACCAATATGTAGGTTTGTGAGCACTTAGAAAAGGCACGTGAATTGTTTGATAAAATGTCCCAAAGGAATGTGCTCCCATGGATACCATAGTTGTAAGATATGCACACAAAAAAATTCTTTAAAATATTTTGAATTTTTCAAGCATGTGTTGATGAAAAGCGTATAATTATGCTCCATAAGCACCAATCAAAAAAATTCACACAACCACTATAGGTTTTATTAGCATATTTAAAGCCAAAATCCATAACTTGTGCAAGTATCCAATTTCCTATGTTAAAATGGGGGATTTAAAACAGAGTATGGATAACTATCAAAACATAAAGGAAAACATTTTTTATCCTTAGTTAGATGTTGTAGTTTCAAGTGCCATGGTAGACATGTATGTAAATTTTAGAGATAGATGTAAGTTCCATGCTAGGCATGTATGTAAACATTGGACAAGGTATATGGATTGTTTGGGAAAATGCCTTAGAAATGCGGATAAATAAATTGTGAGTATTACAAGATAAATGGTTTTCTTGACAATTTTTAAGGAATTCTGAAGAAATGTTTCATATAGATGCCATCTCATGAAATTCCATGACTCTGGGATATGCACAAAATGGGTTTATTGAGAAAGCATGAGGCTATCAAAAAAATTACCTATCGTGGGGTTAAGGATATACTCCATGACCTATCCAGCATCCTCTAGGTATGTCCATATTAGGACCTTTGAGATAGGGCTCATTGACTCCTTGAAAAAAATTTCAGAAATGTAGCTTTGCGGACATCAATTATTACAAGTGGTATGGATAAAGAGGTGTTTGTTGAAAAGGCCTTGCAGTATTTCAAAGTAAATCTGATTGAAAGGGGTAAAGCCAAATTTCCACAACCTTTCCATTATCTACCTACTATGTTTCCTTTCCCAAGGCATTTCATCTAACCTTCACAACTCTGTTTTGTTTATGGGCATCAAATTCTACTGTTACAACAACTATAGTCTATAGTATATATGTATGCAAAATGTGAACACATACAAAAGGTGCGGAGTGATTGGAAAATTCCTGAAAGAAAAAAACGTCCTCTCATGGAGTGCCATTACAGGATTTGCACAAAATGGGTTCTTATGAAAGAGAAAATAGGCATTTAATTAAATTTCATGCGTAGGTTTATAGCAAAAATCCACAACCTTTACTAGCATCATTCGAGCTTATGCCAACATGGGATTTTTGAAAAAATATATATATCCATCAAAAAATGATTGAAAGCATATATTTGTTAGATGTAAAATGAGGAAACATACCAAAGGCATGAGAATTGTTTCAAAATTTACCTCAACAAATATGGTCTCTTAGAGTGTGTGTGGAACCACTTGGATCATCTCTCGCACCCCGCTTCATTTTCTCACATGCGTGGTTTTCTCTCTCTTCTATCATAATTTTTTTTTTTAACGTTCATATTCACTTTCATATTTTAAAATAAAATGGTGGGGTGTGTTGTTTGTTCAAAACTAACTTTGTTGTCAGCCCATCAAAAGTTAAAATTGATTTTGCTAAACTAGAATGACTATCTATAGTGTTGAATATGATCCCACATTATGTTGAGGACAGTTGAAACTTAGATGAATAAATTTGGTAATGAAATTCTCTAGAGTCGTGAATTGAGCATGAGTTTAACTTAAACACTCCACTTACACACCCTTGTAAAATTTAGTAAAATTCACTTTAAAACTAGCATGTGAAATACCTCTCACACTCACGTGGCGGAGAAGTATGGGTTGGATTGTGCTCCATGGTGACATGGAATGTCACATCCACCATTAAAATAAATTTAGATGATCTTTTGATTGACTAATGACACACATTTAGGATTCTCGTTGGCTATTTTTGCAACTTTGAATAGTTGCAAAAAGCTTGAAATTGGTTTGGTTTTAGGTCGCGGTTTAGGGATCTATGTTAGGAAACGGATTTTTTCCACCACATATATCTATAATTTCATTGTAAAAATCATAATCAACCTTTAGTATTGAGAAACACACTTTGGAAACTAGTTTTCCAAGGGGATTTTGTAGACCCCTAGTTGTTCTACAACAAGGAAAAATTGACGCAATTATAATAATCAACTTTGGAACTTAGTAGCCACAATTTGAACCCAGGTCACCAAAGAAGAGTTTTTTCAACTTCAAGGGGTTCCTTGTATATAGGGGAGATATTAAAATTGATACATCATGTGTTTGATTCTTCTACATTTTTTTTCAAATTCAGTTTCATAGCCACTCGAGCTAAATTGGTCACTTTTGTAAACTCACAATAAAAAACTAGAAAACTATTGTGGGACCCTCTAATAGCTTAATAATTATGATATACCTTAGGTTACCTACACATGAATGTATAGAAAATTTGGTTTTCTCTTTCATTACGAATTTTAATTTTACGAAAAAATACGTTTTTCTTGTTCTCATCTCTCTATCTCTCTCTAGATCGAAAAAGAAATGAAACTACAAATGTATTCCTCTCTCCCTCTCTATTGTGTGTAAAGTGTTTGATTTAATTTTGAATGGAAAATTATGTAAATGTGCGATATTTTATTTGTAGGATATTTTCATGCCAACTTGTAGGTTTGACCATGTTGTGTTGTAGGTACCCCGAGTCAGAAGGAAACAATAACATTCTTACTATGTTGTAATAACATATACCCATTTAGATGGATACAATTGTAAATT
This sequence comes from Taxus chinensis, assembly GCA_019776745.2. Lineage (NCBI taxonomy): Eukaryota > Viridiplantae > Streptophyta > Pinopsida > Cupressales > Taxaceae > Taxus > Taxus chinensis. Next base: position 679,593,760 of record CM034149.1, read on the forward strand.
AGAAATAGTAATATTACTTTATGTGGATTTATATGATATCATTTTTGTATTATGCAAGTGAAAATTATTAGTACTTTATGTGACAAAATTATAACTATACTTACATGGATATGTGACTGATTTGTATCCACATGTACCTGTTATAGAACTTGTATGATACTTATGGATAATGTCGTAGTCATTTTAATCAATTGAAATATTCATGTTATGGTACAACAATTTCAATGGTTATATGGTGGATGTATTCCTTAAGTTATCTATGATACTTTAGAGAACACAAAAAATGTGTGTATAATGGTAAAGAATGAGAAAAAAAGAATATAATTATATATATATAGTCAATACTTGTAAGTTTCATTGTGGTTTGAGATCATAGGTTGTAAGAACAATATTAGTTATAATAGTAAAAGTTGGCATCAACTAGATTATAGTGAATAGGGTAACATATTTAAGATACATCAATGAAAATGCATGTTAAATGGAAAAATGAAATGAAACCATCTTGTTGGGATTGCAAATGGATAAATCTTTTAGGATGATGGCTTAAAGTATAACATGAAGACCCTAACTCAATAAGCCTTGGGAATAACATTTTTATACGTTTTGTTACTCATGTGTTTTTCTTCCAAATTTGAAACTAAAGAATATCCAAGTACATGAGTAAGATGAGTGCATGATTTTGGTCAACCTCACTAAAGAGACCTCAATTTACCTTTTGCGATACATACATGGTTATTTTAATTATGTGTTTTTCCTAGGAACGTAGTAGTATGTGGTGGTATGCGTGGAAGTTTTTTATGACGTACATGCTAAATGGTATAGTCCTTTATAAAACAAGTGGAGTGAAAGTATTTTAACAACATAATTGTGTGGTTGATTTTAAAACAACTAAGCTATAATGGAGGGGCTAAAACAATACAAACACATGGTATTGTGGGAGAAATTAGGAAATGCAATAATGTGATATTGCAAGGTTATCAAATAAATACGAATAAACAATAAGGTTAAATGGAAAACCTTGCTTTAGTAAAAAACTGGGAAATCCGTATTCAATTCAGTAGCAAACTAAATAAGAATTTAATATGAATAGAAATAAGGGTGTGGTTCTTGTATGTATGTTCTATGTAATGTTAAATTATCAAAGATTCTATCCAAATTTTCACCCTATGAATGCAATGAACCAGGGAAGCCATTAATACCTTAACACAATGCTAATCCATTACCCTCTTAGGATGCAAGTAATGTAGACATTGTCAAAAAGAGGAGTGGGTGATTCGATATCATCTCTACTAGTGGCTTGAGGAAGTGTTGGAAAGAAAATTTGTCGGTGGAAAATTTTATGGGTTTCTTTCCAACGCTCTGGGAATCAAAGTCCCTCTACTTAAATGGTGTATCTTTTATGTTTGCATGCGTGTGAAAAGGTGGATTTTCCTAGTGGCCTTGCGACCGGGGATCCAATAGGGGAACTCCACTAACCCTGCAACAAAGCTAGTTGCTTGCTAGAGAAGACTTTGTTTAGAAAGCAGGAAAGGGAGTGAGAATGAAAGCTAGGATAACTAATGTTGCGGGTAGAAACTCAGATTCCTGCAAACACTAGCTATAAATTTCAACACATGCATCTATGAGAAGAAACAACCAAAAAGTCCATGCTACTAGCTAGAGGAGACCATGCATACAAAGATGTGCACATTCATGCACCTTAGAAAATAGAAACTTCTTCCTTCATTAGCATTTCAATTGAATTTGTACATAGTATGAGAATGGAGGAAAATAGTGAGGGGGAATATAGAAGAAAAATGGCTATCTCCTTTTTTCTCTTTAAAAAATATATACTCTTGAATTTACAAAATCGATCACCAAAAACCTTTTGAGAATAGGAGATATTTTCCTTTTATAAGAAGAGAGATGACTCTTCATATACCCCCCAATGAATTTTCATGTGTCCTCATGCAACTTAAAACTTTTTAACTTCTTAGGAAAATATTAAGTCCATTTTTATAATATAAAGGTGACTTTTACATTAGAAACATAAAGTTACTTTTTAATTTCATTAAGGACATATGAAAAATTGCAACCCCAACACAAAATTAGAACATTGAAGAGGAAGAAAGTTGGGTGGAGTGTTTTACAGGAAACCCCCTTCTCGTGTGGGTGAAAGCCAATACTGGAAGCCACCGAAACCTTTGAATGATAGAGGGCTTAGGACCTCAGATGCGGATATGGATCTATGGGTGCAAAGAAGATAGATCTACAAGACTGAAACAGATGTGATTAGATACAAATATTTGGGGGTTGCTCAGATAATACCAGTTCCAAGAGGTTGTTAACTTCCTTGGAGGATGTCAACCCCCATGTCTAGAAATATATCAATAAATGATAAACAATAGATGTCATGCAGAAATAATGAAATACAAAATGAAAAGTAACTGAAATGACGAGGGGACTTATCTTGTGCTTTGATATGGAGATGAACTGAGCATCAGGATGGAAAGATAACGAACAATGGAAATGATTTCTCCCACACTCCTCACTTCTAACTTCTAACAATGGCAAAGTTTTTCTTTGACCTCAAACTTGCAGAACTTAATTAAAAACTTTCTTCTCCTATCTAAAAAATTCAATACATAGAGATTTCATACATATTCTTCCTCCCCCTTTTCCTTTTGGTTATGGTATTTATTTATAACTTGAAGGTGAGGTTAGATTGGGGTTAACAAGTAACCGCGGTTTGAAAAATTTACCCGGGTTAAGAGACATGATGTGATCATGTGGGGCCCATGGTTTGAATTTATTAGGTGGAGTGGGGAACATGATTTGAATGGGTAGGTGAGATAATAGATTATATTTTTGAAATTAAGAGTGGAATTTCAAATGGGTATATTATTTCCCATGAATTGAATAATTTTGAGATATGTGAGATAATGCCAAATTCTAATTATCAAATGGGTCCACATAGAGCCCATTTGATAATTAATTAATTAAGGGTGAGTAAATAGATGGAATTTACTCAAATTGAAGAAAAAAAATCGAGGGGGAAATTTGAATGAAGGAGAACGAATGCGGGATGAACGAGAAGATTTACACCAAAAACTGGTGTCTATAGGGAGAGAAGAGATAGATAGAGAAGAAGAAGGAAGAAGGAGAAGCCGCCTCTAATGAAGTCTAATGATCTTTGCTAGATGATCTGATGAAACATTCCAATGCGATAAAATATGAATCCTTTGGCACATTTCAATCTTCCTATGTTGATGATGCATTTCCATATTTATCCACTTTCTATTTTTAGTATGCCTCGACATGGACACATGCTATTTTTAGTAAGTTCACTAAGGAGGAAAATTTTGATCCAGTAATTGTGGGGCGTGATAGAGCAAGACAAGATGCACGCAATGCAAAAAAATTCATGACGAACGAAGTAGTAGGGAAAATTTTATGCATGGGAATATTTCATTGTCCCTATTGCACCAAGGGGACGAGAGGGACAACAAAACCCGCTTTGTTCCCAGAAACATGATTTTGCACTTCAAGAGATGAAACTGGAGGGAGAGTTGAGGAGTGCAAATACGCATGCAATGTAAAAAATTTGGGATAAAATATAGAAATAGAGAAAAATTTATGCATGTGCACATTTTACTTTCCCCATTGTACCTTTGCAAAGGGACATGAGGTGCACAAAAATACTCCATGCACTTTTGAGAGGCAAAACATAAAAATTTGGCCCACCAAGAGAGCGAACTTGAAATTGAGATTGTTGGAGCTCTATGAGGTCTTTTCTGGTGAAATTTTATATGATTTTGACTCCAAATAGAATTCCAAGATCAATTGGATGGGTTTTATATTTTAATTATTCATTAAAATATCTAAAATGGCCACTTTTTTTTATCAGGATTGTCAACTTTCCCTACAAATAATGAGTTCCAATTAAAATCTCCTATGGGTTTTAAAGAATATTATATTTCACCGTTTAGAGGATTATCTTATATTTCCAATGAGTATTTTTTTCCCCTTGACTCCTTAAGGATCTCCCAAACCTTCCCATCAAAGATTAGGTACCTGTTTTGAAGTGCATAAGAGACAACTTACTATTTTTAGTAAGTGTTAAAATCAATCTCTCTGAAATCCAACCAATGTTGCTAACTTGAAAGTTCAAATATTTGTATATCCCCTTGTGTCTCATTTTTCCAAAACTCCCCCTTGAATGTGACTTACTATTTTTAGCAAGTGCCCAGATGGGAGACTTACTATATTTAGTAAATGGAGATTTATACCTTTCTCGATCATCTTGATGAGGTTATCTTCTTTATTTTCTCTTTTGTATATTGCCTACTCCTCGACCACTTCTTGGAATGACTTGTTATTTTTAGTAGGTACCCATATATGGAACTTATTATTTTTAGTAAGTGGTCATTTTCACTATTTTCTACTCTGAACAATCATTCTGACCTCATGATTATCTTCGGTGCACATTGTCTTCGTCGCCACTGTTTCTGATGAAGACTAACCAAAAATAGCGAACATGTGTAGAAAAGCTTACTATTTTTGGAAATTGGTCTTTGATACTTGGTTTGTGATGGAACACATATTTTGAGATTTATCTCATCATCGCGATCTTATTTCCCGAATTTCACTTAATTTCACCCACTAGAATGCTTGGAAATAAAAAATGTAATTTTTACGTGGCAACGGCTTCGAGCACGGAGCTACCATGGCAGCCATTAATGGAGTTATGAAGCTTTTTTCAGGTCTGGTTTTCACCTCTGAGCTTGATTAAATTGACTCCATTGGGATAGGTTTTTCATTTGGAGTCTATGTACAAATTTTTAGCTTGATTCAATTGTCGAATTAATGGGAAATCCAACGAATGTGAGCTAGGGCACAAAATGGGGTTTTTATGAAACAAATGATTTAGGGCATCATTAAATATCCTATTTGTTGCATCTTTATCATCTCTAAAAATGAGGAAGTCTGAAAAATATCTCATCTCAATCCAACTTGTATTTTGCAAGATATGAAGATTTTTCGATGGGGAGACTTTGTAGTTATCTAGAAAAAAAATCTTCGTTTTTCTTCATTTATTTGTCGTTTTAATCCATTATTGTTATTATTTTTAATGTTTTTGAATGGAGATAAATTTCATTGAGTTATCTATATGCAACAATGGATTATTGGAGATCTAAAAAAAATCGGCAGCATTTCGATAGGGTAAGGAGAATGTGGGGATGAGAATGGAAAAATTAGCTAAGTCCCGCTATTTATAAGTTTGCAAATGGAAGGGGGAAATGTGGGGCACATTTTTATGTCCCTTTCATTCCTTTGGAAAAGGGATGAATGAGACATCAATTTCCACTTCGCACCTCATCGTGACACTTGTCCTTTTTTTTATTTGATGTGCAGTTTGGGGGAGGGGGGGCTGAACTGTAGCACTTGAGAGCTAACTCTTGGGTGCATGAGGAATCAAGGGGATTAAGTGGGATGAGGGAATTTTTTCCCTCTATTTCCCTTTTCTAAAGGGATGAAATGGATATTAAATCCCCTCACGTGCGTGGTGCTGACTAACTACCAAAGAGTGCGCCTTGAAAGCAAACTTGTGAAGGCCATATTTGGAGTTCTCGGTGGAGTTTTTTGATGAAATTTTATATTACTATGAAATTAAATGTCCTTCTGAATCCAATGGTGGGGGTATCATCTCTTTATTCATCCATTTGATCCCTAAAATATAGGATTTTTGTTCTGGCTCTACAATTGAGCATGACAAAAACTGGATGTAAACATGTTACGCTTAGGTGTTGTGAAAAATATGATTCCACCATATTTTATTTCTCTTAATTACCTTTCCATTGATATATTTTTTATCTCCTAACTCCTTACATAACTCCCAGAATTGCTTCCCGAACCTTAGGTGTTTTTTTAACATTATGCACTACCTAGGCCTGAGAACCCGCTTCTGGTGGACCTGCCCCAAAACTTCCAAATCTTTCTTGACTCTCCCAAAATATCTTCTTTGAGGTTCCTATAACTTGAATGATCCATCTCGAGGTTGAATTTTTCTCCTTCGTTCTGCTCCAAGGGGGTGTAAGAGTCCCAAGAAGGCCAATAATAGCCCTTCCTATAATTTCTTAGAAGCCTACATGTTTTAAGAGATCCTAAATCACCTAGGGGGACTGAATTTGCTTTCATAAATCACCTAGGAGATTGATTTTACATCCACTAGAGGGGCATGGGACTGACTGGGTAAGGCCGGTGTTGGGGATGGACTGATTTGGGGGTGTCTTGGGAAGGTATGAATTTGGAAAATTTTGACACTGTGGTTCGTTGTCATGCTTAAAAATTGGAAAAATTCCTGTTGCACATTTGCATGACAAGATGAAGGTTGCTTCCTTGCAGACACCTTGCAACAACATAGTCACACAAAATGACCATTGACATTTTAACCCTATGTTGGGTATGGGACTCAAGTGCTAGAATAACTATATATTGATAGTATGGCCATAAGGACTAGGGTGAAATAAAGATTATATGGATGTGACCTATGTTAGGAGTGCTCTAAAACCACACATGTTTAGCATCATGACGACATGTTTCATGAGTGAATTATTGGCTTTGAGGGACCTATGTCAAAATTGATTCTTGAATAATGAAACTTATGGAAATGGATACAATAATGTTTGGGAATTATTTAAAGAGATCAAAGGGGATAGTAAGCCTTATTTCATGTTTAACCCCACCTAGACTTTCCTTGTAAAATAGTTCAAGAGAAAACTTAAACAACAAATTATTGTCGCATCACCGAAAATTTGGATGTCATAACACATTTAAGAATTACGATGAATCTTTTATAGTGTGAAACATAACTCTCAAGGGTACTTTAGTAAGGACCTGCCACTTCATTTCCATCTTGTGTAAGGCTTTAAGTAAGGGTTTTAGTTAAATCCAGTTTTGAAAATAATTCATGTTGAGATGTTAGTAGCATTTGTCTTGGTGATGGTAGATTTACTTCTGCAATATTCATTCTTAAGTAACAGAATAAAATGTATATGAAAGTAAACCTATAAGTTATGTGTAATTTTGGATTAAGGAAACTATGAGGGTTTACCTTACAATTTTTTTTTTCAATTTTACTGTTATATTTTGGGTGGTGAAATTATGGTGTGTTACATTGTTATCACATTATATTCCCTCAGGTAGTGTCCTCAAGGATGTTTTTGGGAGTGGGGACTAACTAGACATGGTTATGTGTATCCTTTGGGTTTCATTGAGTTAGTCACCAATGATTCTTATAAGAGAGATGTGATGAGTAGTCTAATTATATCATATATTTTCATCTTGTCATACCTTTACATTCACCCTTCCTGTACAATCATATTTTACATCCCTTGTAACCATATTCTACAACTTATTTTGTGATATCACCTTTTTATCTCCTTGCATTCACTTGTACATATACTTTCAACACACTTGCACCTTCGTCATTATCTCCCTCAAAACCTCAAAATTTCCTCCATCCCTCTTAACCTACTTTCTTGATCTTCCCAAGCCTACATTTCCCTATCATATGGCATAGAGCATGGTTTATGCCATATTTTTAGTGTATTTCTCTAACTGACAACATTGACAGTGGTCAATGTCATTAGGTTAATGATATATAATAGTTGATGACATCAACCATGATTGATACCATCATATAGCACGAATAATTAATCTTATCATTAGGATTTTTATACTAGGGATTTAAGTGATCATTCCCCATCTCATCCATCACAAATTTACTATGCTAGCACCCTCCAATTTTCCCTAAAATATTATAAGTTCTTGATGTTGGTCATATTTGTCTTCTTTGGAGTCTCCACTTGGATAATTTGGTACTTAGGATCTACATGCATAAGAATTACACTTGTCATGGTCTACAACTATTTTGGATTCATAAGAATCTTCAATAAATGGTTTTTTTTAGGTCTTATAAAACAAATTTTTGGTCCCCCACATGAAATCCCTCTCTCTCATAAGGTGATGTCAACCCTAGGGGAAGTTAATGCGCTAATGGTGACTTCATGTAGGGAAATGTCTTTTACCTCTCTTGTTCCTTTATTTTCATTTCATATTTAGATTTTGCGGATATGGTCATGCATAGATTAGGATAAGGTAATGTATCTTTTTTGTATTTCATTATTCATCTATCGTTCTTTACCTCACAAATCCTTGCATAACCATTGATCTTGTTGTGCAATCTATTGGACCTCTCTCATAATCCTTGCGGATATTTCTTAAAATCCTCCTAGATATTTTATCTATTTAATAGAATGATCATAATCCAATTTTTAACCTTACTATTATGATTTTACAATTGGGAGCTAGTAAGATGTCACTACCCTATTATAGGTATAGGCTTTGGAACCCTATACCTCCTAAAGATTGTGGAGTAATTCTTTCATAGTCATTTATCTACATAAATTTAAAATATAAGGTGTGAAAATTTAGTGTCACCCCATTTTTTATCCTAGTATAGAATACCCACATTATAGAGAAGATAAAATGAATTATTATTGGGCCACTTTTTATTTATATACAAAGGTATGGCTTGTCAATTGTGCAGTCAACCAAGTAAACTCCATTGTCTATAAAATTGGCAAAAAACCATATGACCTATCATGGTTTTTTGGTTATGAAATTCAACAACCACATCGGCCCAACATGGGGTTTTAAGCCCCTCAACATGTCTCTTTATCTACATTTTCCCATGATGAAATGAACTCTCCTTAAAAGGGAACATGCTCTAATTATTCACAATACATAAGGGTTGACACTGAAAAACAATTGTTGACTTAAGGAGAATTTAAAAATAAGGGCTTACTTCCATATCTATCTCAAAAGTATGTTTCCTTAAGTATATGCACATTATACCACCTTTCTCATTCAAATGGTTCACAAAAAATAACAGGTGGTCCATATGTGACTTATCGGAAAAAGAAGAGGATAACCTACATTTTGTCCAACAATTTTCCCACCCTTATAATTATCCTCCCTCATTCCATTTTTTTGTAGTGTTTCACCTTCACTCCTTCGAATTTAACTTCTTCCACACCTCCTTATTAGTGTCTTCATTGCACCCCTAGGTACAATTTATAGTATATCCTTGCTCTTGTAATTTACAAGGTGCATTAAAATAATTCCATGACAATTCCTAGTGAGAAGAAACATATCAAAAACTTAATAATGAATATTTAGAAGTCTCTCAATAATTACATTGATAGACATTTGTTAATATGGACATATCTGAGCTAGTGTTATAACATTTCATCTCTAATCTAATGGTTCCCTTTAGTTTTTGCATGTAAATAATATGATCAACATAAAATGCATCCACTTGGTCCTACCTATCCATGCAAGACACCAAATTGTCCTATGGAATGTTTTGTGTTTTGACGGGCACCATCACTGTGATCAACATGTGGTTGATTACACATGAATGACATATTCAACATTCACCTCAATAATTTTGAGAAAAAAAAATTCGAGGGTGGGGGAAAATGTGGATGACATGGGAAAAAAAATTGATGCTTCTCAATCATTCACATTTGGATGGAAAAAATACTACATCATTTGTATCAATTTTTCTATACAAAAAATCCCATCCATATGTCTGAGGCTCTCCAGTTGTCTATTGAGATGGAATTTCTACATAATTTTTTTTTGCTTATTCCTCAATCCATTATAATCCACTAATACATAGTACCTATCATAGTCTTCCACCCCATTCTAAATATAAAATTATCAGATTCTTGGAGGGAGGCACCATCGGGTTGTAATTTTAACTGTTTTGGAGATGGACATTATAGATGACACTATATTTTGATGACAATGAAGGGTTGTTCTGTAGAAGAGGATCATGGAATTTGAGGGAGCAACAAACTAAACATTATAATTGATATATTTTATGTTGTTGATTGTGTTTTGGTTGAGGAATTTGGGGTGAGAATGTGCATATAACAGGGGAGGAAGATGTAGAGTGAATACATTGAATCCATAGTGAAAGTAGAAATTGATAGAGACTAAAATCGTGCCTTTTACCTTTCTCTCACATCCCATGTTGATTATGTGGTATGGGTGGTTACAATTCATAGGAGGATGATATTAAAATAAATGTGGAGATGTTGGTGAACATACATTATTCGTGCAACACTTAATTTTATAGAAAAAGTTTTCATAGCCATATGGTAGGCAAAATTACACCTTATCTATGATGAATGCATACTCTCCACGTATAAAATCAACCAGATTAATTTTGTGTTTCATTAGGCACTACCACCATGGTCAATGTATGGTTGATTAAGCATGAATCATAGCTTTAGGATTCTCCTTAGTAGTTTTAATCTGAGAGGGATAATGTGGACACCTAGGGAAATGTCATGAGGATTTCTACTTGTCTTATAAAATGACATCTCCACATCATAGTATTCCCTTCGTAAGGGTTTCACTCAATGTTATCCCCTAGTTTGTGTTTTTTGTAAGTTAGGAAAAAGAAATATATCTCTTTAATGTTTTGGGGGTGGTGAATATGTTTACACATGTTTTTTCCTTATAAACCTTTGATCATCACTAAAATTTCATTTTTATTTTTATTTTCTAGAATTTTTGCTTCTACAATAGCCAAATATTTATTTCGATTAGTTGTTTTTCTACAAGTGAATGTCCCCAATGACCTGATGTATCCCACCTATATTTTATTAATAGTATTTATAATTATTGAATTTTCTCTATCCTTACAATATCTGTCAAAATATAGGCATTTGTATCATAATACCTCAATTCATAACACTGACCCCTATATCTATATATGTTTATTCTTAATGTACCATGTTTTTCTATTATGAATTATCTCCTATTTTTATTGTGTTGAATAATTTTTATTATTAATCAACACTTATACTATTAAAAATAATAATAATATAATTGTGGCCATCCAAAAAAGCTACAAAACCATTAAAAAGATAGATTTTTCACCTAGTGGCTATTAAGCTAGATTTAATATTTAACAAACATTGCATTGAAAATATCCATTGGCTTCTCCTATTAGATTCGATTTAAAACCATTTGTGTTATGCAAGATTAATGACATGCATGACGATATGCTAGAAAGATAATCTAATATGGAAATTATTAATCCTTTTTTCCTTCCAGATGGTGAATGCCTTGATAAGTTGTTTAGGGAGAATTCAAAAATGCAAAGCATGAGGATCATATGGGATGCAATGAAAATCGGTTGTGGTGCAAACCGGCAGTGTGATGAGATCTCATAAAGAGTGAGCATCAACCAAAAGTGCATGCAAGATTCAAAAAATAGGCAGAACCTCATTAAGCCAAAAATATCCACACTCATAGATATGAAGGGGTGTGCATATAGAGGGTGTTGGGTAACCCCCAGTGTTGTAATCATGACCTCTCAAATAGAGAAGAGGAGTTACTTTCCAAAAGGGAAATGTAACTCTTATGACACACACTTACACACATGAAATATTCCATGATGGAATTTGTCATAACTAATATGACACATATGATCCATGTTCCCACCTAAGTGAGATGACTCACTTGGTGAGGTGGCAATACACCTCATGCCAACACCCCCCTTCATCGTAACTCAGGATGAGGTGAGGCAAGTCAGCAAAACACACAGAGAATGAAAAATGGTTCCCGAAAACTAAGCTTGATGAGGTACCCATGTAAAATAAACTCTCGAAAATTAAAGTGAATAGAGAAAACCTATTGGGAAAAAAACTACCCCCCAAAAGGGAGACCGACTCACTCAAGAATACTGGGAGAAGAAGGATAAGAAATGGGTCCCAGAAACATGGCTTGATAAGATACCCAAATACAATCATACTCTAGAGTAGAGAGAGAAATAAGAGAGAACAAAAAGCTCCTCCAAGAAGTGTGGTGATGATGTGGTGCTTCGTGCCAAGACTAAAGAGAATCCACTTGCATCGAAAAATGTTCCTACCCTTAGGAAGGATAGAAAAGGAGAACTAGAAATCGGCTCACTCCATAAATGAAGAAGAATCCTATAGTAATCTGAAATCTGACTTTGATCTACAATTGAAAGGTGACATATGTCTGGAAAAAGAGTGCACATGAGACAAAGGTTATGTCGTGACTATGTGTGTGTTAGAGAGATAGGAAGGTGGGGGGGTCAATGACCCTCAAAAGGGATCCAAAAGAAGAGTTGAATTGTGAAGAATCTCTGAAATGGTGGAAGTGACAAGTGTCCCTAGGGAAGCACTCAAAATGCGAGAGATAGATAGGTCCTCCAAGATGTGTGATGGCATAAATGGAGCATGTAATGTAACACATGAAGTAGGAGGAGAAGATTGCTGGGGAGAGATAATAGAAGGACAAGGTTAACCAACATGATAATCAACAAAAGTAACAAGTGTAGGGAAAGTTTCGTCAACTGAGAAATCAAGATGCAAGAGAGCAGAGGTAATGGTCACATTTGTCTCAGAGAAAGGGTCTCCAATGGAACATGAGTGTGAAGAGTGAATGGAAGAATGAACATGGTCAAAAATGAGCTTTGTAGTGGTAATAGTAGTGTGAGTTATCTCAAAAGCAAGGTCCTGATGTGGGTGGTCAATAAGGGACTCATAGGAAGCAACAAGAATAAAGGAACACTCAATAGTATAAGGGATGTGAGAAGGGGGAGAATCCATGGCAGCACAAGAGTGGTCTAGAGAAGAGTCGCTCTCAAATGGTGAAGCAGTATCACCACACAACTATCAGATAATGGACCAAGCAGTGAAAGGTGCACTTGAATAAATGTCATATATCCCTAGAAACAGTGAGACTAAGAATTTCATATACCTCATCAGTGGATTTTAACCACTCATCCTTCTGTAGAGGCTCGAGAGGCTTAAGAATGAGACCATGGAGGTAGAGTAGCAAACCATGCATAGTGTAGTTTCTGATGATGTCTTCCTTTCATGTTGAATAGTTATCAGAATCGAGAAAAACAACAAAATGATGGAAATCCATAGTGCGGATAAACCTCCAAAAATATCCCAGATGGCACTTTATAACTTAATGTGAAAAGTACAATCCCAAATAAGTAGTGAAATGACCCCCCCAGATTGTGGGCACTTTATAATGTAGTGTGTTTATAAAAAATGATAATCCCATCATGTAGAGTGTGAAAAATTGTGTAATTTTGACTAAAGAAGCACTCAAAATAGAGCAACTGGTGAAAGTTATAGCCAAAAAAACAATTCGCACAACTAATGGAAAAGCCAATAAGCCCTACAAATGGATTTTAAAAGTCCCTAAAACACATGCAAAGGGGGTCATATTTTTACTTGTCGGAAACGACAACAAATTTTAGATAGGGTTTGTTTTGCTTGTAAGGGGGGGTTAACCTCATGCCAACCTCGGACCTTGCCCTCCATCTTCGAAACTCACAAGAAGGGCATAGATTAACAATCAAAATGAATCAAAAATTATTACAATGCCAAAACATGAATGTTTGTCACCTTAAAACATTAAAAACGGGATATTTTTCACCTCCAAAAAATATGAAAAAGGATGTTAACTGAGCTAGAAGGCCAATGCATGAGTTGAGTGATGATGGCTTATCAGGGTGAGTTGCTAAGGGTGATGCCTCCGAGTCAAAGGTCCACGTGTGAGAGTTTTATGGTTGCTATCGTCATGTCAAGATTGGATGTTATGTGTACGAGATGAGGTGTAACGCTCATGTGCAGGAGCCTGTGACAAGATCTGAAGTGGTGAAACGGCCATGATGTGAGTGCAGCACTGTTGAAACCATCAAGCAGAGAGATCCCTACAATATGATACAACTATGATGAGGGAGTAACACATTATTATAAGAGGGGGTGTTTTGAGACATTAATTAGAGACAAAAATATATTTTTGTCTCTAATTAATACCCTCCCCATATTTTCATCTCTAATTTAGCTCTCTTTATATTTTTTTAATTTAATTTTAATATTAATGTATATTTTTTAAGTTTAATTGTACATCAAAGTGTATACTCTTTCTTCGATACAGGGCCAAAGAGGAAGGTCCATTTTTTTTAGGGTTTTTGTTGGAAGTATGGAGAAGCGTGTGAGGTAGTTTGTGTAGGGCATAAGCACATGAGGGATTTTGGTAGGGGGCAGAGGTGCATGAGGATTTTGGCAAGGGCAGAGGTGCATGAGGATTTCAGTAGGGGAAAAGGTGGCATGAGGATTTCAGCAGGGGCAGAGGTGAGTGAGGCCATAAAAATACAGGTGCACCTCAAGGGTTTTTTCTTAAGGAAGCCCAAAATCCTCCATCTTTGTGGCACCACCGCCCCCGCCACCATATTTCATGGCTTCTATGAGAAGAGGCATGGGAAAATAGTTCTCCAACTTCATCACATCCATGAGAATGGTGAAAAGGACATGGTTGTTACTCTGCTGGTAGAAAATGGGATCCACGCACTTTCCATGTTCCTTGTGACTCCATCCTTTGTACAGGGTTGTAATTTGGCTGTGATTTACATGCGGATTGGTTCCTGTTAAGAAAGAATTAAGGAGCTCCAGCGATGAACGCCACGTCCACAAAGCACATCTCAACAAGATAAGTATCCAAGAATTTTGGTGAAGGTTCTAGAATCTACGAGTGGCAACCAGCTTGTCTGATTCCATGCCTTGCACCTACTTGTGATTATCTCTCTATTTCTCTGCATCACTCATGAAGCGATGATTGTGGTAAGGCCCAGTGGAAACCATTTGGGGATCAGTGGTCAAAGGATCTGCAGTCAGCTCTAGGAAGGAAAACCAAGGTTTTCGTAAGATTTCTTACTCATTCTTCATTTCATTTCCCATTTACATTCTCTCAACTACTATGTTTTTAAGCTTTCTTGCACCGTATTTTTAAGGTAATATTAAACCAAACATTTCTCATTTGATTGAATTCTTTTCTGATATAACTAAAAGTAGGTTTTACTCTAATTTGGTTGCACTTGGGTTCTTTTCCTATGGTTTTACATGAATATGAGTCTTTTATTTATTGATTGTATTCCTATGTCCTAAAAAATGACAAATTTGGATGTTTTATTTTATTCTAGTTTAGATTATTTTGGTGGGGTATAATGAATGCCATTCTAAGTCCTATTCCTGCAGGGAGGAGGGGTTAATGCTATATAAGCATGGCTAGGTAGAATAATAAAAGCAGAGTATTGGGAGATAGTTGGAAGCCTTTTTAGTGCCCTCTCTACCAAATTTTATGTAATTAAAGGCAGAGTAGAAGCAACAACAAAAGAGTATGTGTTTTTGCACATTTCATTCTTGTAATACTTGAATTATGTTTTCTTTCTTCCATTTCTAATATTTCCAACATTTCAGGAACAAATCTATTGCTGCTAAGAATTTTATTCAAACGAATCATCTTGTAACCAAGTGAATTTTGATGTTAACCATAAATTGAACCCTTGCTTGTGCATTTGTGTAGAAACATAAGACTCAAATTTATATAGTTTATAAACACAGATCAATTTTGTATTTCTAGGGAGATTTGGCACAACTTCAGCAAAAAATCATCTCTTGACACAGGTTGGACTATATTCTCCTGTATTCAAATTGTTTGTTACCCTAAAATAAAATTCATGTCATTTTCCCTTTGTACCAATGGAAACCATTGCTTGGAATTTTTAATGCATTTACAATGATAACATATATATCTAATAATGACATGGAAAACATTGATGATAGTTGTCTATATGTCAGGGGAAATGTATGTGTCAAATAGTGTTGATTTTTTGTTATATATTCATCAAATATGGCACGT
The DNA here is from genome assembly GCA_019776745.2 of Taxus chinensis. Classification (NCBI taxonomy): domain Eukaryota; kingdom Viridiplantae; phylum Streptophyta; class Pinopsida; order Cupressales; family Taxaceae; genus Taxus; species Taxus chinensis. The sequence goes on from CM034149.1 coordinate 679,609,567, forward strand.
CTAGTGTTAATAGGATGTATTAGACTCCAAATTTCACTTGTTTCGAGTACGTATTTCAACACATGATTTAATGGGATTTTCTAAATATGTATTTTCCTTTTCTTTAAAATGTTCCTCCATATGTTACAGTTGTAACCATTGTAGAGTTAATACTAACATTAATGCATGCTCTTTTTCTAGAAAATCTTTCTGTTGGCTCTTGGTGGGTAAGTGAAAAATCATGAAACTCTTCTATTTTGTTAGTAATTTATTTTACATATAAGAATAAATGTTGATTTAATAGTGTCAAAAGGATGCCAACAATAAAAGTAAAATTGCACTTGTTAGAGGAAGAAAAAGAAGTATCTTTGAGATATAAATTTCAGTGTAGAAACTCAAGAATTGATTTTTATGGCATAAGTTTGAAATTTGAACTTTATTGGGTGTCATGTCACTTTCTCTTTTTAGAAAACTATCAAATTCTTCATGTGAGTGAACTCTACAATCAACAAAGTTACAAAAGGATGGTCAAGAAGAATCAATTATCAAACCTCAGCTATGTGTGCCATAATAATGTATCATACAAACCAAGCTAAGAATCATCCCATGAAAATACCTACAAAAAGGGGAATAATTATATTATTAGGCAATTAATGTCAATATTTTGAAAAAACAAATTTGTCACCTTGTCAGAGCTGTTGAAGTATGACCTTTCAACCACATTCACGTATATGGGCAAAACTTGTTGTCCTATCACCCACATAATCATAAATCCAAAAGCACAGAAAGTAGTGAATAAATAAATATTTAGAAAATTTACATACTAAATGTTGGAGATATATAACTAAAATTTTATATAGTTACAATTAATTTGTAGAGTGAAATTTATATAGTTAAATGCTTCCAACTATTTCCAGCCCAGTTTCAAATTCACGCAAGCTTTGTGGGTAGTGACTGTACAAGATTTTTTTAGCAATTGTCTTAAAATGCTCTGAATTTCACTTATAACTAGTATCATCCACATATGAAACACTTTAATCCTAAGTAGTCGATACGTTTTGGATATGGGAGTGGGTACGGAGTATCCGATACACGGAAACGGAAAAATAAATTTTGGGCTTGGATACGGCATAGGATATGACAGTACAAAATATATATAAATTAAAAAATATATAAATTTCAGCCTTCTAAATAAGAATTAACCACATATTATGCATATGAAAAACAAAACAAGCTAAATAGCCACAACAAACTACTCATACATTCATAATTTCAATTGTCCCTACCATATCTAGTTGATGTGTTTATTACATTTATGATTTATCTCATAGATGTTATTTTTATCCATATTTATGATGGCTTGTACTTGGTACCTTCTGTAGAATAATGGTGCTGTGAAAATTGTAATTTCTATTGTAATTACATATTAAATTTAAAATATACCTTCTTTAGAATAATGGTGTTGTGAAAAATCTAATTTATGTTGTAATGATATATTAAATTTAAAATATACCTTATGTAGAATAATGGTGCTATGAAAATTGTAATTTCTATTGTAATGATTTATTAAATTTAAAATATACCTTCTGTAGAATAATGGTGCTGTAAAATATGTAATTTTTGTTGTAATGATATATTAAATTTAAACTATACCTTTGTAAAATTTGTCAAAAGAATACAAAAAAGAATAGGCATTTTTCATATTTGGCTAAATAGAATTAAATGACTGTTTTTTAATGAATTATTGGCTATTTCATTACCAGTGAACTTTAAGTATACCAATGAACTATGTATTGAATGTTGGATTTAAATATCAACACTTGGGAGCATATTATATTTGTGGAGTAATTGATCCTTGCGGGAGAGAAGAAAAATAAAGAGAAAATGTAATGGAAAACTCTGTTTTGATGAAGGAGAGACTGTAAATTCCTAGAAACAATCAAGAAAAGAATTTTTTGAATGAAATGATAGATGAATCCTTGATCCTCCTTTTACTTCATTCATAGCTAACTTTTTTTCATTCCTTGAAAATACTTTTGGTGATTCCAAAGCTTGTATATTATTAGTTTACATGAATCTTTTATTCAATGTGTTCAATTGTTACAAGGTACTATCTCTGTGAGAATATGCAAGTCCTTGGATCAATGTTTCATTATAATGTTTAGCTTGTGTTATATTGACAGGGATTAATAGAGTTTTATTCATGAAAAATGCTACAGTGAAATAATTGACTGATTTGCAAATCCTGTGCATGATTGGAATGATTTGTAAACAAGAGGCAAGGACAATTCTTTGGCTGCAGTGCAATTGACAGTGGATTTGAAACCCTATCTTCCAGGTATGTCTTGCAGTTTGTTTCTCTAGTGAAAAAATATATTTTAAATTCCATGCTTACTATAATCATATTCTTTATTGCAAAGACATCAATTTGAATGCTAGAAAGGCAAATTTTAGAATGATGTTAAGCAGCATTGGAAATATAGAATACATGAAATGTCTTCATGAGAATGATTTTTTCCTGATTTTTCATTTGTATGCCAGGAAGATATCATATTATTTTATTCACCAAATAATCCAATAGGATCTATGGCCATAAGAAAGCAAATGGAGAAAATTGTTACATTTGCGAAAGACAATGGTTCTATTATAGTTTACGACTCTGCTTATGCAATTTACAGGTCTGATGATACTCCAAAATCAATATATGAAATTCATGGGTTAAGAGAGGTATGATTTTTTTATAAAGGTTCTGCATTCATCCTTGCTATATCTAGTATAAAGATATGTATATATGATTGCAGAAACATGTTGGAAACTATGTGCTTTTATTTATAGGATTAAGGGTGTATTATGATGAAATACAAATTTTGATAGTTAGCATATTTTCCAAGATATCTGATCCGAATTTGATGTTGTAAATTGTTTTCTTGTCAGATCTTATGTGGTCACTAAAATAATTTCTATGCATGATGTATATGCCACTTTATTTTGTTGTTTGAGGGATGCATTTTCTGTAGATGCATGTTTGTATTATAAGATAATATTCAACAGTACAAAATAAACAAGTCATGCGTGGAGCTTCTGTAAATATTCCTCAAAGAAATAATGATATGCATATACATATACATTTATACATGTAATATGTACATATATGTATTTTTACATATCAATTGTTGAAAACAATAGTTGTATATAAGCTGTCAGGCATATCTGTTTACCTACATTTGTTGTAAATTATTTTTTGAAATTAAGTTAATGAAGAAAATTGAATTTGTTTTGTTGGATTAGTTAATGAGGCACTCAACATTCAAACACTTTGAACCATTCATCATTAGACCTACAATTTTTTGTAGACCACTTGTAGCCACATGTGGACCATTGGCCTTGAAGTATGAAATTTTTTGTAGGCATCAGTTTTGATATAAACATAATAAGGATTTGCATTGTAATGACTTGCAAAGACTTAAATGTAATGAATGTATTAGCTGACATATATATATTTTGTTATGTAGGACTTCTCAATGATATATAATGTCCAGACATCAAGTTTTATTTTGGTTGGTTGAGTAAAGTGAGTCCTAGTGGTTTCCAATGTAGAACAAATTTTAATATTCTAAGTGGTTAGAGTGAAGGGAGTAGAATAGATTTTACTATTTTATCCCTATTTATTTGTATCCCTATTTCGTTGGTTTTGGTAGTTATTTTGTGTAAAATTTAAACTGCACATAAGCTTGAATGTGGATCTTCTTTATGCATTTTGGTTTTTCTTTGGCATTTAATTCCTGGTCATTATCCTTGTGTTAAAGCTTTAGTATACTAAGACACGGTGGTGCTTGTAACAATTATCATAGTGTAATAACATTTTAACCGTGTAAGGTGTATTTCATTTGTTTTTTTCAACTTTTGATGAATAAATTTATAAACTTAGTAGTGTTATAAATTGTGTTGTAGGATGCTATCAAGACTGCATCATTCTTTAAATATGTTGGCTTTATATGTGTTTTTTTTTATGGACTGTTGTTCCCAATGAACTTCGGTTCTCTGATGGATTTCTTATTGCAAATGATTTCAATCGTGTCATGTGTACTTTATTCAATGCTGCATCTAACATTGCAAAAGCTGGTGGGTTGTCGTTGGATTAAATTTCTCCAGAAGGGTTTGAAGGTGAGTGCTCCTGCTAATCAAAATAGTTTTGACACCATAATGTGTTATATCTTTATTTCTGTGTTGCTGATAATTTTCCAACATTACTGAATAACTGCCTTTGAAGTGTCACCCATGGAAGTGAATTCAAGGAATTCCAAAGATGTTTTCTTTATTTAAGACTTTGGTTTTCCTCTACCTTTTGGACTAGTTTTGATAAGCTATTTTTTTGTAGTTTTTTTTATTGGTTCCTTGACTATCTGTAACTTTTATTTCAGTTTCCATATTGGAAAGAGTAGCAAATATGTTAGTAGTTTTCATTTGAGACTTAGGTATTGTTTGATTTTTACCTTTCCTTTGATAAGGTCTTTGAAATTTGTCCTCTTTTTAGCACTCTGTTAATTTAAGTTGTTTTGAAAGTAAGAAATAAATAGGCATGTGTTGGCTAGATAAGGCCAAACACACACTAAGAAAAAATTAATTTCAAAGTTAAAAATATCTACAAGAGTGTTTCTCATAAATTAGTTCTTGCTGAGAGGAATTTGTCTCCAAATTCTTCATTTGATGAGGACTGGTAAGGTTGGATCCATTATCATGATATATTCTAATTGTAAAATGTGTTTTTATGATTAACTAGATTCATAATTGCTCATGTCATTTTTAGTAGGGAGAAGAATGGACGAAACCTGACAGAGCCATTTAAACAAGATATACGTAAGGACCATGTTTATAGTAGCCCACTTCTTTTACCTACTCGTGCATCTGCCAATAGTTTATCGACAACATTAAGATCATCAGGAGGTGTGTTATGAAGCTTATGTTCTCTCTTGTGTTTCATTTGATTTTAATTGTTTGGTAATTGTCAAACTGCTATTCAGTTTTCCTCACATATATTATGTATGAGGGTATGAGTGTATTAGAAAGTAGTTGAGATATATTACATTTACTTGAATCATTTATTATGTATGAGGGTATTAGAAAACAATTGAGATAGATTACATTTACTTGAATGATTTCCTAATAGTTCCTTGTAGGTTTTAAGGATTATGAGGAGGACAAATCTAAGGTAGATGTAGTACAAAATAAGGTCATTTTTCAGTTACATCAGAGGATGTCGATCTAGTGGAGGTCACCTTTCTTTTCCATTTTGAATAATTTCAAAATAATTGCAATCCATGACACTCATCATTTGTTGTATATTGTTTTTTCCCTAATTTAGCAAGTACAACTTGTTGCAGAATGTTCACTTGCCTTACGTTTCTCGAAAGACCTCCCAGGTTCGTAGCACAAATAATCCATGTTCATGTTCAAGTCGAAGTTATTTCCATAGATTTTTTTATGTCTTGGGGGATGCTAACTTGGTTTATTAAAGGTTTTTTCTGTTATAAATATCTTCACAGAGCATAGTGCTTTGTAAGTTTGCAAGTGTTAGAGATTGGCTTTCTGAACAAAAACTAGTAATATTCTTATTTTTCTGATTTTTTTTTACTTCCATGACATCTTAACATTCTTTAAAACTTATAGATGACTTTTATTAGGTATAATTCTTTGTGGTTTCCCCTAATTTTTTAATATGTTGTCTGGATTCAACTTGGATGTGAACATGAGGGTCAATATCATAAGCAATATTGACCCTAGTTTGCATTTGATTTAAGCCATTTTAATTTATAGACTCAATGTTTTTCTGCAAGGACTATGAACAAAGAAACAAAAGTTTTTCTTGGATGGCGGGATACAGATGATCAACTAGATATTTATGTGTTGGGAATGGTAGAAAAACATGGATTTTATCATACAGGTATATGAGTGTGCAACTTAGCTTATTAGTTATGTGCGAGGTTTTAATTATTTTCTTGGTTTAAATGTAATTTGTGAATACTTTTGGCATAACTAGAGTAAAATGCGTTCTTAATATCTCATAATCCAATGCACCTTTGCTACTAATGAGAGTAGAGAATTGTATCAAATTTGATACAATCAAAGTGAAGAACATGAAGATGACAACTGTCGGTGGAGAGGCTATTGCTCAAAATAAAAGTTAAGAAAAAGAACCTCAAAGTAGCACTAGGGAAGCAGAGCGGATCACTTGAAACTAGTGGTGGAGAGAAGGTGTTAATATTGTATGTCAAGGGTTAATGGTGTTTAGGAACCCTTTTGTTTTTTATCATTGTATTTCAAGGGCTAATGGAAATTATACACCCTTTTGTATTTTAACTTATTTGATATTAATAAAATGTTTGTGGACCCATTTGTTGGGTACAAGATTCAAATAATATTGTTCTTAATCTATAATATTAATTACCATCCCAATTTGACATCATAGATGATATGTAGCTATTGATTGCACTATATGATATTTGGTTGTTATTTATTCTTGAAATTCATATTTTTCATTCTTTGAATTTGTATCTTCTCTACAGAGACAATAAAAATTGAAATTAGTATTGTCTATAGAGAGACACAAAATTAGTATTTTGTATTGTCTATAGGGAGACAATAATGGTATTGTCTCTAGAGAGAGGAAATGATATTGTTTCTCAAGAGAAATTTTTTTTTATCAAACTATATTGTCTCTGGAGAGACAATAATTAGAGACAATATTAGAGACACCCACTTTGAGACAATAATAGAGACAATAGACAAATTTTTTATTGTCTCTATTTGAGACAATTTGGTTAAGTATTGTCTCAAAACACCCCCTAGTATTAGTGATGGATCGAGCTAGATATAGGACAAGCTGGTGGTGGCAAAGTAATGAATGGTGCACCTAGGAAATGTTCGCGGAGATGCAAATGTAGTGCATGAGAAACACAACTGAAATGGAGCACGCTAACCATACGGGATAGTAAAAAACACCAGGGGCCTGAGAAAATGTCATATACTTTCAACACAGGTGGATGGCCGAGGAGCCCGAAGAAAGCACACACAACATCAAAAGCCTTGTTGTTGAACCAATGCAAGGGAGAGTTGAACAAGATTTCCAAGGTCAATGCGGGGATGGATGCACTGAGTCACTAGTTGAGCAAGATGTGAAGGTAATGCGAACGGGAGAGTTCAGGAAAAAAAATGAGTCAACAATGCAGGAGCCCATTCCAACAAGAAGATAAAGCACAAACGACCACGTAAGGGTATAACCTAAGCTCTAGGACCAAATACAGTGACCAAAGCAACGAACCATTGAACTAAATAAGTCGAAGGTGAAAAAATGAGTCGTAGATGCAGAGCACAAGTTGGTGGTGAGTTTTTTAGATAGCTCGGTTCCCAACTCATCGAACTGGGGCCAAGTTGGTCCTTGAAGTCAACCCTCCAACCTTTTAAGCTTAAAAAAACACTGCACCTTCAACCTGTAATTTTTTTGCATGAAACTGAACATAACAAACACCAGCAGGTTAGCATATGGCACAAAGCCAAGTACAATTCCCTTGAAAAATACAAAAATAATATAAAGCAAGAAGTGAGAACTTGCTCATGAAACTATGAGGTGGTGAGTAGTAAGCAACTGAAGTGAGCAACTCAATTCTGGTCCCCGAGCTCTAATACCATGAGGGAGAATGCAAAAACATGAAGCACGAGGATCATGTGGGATGGCGTGAACATTGACCGTGGTACAAACTGGTAGCATGAAAAAATCTCATGAAGAGTATCAACCAAAAGTGCATGCAAGATTCAAAAAACAAGGGGAGCCTCGTTTGGCCAAAAATCTCCACACTCATAGATCTGAAGGGGTGTACATATAGAGAGTGTTGTGTAACCCCCAGTGTTTTAATCATGACCTCTCAGATGGAGAAGAGGATTCACTTTCCAAAAGGGGAATGCAACTCCTATGTCACACACTTACACATATGACAGATTCTATGAAGGAATATGTCATAGCTAATATGACACCTACGATCCATGCTCCCACCTAAGTGAGATGACTCACTTGGTGAGGTGGCAATACACCTCACACCAAAAATTTTCAAGCCTCTTTCTTCATTAAATATAATATGATTTTGCAAGGTTGGATATGTGTCCCAATTCCTGTTATTTTCTTGACCAAAGAGGTCGACAAAAAATTCTTGTTATAAAAATTATAGTAATATAGTATTATTTTGAAAAACTTCCTTTTGTACTATGTGGGTTCCCATACTAGAATGCTAAACTATTATCTCAAATCACTTTATCGATAAGTGTGAGTGAAAAATAGTCACCAAATAGTTTCTTGTAGTAAAATATTGTCCATTTTCTTAAATCACTATAAAAAATCATCCACTACATATTTACAACGTGGCCTTGTGAGACCCACATATTGCATGAGAAATAATTAATGGATTATGAGGATCAAGGGACATATCCTTTGAACACCTATGCCCTAGAGGACTAAAAAAATATTATGTTAAAACTAATGTTAGTTTGTTTGCAAAAAATCATTAAGCTGAAATGGGTGACATGTTTTTTAATATATTCTTCCTCTTGCAATTGAAAATGTGGAGTAGAATAACATCGAGAAGATTTATGTTGTGGAGAAACATATCAGGGACTCGATTGTGAATCTTTGGAGATCTCTTGATAATAATATGCAATACCGAGAGAGCATTGACAATTGGTGATTAGTGGTGCATCGAGAACCACACACACAATCGTTAGATGTTTCAAATTTATTTTGAAATTGCTCCCTCTGCAAGGGGTTGAGAATCTGACACCACATCCTTTGTTTTATATTATTCTATAGTTCTTCTTTTCTTATATTTTATTTTACTTTTTTTAAATGAGGAAGGAATTAATTTACGTAAGAAAACATGAACCAAAGAAACTTGAGAGGGAGATCTTAAAGCAAATAAATGTAGAGAAAGAACAACATTACAACAAACTAGTGGTTGGAATATTCAAAATAGTTGTATGAGTATGAAAATGAATAAAACACACCTCCTAAAATTATTATTGATAAATAACTTTTTATGACTAAAGACGTCACTTAAGGGATTAAAAATTTGGCGTCGGGTAAAGATTGAGACAAAGATAACATGCAAGTAGAGCATTTAAAATGAAGAGTAGACATCTTATCCCCCAAAATTAAATATATTTTTAATGACATCATCCAAAAGGTCTTCCCTACAGAATAGAAAACCAACCTAACCATACCCTTGTTGAAAAGTGGAGATGTGAACAATCCTTCAAATTACCATATTATATTTGTCAATTCTCTTTTAACAAAGTTTTTTGGGAGTATGATAGAGAATAGGATTAGTAATTGGGTAGAGGAAAGAGGAAAGAGAATAAAATCAAAGGATAGCTTCAGATAAAAAACACTCAACTATAGATCATCATGTCATATTTAGACACCTAGTTGAAAAAATGGGATAAAAGGGGATGTGTATTGTTGCTTTGAAGACTTTAAAAATGAATTCGACATGGTAATAAAGAGAAAATTATAAAGTATAGTTCCATGTTTGTCGCCTTAGTGATGCCGCTTGCGAGCACTTTGTCATTTTGTTCCTTGGCATAGGCATACGTTATCTCGTGAAATTTGACATGAGTTCTTTCCAATATTAGATGAAATGTCGATGTCACGAGGGCTTCATATTATAAACATTATCCTCTCACACCCGTTCATAAAGGGGATTTATTAATTATAGTTTTTTAAAGCCAATATAATGACAGGTAATAAAGGTGTGAAGGGGACTTAATATAAAATTTGTTATAAGAACAAAGGGGGTAGGACATGTGAGATGGGGAGAGGGGAGGAGTGAATAGGTGACATGGATGTGACCTTTGATATAGCTTTAATAATCCCCACACATGTTTTTCTTGACCTTGATTTTTTTCCTTGAAACTTTCACCTCTCTCATTCTTTACCACATGGCCTCTATCAACTTACTCGTTCACCACATAGTTTTAAAAAATTGAAAGTTTGAATTTTATGCAATGCTCTTAAAATACTAATATAGTTGTCATTGATCAGGGAGCTCATACACCATAGACCTTCCAAACTATTTGGTTTTAGTATATTGTTTCAACCGATCTCCAAAACATGTATAGAATTGTTGTACTTGTTCACCATTGAACTTTCCAAACTTTGACTCCTTAGGACACCGATGTCTTACATATGGATTGAATCTATTTTATCATGCATGGATAGGATTTAAAACCTTGGGCTCCGTAACTCTCTTATCCACTGATTTTGAACACACATCTCGCATCGTTGAAATTGTTATCTATGTTGTTTTTATATTTTTATTTGTGTAACTTCTTGGGCCACTGATCAAGGACACTTATCATCCATCAGTTCCATCATGTGTTTTAGACCTTAAGAATTTGGTCTCTATAATTATTACATCATCGATCTATTACATGTGGTATAAAGTACGTCTTCTTGCAATGTTGATTGTTGAAACCTTTCTATTGGGGTTAACACACCGGTTGTAAAAATAATATATCAGATCTAAGCATACACGCAAATAAAAGTGAATATTCTACCATAAGAAATATACAAAACAAGAGATATAAATCAACACCAGATTTAACCCAGTTCACCTAGTGTGGGCTACGTCCACCAAGAAACAAGTCAATCTATTATCCAAAGGTTTGACAAGATATAGAATTGAAGATTTACAATCTTCCACATGTCTCAGATGTGTAGTACTTTATTTCTCTTAAGATTTTGCTTCTTCTCCAAGAATTCTCTATCTCACAATTATTCTCCCAATAATAATCAACGTTTACAAGTTCTTCTTAATTCTCACTTTTAAACCCTATCTTTCATGCTTATATACATGTATACAAACTTAGGGCACTTAGCCATGCAATTACAATTAATAGATCTGTTTTAATGCTAAAAATAGATCTAATTCCTGACAGTTAAATAAAACAATCCTGCACAGGTAACCAACGTCGGTTAGCCCTAGCCGATGCCAATTCCTCCTTGCCTGACCGATGCCAGTCATAGGTGACCGATGTCGGTCCCTCCTAACCGATGACAGTTACTATGTTTTCTAGCAAGTTTCACATTGCATGCTAATCCGAAGTAATTGAGCTCCACAACTCAACACTTTTTTAAATCATTGAAACATCAATCCACCATAGAGTTTGATCACTACATTAAATTGGAATTTTTTTATTTAAATAGAAAACAAAAATTTGGCCATCAAGTGGGTGTATTAAAGCCATTTTCCCTCCATAAACCAACAATCTTATGGGTTTTCCTCTTGTTTCACCTTGCACACACACTTAACACATTCAACATGAAAGAGATACAAATCATAATGGCTATTAAAAAGGTCACAAATAAAAACAAGTATATGTAATATATGGTAATATAAGATGTATTTTATAATACGAAAGGTATCAATAATAGAATATTGAGAATTAGAACTTGAAAATAGGGGTTTTATTTATTATCCTCCGAGTGATTATGATATGCCAAAAGTTTACTTAGTGAATATCTAGTGGCCCGTGTTAAGAAATATTTAATCTTCATTGGAGAGAGAGGCTTCAATAAATAAAAATTTGTAAGTGTCATGTTAAACACCCTATTTTAGTGTGGGTTTACACTTACTAGTTAATTCAATCAATGTCCTTTTTTATATGAGTAAAGGCATGATTTTTGAAAGGGCCGTAACCCTTACACATTACACTAAGATAAACAGACAATCCAATATTAGAATGAAACCAAAAACAAGAGGATAAATAAAATTGAGACTTGCTAAAATTTTGCATACAATTGTGAGCAAACTTGCAGCATGACCTTTAATTAATTAAATGAAAGTCCAAATTTTTAATCAAATAAGAAATTCACTATTTTTTCTACAAGATACGTATAATAATAATTAATATATTTTAAAATAAAATAAGGAAGGAAAAAGAGGTCCCTGGTGGAGGCATGAAGATGGGAGTGGATAGATTGAAGGTAGTTAGTGGGAGTTGGATGGTGGGCAGTTGAAGAGGAATGGGCATGGTGGTGGAGTGTGGGACACACATCGACATGAAAAAAGTATTATCAACATTACCTTATCAGACATATTATTGGTATTTTCTCAAATAACTATTATGGGCATGTTGTCATGCAAAATTACTAGGCTAAAAATTCAAACTTTCAAGCATGACAACTAAGCCCATAAAGCAAAATTTTACTTTCCGGTCACATTATGCCCTCCTCTTAACCAACCTATCTCTAATGTAAAAATTAACCCAACTACAAGGAATTTACTAATTATGTTTTCAATAATTTATTAGTGTGCAATGAATTTTTATGAAGCTCATCAAATGATTCAGTGAAGTTTGAAGGAAGACTAGTTTTGCTTGAAGCCTAAAAAGGCCAATTTGGCCATTCTAAAGCATGTTTGCATCCTCCGGTGGTAATAAGGGAAAACATAAAACATATAAGAGTGATGTTAAGAATTTTAAAATTCATCCAAATTAATTCAAAATATTCTATGTGTGAAAATTTTCCTCGGGAGCGATCTTTGCAAAAGCGGGTTTTCAAGTGTAAGGAATGAACAGTCAAAATATGAACCTGAACTTCTCTGAATGATTCCGAGAGATCCGTAAGGAGTTAGAAGTAAAAAAATTAGGAAACATAAATCTTGAATAATTATCTACATGGTGGTAACATCAAACCCGATGCAAGACCTAATAATTTCTTAAGGTAGTTAAATTTTTATAGGTGTACCTCGTTGTCATAAAAATAGAGGGGTCAATTTTAAGAGTTTCAGTTATAATAAAGGTTTGAAACCTATTTAATTTGTTTTATAATGGATTTTGGATCAATATTAATATAAAATTTCACCTCCAAAAACCATACTAATCTCTCGGATCGAAGATTTCAAGTTTTCACTAAGTCAGTATCTGCATGCTCCATGTTTATCCATTTTTTTCACTGCCACTTATTATGATCTTGCTCCATGATTCCCTTTATTGCTCTTATTTTTTCTTATACCTGAGGGTAAATAGGGTACAAGAAATGGCACCCATGAGAAATCCCCTTTCTTGGTCCCCCATGTGACCTCTTCCAGCTTCGCAAGGTGCTTGTCTGGCTCCTCCATCTTCCTCACACCTGACTAGATGTTTCCACTTGTCATCATATTTATCCAAGGAAACATTTATTTTACCTCTTGTAAATTTTTCCCAAGGGTGGAAATGGGACAAGAATTCATGCCCATGAGTATGCCCCCTTTGTTGGGTTTCCATGTGACATCCCTCAACTCCTTGGATGTTTGCCTAAATATTTCAATCTCACTCACCCCTGACTAGATGTTGCCACTTGTCATGATATTTCTCCATGGCACATTTTTCTATCCCTCTTTTCAATTTTTCCCAATGGGGAAAATGTGACAAGAAAGGGTTCCTATGAGCAATCCACCCTCATCTAGTCCTCCACATTATCTCTCTCAGCTCCGTGGGGTTCTTGTTCAACTTTTTCATCTCCCATGCTAACACTTGGAATAAGATTGTTACAAGGTTAAATTTTCTATCTATTGTGTCTCTTTTCACCATGAAAAACCATATTTTAACTCCATATAAACTTACATTCAACCCAAGGCCAAACCACAATTTGTAAAGTTACTCAAAAGTGAAATATAACATGTTTTTAAGCCATTTCTTCAAAATAGTTTACTATTCATCCATGATTTTTGTTGTTAAACCTTAAAGAAACACCAAATTATACTATAGGTGTTGCCTAATATTTTCCAAAACATCCATGGCCTCCAAAACTGAGATTTCATCATATCTCACTAGCTAGAAACCCAACTCTCATGAAACTTTGCAAGATTTCTTTACTCCCAGACGACTTTGAGATGATTGCATTTATATACTAGATGATTCCATAGATTTTTTTCTACATAAATCTGAAACCCTACCTCAAAAATTTTATTTTTCAATTTCCAATAATTCCAGCAGAAGAAACAGTGAAAATTGGAGCACGTGAAATCGCTGAAGATCTGGATCCAGTGAAGGTTGTTTCGTTATAATCAGAAACTTGTAAGCCCACTTTATAAATATATAAATTTATTTGTACATTCATATGATAAAATATAAAGTATCCCAAAACAAAAAATATCCACCATTCAGAACACCCAAAAACATTGAGAAACAAACGACAATGTAAATTAGGAAACTTACTAAAAATATAAGGTTCCAAAAAAGCAACTATCCCAAAATAGAAACTTTATAAAAATGGAAAAACATCATCAATGGAAGTAATCTAAGTGCATTAGGAGCTTCATAGAATAATTTTTGTGTAAAAAACAAAAATTTCACAAAATAACAGCTCCTAACCTTACCTGTCAAAAATAGAAAGTTTTAGGTTCTAGTGCCGAAAGTTGTTGTTGGCTATGTTTTCAATCATCTCATTAATTTTTTCAATCATTATGTGGTCATAAAGTTGTTTTGTGGATCAAATGAGAAATAAACCCCTCCTCAAACTCTCAAATCATAATTTCCAAGAGGCACGAATTGATGCAAGAAGTTAGAATGACAAGACGAGATCATCGTAAGCAATACTTGTAATCTTCTCAAGATGACCACCAATTCATACCTCTTGAGACTGTTTATAAACACTTAATCAAGCCTTGGTGATTATATAAGAGTAATTTTAAGGTCAAAATAGGTTATTCTTCCTCAAGTTATATTCAAATGTCAATCCTACTATCTGGAGAAGGGAGTTTGTTTCAATGAGGGGTAAAGTGAGAAATGATGTCCAAATGTTATAATCATGTTTCCAATTGGGTGATATCTTGGTCAAAGAAATGAATTATGTAGTAAGAATGGGTGTCATCATGATCATAAGTGAAATGAGAAACTCATTTAGCAAGATGTGAAACATCATGTCTTGAATCTATAGTGATCTCTCCAAGAAGCAATTCAAATGGGTTAATAAAGTCATCAAAGTATTCAAGCCATCCTGTGTGAAGAATCAATGATTCATCCTTTTCCATGGGAAACATATGAGAAATAAGGTACGTAAGCTTTCCCAAATATGATTTCATCTAGGAAGTGATTTGGAGTCAAGAAAATCTTCATGTGAATCATCATGTATGCGAGGATGTGACACCATCTCATTTCTACTTGATTTCATTTGCATAATAGTGTATTTAAACACTTGGGAATGTGGTCACTTCTGAAAGGAAGAAACATTTCAATCAAAATTCGTTTCAATGCAACCAAGGTCCATTAAACTTGAACCTTCAATAATAAAGATGATGAAAAGAGGGCACACATAGGTTCTTTATTCCATGAGGCTTCCTAATAAGGTGAGGTTCATTGAAGATCCTAGTCATCCCTTTGAGCCATACAATATTGATCCATCACTTCCTCCCATCCTTCATTGAAATTCAAGTATGTATTCCTCCGTGGCAGAACTTTCCCATAATTAATGAGGTATGATACCTCATCAAGTTCATGAAGATGTCTCTACACCAGAAGATCCTTTCCCATGGATTCAAGAGTTTCTCGTAAGTGAACCAAAAACAACTCAACAAACTGTAATGCATGATCTTGGAGCTATAAAAAAAATTGAGATCCAAGTGGAGCAAGAAGGCACATGTGGCTTCTTATCTCTTTAGTGGAACTTCTAGTGACCATTATGTAGAAATTTCCCATCCTAAAGTTATGAAACCCACAGAGAAGATGACTCAGGAAAATTATGAGCTAACCCGCATCTCTTTGGGTCACGTTACACATGGGGGTGATGCTCATTTATTCAAAGAATCCTCTACCCACCTACTTTCTTGAAATTAATATTACAAATGAACAATTGAGAAATTTGAGGAGTATATGAAAAAACTCAGTGCCTACATTCAACCTTTCTTAGAGACCAATTCAGCACCTCCTCTTCCTGTGGAAGACATTTTTCCAATTAGTATTTTTGGCCTTGAGGTGATCAATAATGCGTAAGGGTATATGATGCAAGGGAAGGATAATGATATATGGATTGATAATATCATCGAGAAAGGATAGAAATTGCTCTCAGATGTTCTCTCTTTGCTCAAGTATGTTCTTGTCACTTTTTCCAGAAGAGAAGAAACCAAGGGAGTGGATTGAAAAGGAAAGGATCCATTGGGATCAATTGTTCCCACTTGTGTCTAAGATGAGTTGTCTCGACTCCCACACTCTTGTGAGTAATAATGTGCTTACATCCATTGTTGAGAACATGTCCCCAGTTTCATTATACACCATGAATGTTAGATATGGTATGATAAAAGATGCCATATTTGAACTTAAATCTAGTGGACAAAATGCTTTTGAGATTTTGAATGAGGTCTGAAAATGTGTACAAATACTTGGTTTCCCTCCACTCACTGAGAATTCATCATCAAAATAACTCATTGTTTTCTTCCAGGAGATGGTCAAGAAAGAGGCAGGTGATCCTCTTTCCTTCACAAATATGCCTTAGAGTCCCTTTCTATAATTAGAGGCTCTATTTATGACATTCTAAGAGATCATAAAATATGGCCTAGTCAATGTAAGAATATCAATTATATTCCTTGGACATGGATCAAAGTGTTAATCTATGTGTGCATTCAAGAAGTAGATAAGGTGGCACCTACGGAAGCTTGGTTGACTAGAGAATTCAAAGTGCAAGAGATCATTTGAGAAACTTTCCCTTAGAAATTATGATAAAAAATACTCCATCAGACAAAGCTTCATCTTCATTGGCATAACATTCTTCTCCCCCTCTTCTTCTCTCCTCCTTCCTTTCCCTCTCATGTTCTAATTCTTCGTTGGGAAGGGAATTTTCAGTTTTTTTCTTATTCATTTAAATGTGACCTATATTCAAACATTGTAATGAGTTCCCTTTAATTAATAAAAATGGACTCACTTTTCTTACTTAAGAATATAAAAGGTCACAAGTTGTGAGGGTAAGCGAAATTTCGTGGGGGGTAGATGAAGAGACATGTTTGTAATGTTATAAATATGAATGGCTCTCCATTCCAAAAGGTTGGCAATTGCCGCTGGAATGTATGTTTTTGATATTACCACTACTATATCAAGAAATAAAACTTACAATTATTCTATTCCTTTTTATTATGTTCCTTTACTCTCTCTCCCTATTTTCCAACTTTGTGAGCATGATAATCTTGTAAAACCAAGGAAGGCATTTATGCCTTTGATAAACAAATCAATGGAATTGTATGTATATTATTTGTTATGTCTTATCATTATTTGAATTGTTGTGTTCTTACAATTGAGTGTGGACCTACTTTGGTTATTGTATGTGAAATTTGTAAGCCTACTCACAATAGTAACCCTCTCTCTCCTTATTTCTCCAACTCCCATTTACCTCTTTTCGCTGTAATTTCCTCCCTTATACTCCATACAAGAATTTTCCATAGGTTTATTGGAGTATTCTTGTGTGATCCATGACTTAAAAGCCACCCATAACTTTAGGTTAGTTTACATTCAATAATGGGAGCCTCTTAATACACAAGGAGGAGGGGATTTGCTCTGTGACCATCGACGAAAACTAGTAATTTGAAACCACATGAAAAAAAATTTCACCAACTGTTTTTGGAAACTCTGCTGGGGAGAGATTTTCCCTCGTGCACCCTTAAATATCTTTGAAAAATACAAAAAACTATATATTCAAAAATTACAAAAATACGTTTCAAATCAAAATTAGGTTTTGAAGGCGACTCTATCAAGGAGTGATTCCATGTCACATTTGTTTCTCCCATCATGATGATGAAGTTTCGAGATTGGTGTTCAACACCAATAAGTGAAAGAAACCATGAAGAAGAAGGTGACCACAAAGAGATGCAATTTTTTAATAACCCATCATTCTGGACCAGCTCTTGCAAATGTAAGGATTCTAACACAACGAAGAAGCCCCTTGCTTCAAATAAAAATCTGCAACAGTGAAAGGAAAGAAGGTCATTAACTCTTATAGAGTACTTATGAAAAGAATGTCTAGAATAGAGATAGTTGTTGCTTGTAAACACACTAGAATCAAATTGTGGTCGATTTACTTCAAATGGATTGTTGCCAAACGTAAGAAAATTGGAATTACACCTATCGATGATCAAGAATACAAGAGCTTGATGAGAAATATGTAGAAGAGATATGAAATTTTGTATGAAGGGAATGATGGTGAAGAATCTACTAAAGGTAATTTTTTTAACTTCATGCAGTTAACTAAGAAACTTAAAGCTCTGTATTTTGTCTCTCTTCCTTTGGATGATTTTCTTACACACAGAGATGAAGAAATGACAACATTGAAAATCAAGTTTGTGCAAAATATTTTGAGTGTTGTAGATGAAAATTTTGATCCCCAAATCAACCTTGAAATTCTAAATTATGTTTTGGCTATGCAAATAATGTATGATAAACATGAATAACTTCACAATGATGAGCCAAAAGAGATTCATCCTTTGGAAGCATATTTTGATGATTGTCCATATTATGAGGTATTTGCCCCTGATATTATTATGTGTTTTGATTGTTCTTTTCTTAGGCCTTCTGATGAAATTCAACTTAGAACATTGGAGGACAATGAAGAAAACATGAAAGTTGAATCTCTATTCATAAATTCATTTTAGCTGAAGGCACCATATGTTGGAGGATCAATATGCACTAGAGATGAGAATTCTTTTCTTTCGATGGATGATGCAATGATTTCTGAGAACTATACCAACCATGAAGATGTTCAAGAAATCAACCCTCCATCCTGGCTTCAAGAAGATGACTTTGAGGTAATCATTAATGGTTTCCTTTCAAATTTTAGCTCTCCTTTTGATTGACAAATGCCCAATGATGAAATGGAGAAAATAGAGTAATCCAATTTCCTTATTGAAATAATCATGAATGAACAAAAAGATCATGACCTCTCTAAGGAGTTTATTTCCCCATTATCACCGAAGAATTCTAATGTTGATCACAAGAGTAAGCATGGAGTCTTCCCTTTTCCTAGTGAAGAAAAAGACTTCCTAGGAGATGTTCGGAATGGAGTGAATGATTATTCTTAGCCCCAATATTTTTATCCTCCAATTTTTTTGAAGATGATACAATGAATCTTGAATTAAAAGGTATACCCTTCTTATGTAACATGTATCTCTTCTCTCTGTTTGAGAATGGTGAATACCAATCATGCCTTTATTTGCAAGAAAGAAACCCCCAAATGAGGAGAGATGTTGATCATTGGGGGGATTATTTTTCATGTGATTCTAGGCCATATGAAGATCAGATTTTAGATCATCTCCCTGAGGTCCAATGAAAATATTTTTCAAATGAAGGTGAAAATGAGTATGTGGCATATTTGAAGGAGGAGTCTGTACAAGACATCTTGAAGATTACATATGAAATTGAAGACTCTAAACTTAGTCTTGAGATCATAACCTATGCCATGCATATACTAGACAAGTATGAATTTATTCATGATCCTTCTTTTAATGCACAAAGGTTCAACAATGAGATGGAACAAACATGTAGGCTCAATGGTCTCTTTAAAGCCTTGGTGGATGAGAATGAATGTGAAAATGACTCTCCCTCTTTCCCATTTTGTGAAGAAGGTTGTATTCATGGAAAATGGAAAGAAAATAAAATGTTTGAATCTCCCATAGATTCCTTCATTCATGAGGAAATTAACTCAACCACATGAAATGATGTCAAGATACATATTGATCTGGTGTGTATAAAAAGTAATAATTCAGAACAAAAAAGTGAAAAGCTAGAAGAGACTTGTGAATGGGAAAAGAATCAAATTTCTCTCACCACTTCCATATTCCCTTCTGATTCTAGGAATGATTTCATGTTACAACCTTCACTCAAGGATGTTGAATACCTTCATGATAAAATAAAAGATCATATTTTTAGTACATGAGGAATGGCCTCTTATATTCAAAAAGAATCAATTGGAGACTACAGGAAGCAAAACTTTCAAAAAAGTTAACAAATGGTCACTAGATGTAAATTTTTTCTCTATGTAATATCAGTATGAAGACAGAATATTGGTCTCTCTCCTTCTTCTCAAACCATGTAAAGCCATCACAAGAGCATGGCATGATCTGATGATCACCTTCGAGCTTCAAAATTGGCATGAATTCAACCCACTGTTCCATGATGGTACATAATTCTCTCAACCCATTGTTGGGTGTGTATACATTCTTCTCCCACCTCAATAAATTCCCCCATATATTATAATTTCCCTTTCCACTGTATGTTTACTTTATTTATGATGTGTTCATTTGGTTTTCCCTTGTGTGCGTACACCATTTGTGTTAATAGTGAAGAGTTGAATCTATTACCCAATATGATAAAGCATTGGTTTGCTCACCCCTGAGAGTTCTATTGTTCTCCATCGCCTTTTACAGTCTAAGATCCCCAAGCTAAATTCAGTTGTTGTCATGTAAAATTACTAGGCTAAAAATTCAAAATTTCAAGCATGATAACTAATGCAGAGCTAGAATTAATTCAACAAACACATAAGATTAGTTTGACCAAAAAATCCAACAACAATAGATTACAAGGCAAAATAGCTACTTTTCTAAGTTAATAAGCCTCTCAAACTAGCAGTCATTCGTAATATCTGACTCCCTTGATCACTTCCTAACAATATACCATGATCTCCCATCCCATCTCATGTCAAATCATCAATCAAATTGAAGCTAAATATAAAGAAATCATCAAATTGAACTAAATATAAAGAAATCATCAAATTGAACTAAATCATCAAGAAACCATCAAATTGATCAACAAGCCCAAAACTATCCTCTAGTGTTTCTCAAGCCAAATGTTATAGGTGCTGGTTAGTGGTTAGTAGAAAACTTACACTCTTCCCAGAACCAAGTCTAACTATTGTACTGGCACTCTTTAACCTCTTCAAGGTGTGGGAAAAATTTAGTTTTTCAAATCCTTAGGCTAAAGTTACTTATTCAACCTCACTCTCTTTTCTCTTATTTGGTCTCCTTCTAGCCCTGCCTTTAGATTTTTTCCACTTTAACTTTTAAAGTATAGACTCTTCTGAGAAACTAAAACATTCCTAGGATACCCATTTTTCCCATTCTCCTTGGTTTCAAAATTTCAATATGACCTTCTTTGCATAATCATCCTCAAAATTCCACTCTTCTAGTGATTTAATTAGGCCTCTAGCTTGGGATGGTCCATTAAAGGACAAAATTTCATTGATAAAATTTTATAAGGAGAGGTACATTAACTCTAATTTTTTTAATAATCCTCAATTTTAAGTCACCAAGACAGTTTCTTTCATGTATTGGTGTGTAATTCATTGTATAAGTCATCAAACCAACTAAAAGTGGTTAAACCCTAGGTTTCTAAATCCTTCTTATAGGCATATAGGTAAGTTTGCCTACAAGAAATAGGATATTGAATGAAATTTAAACCTAAATTTTTTTCAAATATCGCCTTCCTATGAATTGTAATAGGTGATATCTAACCAATTTTCATGCTTTGAATTGATCTCTAGCCCCCTTCAAAATATATTTCTCTTCTTCTCTCCCTACGAGGGTTTCTAGATGAACTTGAGAAAGCTTATAATGTTATAAGAACTTCTAAAACTAATCTCAAGGCTTAATATTCCTTCCTTATATTTGTGCCAACAATCTTGATCTTAGTATCTTACCAGTCGAGGTATTCTTTATTCTTTCTTTGTGGAAATATTTCAAAATTTATTCCTACCATGCCCTTAGAAACAGAGTTTCTAATGTTGTGCAAGGGTTTCCAATAAAAATAAGGTATTTGTGATCACTGTAGGGGTTCTTGAATATTTATTAAGTCTTAGTTACTCTATAAAACCACTCCAAACTATTAAACTTTGATCCTCGCCTTTACAAAACTCATTCCACTAGCTTCCTTAGGCTAACTGTTCTCTTATATACCCCTGCTATAGATTTCAAAGAAGTGCTACAATAAACATTAACAAAACAATGATTACATGCATGGATTAATATGAGTATTCCTTACCAACTTTAAATTCCATCATTAAGAGATTCACCATTTTAACACATGTTTTTCATCACTCCAAAGGATCAAACTCGTGATTTTTAGGCTATACACAATTAGTTTACACACAAAATTCCTTATTTCTTCAAATCTTGGAGTTCCTCCTCTCCTTACTTGATGATTCGAATGATAGATCAAAAATAGTTACAAGGAGGTGTTTATACCTCTTGAGATTGGTTCTCATCTGAATGAAAGCTTCTAATACACCTCTTGGTCACATGACTAGCTTTTATCACATCATTTATATTTGGGCTATATCTCCAAGACACTAGCTCCTATACACACATTATGACTCATAGACTTATATAGGTTCCTATCACCTACATGAAAAACCATAAATGAACCATAGAATACATTAAAAATCCTAATCAAGCCAAAAAGGCCTTCAAAATTCAAATGTATGGTTTTGGAGGGAAATTGCACAATTTAAAATTATGAAGAACAAGACACAAAATAACAACTTTGAATGACTCTAAATGACCCCCTCTAGAACTACAAACACACTAAAAAACAAAAATTTGGTGATGCAATCCATATTTACACGATTAGAGTGCATGCTCTCTTGCATCAATAACTAATCCCACAATGTAAAATTTTACTATTTGGCTCACACTATGCCCTCCTCTCCTAACCAACCTATCTCCAATGGAAAAATCAACACCTAAATCCAAAGAAGGTACTAATGATTTTTTTCAAGCATGCCTCAATGTGCAAGGAATTTTGATTAAGCTCATCAAATGATTTAGTAAAGCTTTAAGGAAAACTAGTCTTGCTTCAAGCCTAAAAAGGTTAAGCTAGCCATTTTGAAGCATGTGTGCATCCTATGGAGGTGATTATGGAAAATTTAAAACATATGGGAGTGATGTCAAGAAGCGTTGAAGTCATCTAAAGTAATTTGGAATATTATGTGTGTGAAAATATTCCTCGGGGAGAAATATGTGCAAAAGCGGGGTTTTTTCAGGTATAAGGATTGAACTATCAAAATATGAAACTAAAATTCTCCAAATGATTACGAGATCTAAATAAGGATTTATAAGGAAAAAAAATTAGTCAATAAAAATCTTGAATAATTCTCTACATGGGTGGTAACATCAAACCCGATTCAAGACCTAAAGGATTTCTCAAGGAAGTTCAATTTTTGGAGGTGTACCCTCATTATCCTAATAAAAAATGGGCCATTTTATTTTAGTTGAAGACATAAACAAGGTATGAAATTTATTCCATTGGTATTATAATGGCTTTCAGATTTGGATTCATGTATAATTTTACCTCCAACGACCATTCCTTAGCTCTTAGAGTAAATATTTCAAGTTTTCACTGGGGTTAGTGTGTGCTATGCTCCATACTTAGCCCATTTTTCTTCACTTCCACTTATCATGATCTTTCTACATGGATCAATTTTTTGTCCCTTTTTCCTAAGGGGATGGATGGGATAAGAAAGGGCACTCATGAGTAAGCACCTTTCCTGGTCCCCCCTTCTGACCCTCTTCCAGCTCCGCAGGGTGTTTGTATGGCTCCTCCATCTTCCTCACACCTAGCCCAAATGATTCCACTTGTAATCATCTTGATCCAATATTCCCTTTACTATACCTCCTTTTCCCCCTTTCCCCAAGGAGATAGAGGGGGACAATAAATGGTGCTCATGAGCAATCCCCCTTTATTGGTTTACCATGTGACCCTCCCTCAGCCTCCCTGGGGTGTTTTTCTTGGATTTTTAATCTCACTCACACTTGACAAGATGTTTCCACTTTTCATGATCTTTCTCAATGATTCCCTTTGTACTTAGGGGAAATATGGGACAAAGAAATTGAACCCAATGATAAATCCCTCCTCATCTAGTCCTCCATGTGATCTCTCTCAGCTCCGTAGGGTACTTGTTCATCCCTTTTCATCTCCCTCACAACTCGCTTCCATGCCTCACACCTTGGAATAATATTTCTCCAAGGAAGAATTTTTTTTGCTTGTTTTCCCTTTCATTCCTTTGCAACATGAAAAACCAGGTTTTAACTCCATACAAACTTACATACAACCCAGGGTCAAACCACAGTTTGCAAAGTTGCTCAAAAAGTGAAATATAACTTGTTTTTAAGACATTTATTCAACATAATTCACTATACCCTCCATGATTTATATTTTTAAACCTTCAAAACACACTAGGTTATAATATAGGTGCTTCCCAAGATTTTCCAGAATAGCCATGGCCTACAAAACTAATATTTCTTCATCATATCTCACTAGTCAGAAACCCAACTGCAATGAAACTTTGACATAATACTCTACTCTCATGCACCTTTGAGATTATTTATAGTTGCAAACCAGATGATACCATATATTTTTTTTCTACATAAATATGAAACCCTACCTCCAAAAGTTACTATTTAAATTTCCAATAGTTCCAGTGAAAGAAACACATTGAAATTTGGAGCACAGGATCCCGATAAAGAGCCAAATCCAGTGAAGGTGGTTTCCTTGCAATCCGACACTTAATCCCCACTTTTAAAAAATATAAAAAAATTTTATACAATTTTATGCTAAAAATATTAAGTATCCCCAAAGCAACAAACTCCCCACCATTCAAAACATCTAGAAAACGGTGAGAAACAACAAACAAGGTAAATTGGCGTAACTTACTAAAACTTCCTAGTTCAGAAAAAGTAAATTGTCCCAAAATAGAAAATTTATAAAAATGGAAAATCATCATCAATGGAATTAATCTAAGTGTATTAGGATATTTAAATAATAAGGTTTGTGTAAAAAAATAATTTTTTTTCCAAACTAATAGCTCTTAACCCCCATCTGCCAAAAATAGAAAGTTTTGGGTTCTAGTGTAGAAAGTTGTTATTGGCTCCATTTTCACTAATCTCGTTGCTTTATTCCATCATCACATGGTCACAAAGTTGTTTCATGGCTCAAAATAGAAATAAACCCCCTCCTCAAACTCTCAAAGCATCATTTACAAGAGGCACAACTTGATGCCAAGAAGTTGGAATGACAAGACAAGATCATCATAAACAATACTTACAATCTTTTAAAAGCTCGCCAATAATGCATACCTCCTTAGAGTGTTTATAAACACTTAATCAATCCTTGGTGATTAGGTTAGTAACAAATTGAAGGTCAAAACAACTTATTCTTCCTCAAGTTCTATTCATAGGTCAATTTTTCCATTTTGAGAAGGAAGTATATTTCTACGAGGAGAAAAAGTGAGTAACGATGTCTAGCTGTCATAAACATGTTTCCACCAAGGTGAGATCTTAGTAAAAGAAATGAATTTTGTAGTAAGAATGGGTTTCATCATGATCATAATTGAAATGAGAAACTCATTGAGAAATATGTGAAACATCATTTCTTGAATCCATTGTCATCTTCTCCTAGAAGAAAATCAGATGGGCTAATCAAGTCATTAAAGTATTCAATCCATCTTGTGTGAAGAGTCAAGAATTCATCCCTTTTCCATCACAAACATATGAGAAAGAAGGTACATAAGCTTTCCCAAATCTAATTTCATTCAAGAAGTGATTTAGAGTAAAGAAAAGTAAATGGGTTATCTTCATTTGAATATCATATATGCAAGGATGTGAAATCATCTTGGTTCTAATTGATGTCATTTGCATAATAGTATTCTTAAACACTCAATCAACACTTGGGAATGTGGTCACTCCTGCAAGCGAATAAAAATTTTGATCAAGCCTCATTTTAGTGCCAACTAGGGGGCCATTGAACCTGAACCTTCAAAAAGAAAGATAATGAAAAGAAAACACACAAAGGTTCCCTATTCTATGAGGGCTTCATAATAAGGTGAGGTTCATTGAATATCCCATTGATCCTCATGATCCATATAAGACCAATCCATCATTGCCTCCCATCCTTCATTGGAATTCAAGTATCTCTTCCTCAGTGTCATATCTTTCCCATAATGAAATAATATGTGATCCCTCATCAATCTCATGAAGATGTCCCTTTGGCTGACATCACACATACACCCGGAAGAGCCATTCCAATGGATTCAAGAGTTACTCGTGAGTGAACCAAGGAAAAATCAACAAGATGCAATGCCTGACCTTAGATATATCAAAAAATATTGAGTTCCAAGTGGATCAAGAAGGTGTATTTGGCTTCATGTCTCGTTTGTGGAACTTTTGGTGACCAATATGTAAAATTTTATGGCCTAAAGTTTGAAACCCATGAAGGAGATGACTCGAGAAGATTATGATTTGACCTGCATATCTTTGGGTCAAGATACACATGAGGATGATTCTCATTTATTCAAGGAATCATATACCCACGTAATTTCTAGAAATGAAGAATATAGAGCGAACAATTAAGAAATTGGAGGATCACGTGAAAACTTTTAGTGCCTACATTCAACCTTTCTTAGAGCCCAATTTAACACCCTCTTATTCAAGTGTAATACATTTCTCCAATTAGTAGAATTTAACCTTGAGGTGATCAAGAAGGTGCAATGGCATATGATGTAAGAGGAAGGCTAATGAGATATGGACTAAGAAGATCATCAAGAAAGGAAATACAATTCTCCTATAGGTTCTCTCTCTACTCAAATATGTTCTCTCGCCACTTTTTCAGAAGTGAAGAAAGCAAGGGAGGGGGATTGAAAAGGAAAGTATCCATTGGGATGAGGTGTTCCTACTTGTGTCCAGGATGACTTGTCTTGATTTCCACACTATCATGACTAAGAATGTGTTCACATTCGTTGCTGATAACTTGTCCCCATTTTGGATCTGCACCATGGATGCTAGATATGGTATGATAAAAGATGCCATCTCTGAACTTGACTCTAGTGGACAAAGATTCTTTCAATATTTTGAATGAGTTCTACAACTGTGTACAAAAACTTTGTTTCCCTCCACTCACTTGAGAATTCATCATCAAAAGAACTCATTGTTTTGTTCCAGGAGATAAACAAGAAAGATAATAATTTGGCCTAAGCTTTGCACACTAATATAATAATATTATAGATTCAAGATATTGTACGGATAACATTACAGAGGCTATTATATAGCCAAAATAATAATAAAACTACTTCCTATAAAATAGGAAGAAATACTAACCAGGTAACATGCGTATCATATTGTTTGTTATAACAATATATAAAAGACTAATAATATTACTAATAACAAACAATGATTCATATTTACCCTACAGTAAATATTTTAACAACATTATTAATGTGAGCACTATAATATTTCCCAACATTCCCCCCCCGCTTACTTGCGAACATGGGAGAAAAACAATCGCATTTCTTTCGTAGTGTGTTGCTCATAGCTCGTGCTCATGATCTGGATGGTTTTTCAGGACAACCAACAAGCTCAACAAGGATGGTTTTACAGGACAAGCCAAAAATCTCAACAAGGATGTTTTTTACAGGACAACCAACAACCCAAATATCATGATGTTGCTTTTTCCTTGTGCTTTCATTTATCCACTATATTTTTACATCAGGGAATTATGTAGGAAACACTGCTTACTGAATACAAATCTGAAACGAGGGAAAAGTGAAAATGGAACATTGAAACCCATGTTCCCCCCCTTAAAGTGAACACTTCACTTATTCAAACACAAAACAAGAACTCTGAATCATACAGAACACAACTGAAACAAACTATAACTATGAAAATAAAAAGCAAACTCACACACACACTATCACCACATCTTCATGTGGCCACCATCATTGGTGACTGACGAGAGGTCGTTGATTGACCTTTCAATCTCCTATGCCTCTATCCTCAGTTTACGTGTTGCTAACTCAGCAAGATGCAAACATGAAGCACATTTGTTTCCACATTGAGCTTATTCTTCCCTCCCACAATGTGAAACACTCTATTTTTCCGCAATGTTGGGTAACACCGAAAAATGTGTCCATAAGGTAAATATTTTTTAGGTTTTAAAAAATTTTGACGACATGACTATTTTGACTACTAGAAAATTACAATACAAAAAAAATCCTAAAATCACCTATTTAACAAAACTCAATTTACTAATTAACTTTGACATAAAACAAAATAGCACTTTTGTATGGTCTAATTTTACATTCACAATAATGACACTTTTATGAGAATGGAAACATTACACTAAATTATGAAACTAATTGACACTTATACCCAACTTACGACTATTATAAAGACTTGAAGTTTAACTAAAATTATAAACTCAAAACAAATAAATACTAAATAAGTGAACCACGAAATAAAAATTCCCAAAAATTTATTTTGACTTTGGAGAAAGCTACCTGGAAGATCTTGTATTCAATTCATTCGGATTATTACACAACAACAACTCTCTATGACTCCTTTGATTTGACTAATGAAAATACTAGACTAAAAATTAAATGCGTGAACCTAAAATACAGGACTAATACTAATTCAAATAAACATGGACACATTGAAGACTTAAAAAATTAAGGAATAATGGAAATTACTTGTTTTTGATATTTTTGAACTGTGAGGAGCCATGGCCTCAAAACAACGAGAACTCTGATGCAAACTTCTAAGACATGGCAGTCAAATGTTGAAACTTGGGGTCGGTAAAGCGGTTGTATAATGAGTGGCTGAGGCTAAACAAAAAAAAAGCACAATGGATGTTAAATTTGAACACCCCACCTTCGGGACTGCAGGTACTTGTATGTTTATATGGAAAATAAGTCAATGCAAATGTGATCAAACAAATGCAAAACTTTCTCCAACCTAGTTTTTCCATCGTCAATCCTAGAGTTAATTCTTTTGCGCAGAATGTGTCTTGAGAACTATCCAAATCCAAAAATAGTGCTACAAAAATCAAGAACCGAACCAAAAGAATGGTACCCAACCTTTGACAGATGATTAATGAATTTTGAGTTGAATATAACTGATCATACCAGAGAGATTCCGCCACAGTCTTGCCAATTTGAAAATTTTTAACTAAGACACCCACGTAGAAGTGAAACATATGGCTGTCAATGGAACATATCGAATGAAGGATGAAAAAAATGGTGAAAATGTCAAATACAACCCCCGAGTTTCGGGTTAGAATATAATGCAATGGGGTTAACTTGGAGATAAAGATCCTAGATAATTCCTATCTTAACACTTTTTCACAAGCCAAATCTAAAAATCTATTGTTTTGGCTGGCAAATAAAAATCCTCCTTACACAGGTACACCAGATTCACAAAAGAAGAAATCAAAGATTAAAACAATAATCTAATCCAAATTCCCTACTGATTGTTTCTCTTCCTTATGAATGGGGGGCAACTACAAGGATCACGATGTTGCCCCCTATAAAAAAAAATTCATTCTCCCCATTCTGATATGACACAGCTCTGATACCAAATAATAATTTGGTCTAAGCGTTGCACATGATTATAATAATATTATATATTCAGGGTATTGTATGGAGAATATTATGGAGGCTATTATATATAGCCAAAATAATAATATAAAATAAGAATAAATACTAACACGTAACATGCGTATATAATATTTTTTATAACAATATATACGACTAACAATATTACTAATAACAAACAATGATTCATATTTACCCTTGCGGTAAATATTTTAATAACATTATTAATGTGAGCACTATAATATTTCCCTTAAAAAAAGAGGTAGTTGATCCTCTTTCCTTCAACAAAAATACCTTAAAGTCCCTTGCCAATGTCAGATGCTATACTTTCTGACATTGCAAGATATCAAAAAAGATGGCTCAATCAATGTAGATAATATCAATGATGTTCCCTAGACATGGATTTAAGTGTTGAGCTACGCATGTATTCCAAAAGTAGATAAGGTGGCACCCTACGATAGCTTGGTTCAGTAGATAATTCAAAGGACAAGAGCTGATTTCAAAAACTCTCCCTCAAGGATCATGATCAACAATTCCTCCATCATACAAAATTGTATCTTCATCGACAGAAACCTTCTTGTCCCCTTCTTCTTCTCTCTTCCTTCCTTTCTCTCTCATGTTCTATTTCTCCTTTGGGAAGGGACTTTTTCACTTTTTGTCTTATTCATTTATGTGTGACCTATATTCAAACACTATAATGAGTTCCCTTTAATTAATAAAAAGGGACTCACCTTTCTTTCCTAGGAATATAAAAGCTCACAAGTTGTAAGGGTAAGTGAAAAGTCATGTGAGGGTATATGAGTAGACATGTTTAGAATGTTATAAATTGGAATGGACTCTCCATTCCAAAAGGTTGGAAATTATTGATCGAATGTATATTGTCAATATTACCACTACTAAATAAATAAATAAAATATGTAATTCTTCTATTCCCTTTGCTTATGTTCCTCTACTCTCCATCTCTCTCTCTAGTTTCCAACTTTATGAGCATGATAATATTATAAAACCAAGAAAGGTGTCCACCGCCTTTAATAAATGAATCAATGGAATCATGTGTCTATGATTTTTTGTATAATGAGTGGCTGAGAGCTAAACAAAACAAAGCACAATGGATGTTAAATTTGAACACCCACCTTCAGGACTGTAGGCACATGTATGTTTAATGGTAAAAAGCCAATGCAAATGTGATCAAACAATTGCAAAACTTCCTCCAAACTGGTTTTCCATCGTCAATCCTAGAGTTAACTCTTTTACCCAGGATGTGTCTTGAGAACTATCCAATCCAAATCCAAAAATAGTGTTACAAAATCAAGAACCGATCATACTACAGAGAATAAGAAAAGAATGGTACTCGACATTTGACAGCCTGATTAATGAATTTTGAGTTGAATATAACCGAGTTTTCATACTAAAGAGATTCCACCACAGTCTGCCAATTTGAAATTTTTTATCTAAGACGCCCCACGTAGAAGTGGACAGAGCTGACCGTAGAAATTTTGACATTGCATGGAATTCAATTCAAATATGACTGTCAATGGAACATATCGAATGAAGGATGCTATAAAACACGGTGAAAATGTCAAATACAACCCCAAGTTTCGGGTTAGAATATAATGCAACGGGGGTTAACATGGAGATAAAGATCTTAGAGAATTCCTATCTTGATAATTTTTCACAAGCCAAATCTACAAAAATCTATTGTTTGGCTGCAAATAAAATCCTCCTTACACAGGCACACACGGATTCACAAAAGAAGAAATCAAAGATTAAAACAATAATCTAATCCAAACTCCCTACTGATTGTTTCTCTTTCTCATGAATGGGGGGCAGCTACAGGGATCAATGATGTTTCCCCCTATAATTTTTTTTCATTTTCACATTATGATTTGACGCAGCTCTGATACTAAATAATAATTTGGTCTAAGCTTTGCACATGAATATAATAATATTATATATTCAGGATATTGTATGGAGGCTATTATAAAAGCCAATATAATAGTAAAACTACTTCCTATAAAATAGGAAGAAATACTAACAAGTAACATGCGTATATTTTATTTTTTATAACAATATATACGACTAACAATATTACTAATAACAAAAAATGATTCATATTTACCTTGCGCGGTAAATATTTTAATAACATTATTAATGTGAGCACTATAATATTTTCCCCAACAAAAGAGGCAAGTGATCCTCTTTCCTTCAACAACAATACCTTAAAGTCGCTTTGCCAGCATCAAATGCTCTATTTTTGACATTGCAAGATATAAAAAAAAGACGGCTCAATCAATGTAATAATATAAATGATGTTCCCCTAGACATGGATCAAAGTGTTGAGCTATGTGTGCATTCCAGAAGTAGATAAGGTAGCACCTACGATAGCTTGGTTCAGTAGATAGATAATTCAAAAGACAAGAGCTCATTCCAAAAACTCTCCCTCGGGGATCATGATTAAGAATTCCTCCATCATACAAAACTTTATCTTCATCAATATAACCTTCTTATCCCCTTCTTTCTTGTCTCCTACTTCATTTCTCTCTCATGTTCTATTTCTCACTTTGGGAAAGGGACTTTTCACTTTTTTTCTTATTCATTTATGTGTGACCTATAGTTAAATACTGTAATGAGTTCCCTTTAATTAATAAAAAGGGACTCACCTTTCTTTCCTATGAATATAAAAGGTCACAAGTTGTAAGGGTAAGTGAAAAAGTCATGTGGGGTTATATGAGTAGACATGTTTATAATGCTATAAATTGGAATGGCTTATCCATTCCAAAATGTTGGAAATTGTTGATCGAATGTATATTATTGAGATTACCACTACTACATAAAGCAATAAAATATGTAATTCTTCTATTCCTTTGCTTATGTTCCTCTACTCTCCCTCTCTCTATCTATTTTTTAACTTTGTGAGCATGATAATCTTATAAAACCAAGAAAGGTGTTTACGCCTTTAATAAATGAATCAATAAAATTTTGTGTCTATGATTTGTTATGTCTTATCGTTGTTTGCATTGGTATGTTCTTCTTATTGAATTTGGACATATTTTGGTTATTGTATGTAAACTTTGTAAGCCTACTCAGAACAGTAACCCTATATCTCCTTATTTCCCCAACTCCCCTTTACCTCTCTTCACTTCAATTTCTTCCCTTGTACTTCATACAATAATTTTCCACATGTTTAGTGGAGTATTCATGTGTGATATTTGGCCCAATAAACACCCACAACTTTAGGTTAGTTTACATTCAATATTGGGAGCTTCCACATACACAAGAAGGATGGGCTTAGCCTCATGACCGTTACGAGAAAAAAACAATTTTCCCACACAACAAACTATTTTTCCTGTGGAGCGGAGGTTGTTTTAGGGATGAATCTACTAATCTAAAATCCACATTATAGTTCCATAGTCAATTACAAGGATCTCAGTAGGAATACAGTTAATACATTTCAAAATTGTTGTGCATGTACTTTGTGTGGAACAAGATTGCCATCTTGGCTCACATTTTTCTTCTGTAGGTAGAATGTGGTGAGTAATTAGGGTGATTAACTCAACACGAAGCATGGTTTATATCTTAGCATGTAGCTCAATGATGATCCTCATGGGAGTTATGTGAGGAGCTCGCTTGATTGAAAAATAACTAGGTTTTTGTTGTGCATCTAGTTATACCCTTTATGTATACTTATGTGTGTGGACTATGGAAAATGGTGCACACATCTATATTTATTCTTCAAGATGACCTATCACATCGAAGTGTGAAATTTGGCAAGCTCACCCGAAGTTTAGATAAATATGGGTTTCATCAAGGTCAACATAGTGAAGTGAGTCAACAATTATCATAAAGTAAAAATAATTAAAGGAAGCGTATATTAACACATTGAAGCACAAACACAATATTGCTCCAAAACATGTTCCATTAATCATTACATAGATATATAAGACTCAAAATACTTTCATACATGTTGAAAATAGAAAATGACGACCACCAATTTTATATAACTACTCCTTTAAAATGGAACCTTCATCAAATATAAATACTACTGGGAAATTTCCCTTCACTAGTCTTCCAAGATCTATTCTTATCGCTCGAGTCCTGACTACTAGTAAACTAATATATTCAGGTAGTGGCTAGCCCACATCACACCACTGTTAAACCATACACGGTGAGTGTTCTAGTATTTCTTTGGCTATAATCATCCATGCCTCATATTTTAACCACCTCGTGAGTTATTCCTAGTCTTTTTTACTTGTTCCTCTGTCTCTGTCGTGCAAGTAACCTAAACTGGTAGTCTATTTCTGGCTCTATCCTTATCTGACGTATCATGTTCTTATATGTCCTTGTCCAAAATTATCCTTGTTGCATTATAATCCTTGTATTTTCTTGTGATTCAAGCCTTACCTAATAGATTCTCCTATTCTTCACATGTGGGCCTTCTTCCTCATTTTTTGCACTGTTAAGTATTTTTGCACACTCATATATGATAACCATGCACACTTCTCATTTTTCTAGCACATAACCTTCCTTTCATGTCTCGCATGTATCCCAAAGAATATAAAGAATAAAGAATATGTGTATTCCTAATATAGAACACAAGAATAAAGAATGTAAAAACTCAGATGTACAACACAACCTCACTCTAATTTTGGTTTCCTCCCTCAGGAAATTTTTTTACTGCTTCTTCAAACAATTCTAGAACTTTGGATTTGAGCACATCTCCTTGTGTTTTCCCCATTTTGGATGAAATTTTGAATGAGAGGGATTAGCTTATCCAATTGAGTTCCTAACTCAGTAAAAATCCTTGTTCCTTTGACACCTGTTGTAACTACTATATGAAGTTCCTTGAAATTTATGTTTAATTCTGCACACACATTTTACAACTCGGTCTCAAATTTTTCGGCGAGCTTTCTTAAATCTCTCAGTATTTACTTCACCTCTTATTATTTCTTAGAGGATTATCCACTAACCCTCTCATATTATTCCATTAAATCATTTCAAGATGTTTTATCAAGGGAATCATCCTCCATTTGATTTTCTAAGGATGTATTCTTTATCATTTCTTCCTGCATACACAAAGTTATAATTTATGTGTGTTTGAAAACCCCTTCAGTAGCTTGTCAGTATGCATGGATTTTTCATCCAATTTTTGCGTGATTTTTTGCACATGTTTCAAATTTATTTCCATAAACAACCTTTATTTTATGTTGTTAGCCATTTTATTGTTTGACCTACTCTTTGTCAGTCTCAATTTTCTTGAATAAAATATCTAGTAGTTGTTCTAATTAATATATTTTCTCACCTTCTATGAGTAAGTGTGCTTCTGTGAGATTAGACTCATGGAAAATAATTCTCTCACCTAAATTTTCCTTCCTTAGAGTTTGTGCACTTGTAATTATCTAATAACACATTATACTCTTGCGGTGAGTCACATAAGTTATTGTTTATTTTATTTAAACTCCACCTCTAACTTATTCGCTCTTTTCCTTTGGATCCTAGGGTCATTGATATTTTGGAGATTCTGCTACACTTATTCTCTAGAAAATTTTAGGAGTGCTTTCACCTGTTTGTCTTTTGGAAAATACATAAGTTTCCGTGAGTAATATTTTGTCTCAATCCTTTATTAGAACCTTTTTATGAAAATGATAGGAATCTCATTTTTGTCTCTACTGTGTATACATCTAGGGAAATGGATAATGCTTCCTTGGAACTCCTTATAGTCAATGAGTCCTTCACACATTCCTAGGTAAAAAAAAATTTACTACTCTTCCAAGTTGGAACCTTGTGCGCATGGAATTTCAAGTTTTGTGTAGATCAAGCAAAAGGTATTCATCCTCTTCATCATCTCATCGTATGAATCCTCTATTATCCATTTTCCTTTATCTTGGCCTTTCTCTTCCTCCTCCTCATCATTTCCATGACATCGTACTACACCTCCGTGATCTCCTCTTACACTTTATCCTTCACTTCAAACCTCTTATTCATTACCAATCTCGTCCTTTACCTCAATAACATTCAGATGTGATTTAGGATCTAGTAATTTCCTTGTGCATGTATCGTTAGGATCCCTTATTTGAGTATCATCTTCTGCATGGGATTTCTAAGGATTATTTTGCATTTGTTCCTTTTTTTCACTTCCTATCCTTCTTTGGGTGGCTTTGGCTCTTCCACAACCACATACAATTGATCACCTTGGTCTTACACAGAGGATTAGTATAGACACTTGGTGAATCTTGCACTATTAGTTTGTTCCTTAAATCTCGTGCACTTTTGGTTTTAGGCATGGTTGAAGGAGATTGAGTAGAACTTAGCTTTGGTTTCTTTTAGGTTTTTCCTTTTTGTACTTTAAATCTTGGTTTCTCCTATCGCGACCTTTTTCACCCTTCCTTTTTTCATCTGACTCCTCTTCCTGAAAGATCACTATAAGTCTTTTATTATTTATTCACAGTTAAAAGAAAATTTCTATTTCATGTTACCTATTACGATAGTCTCCATCTTTCTTAGCCCACAGATGTCAAACTCATGGGTTTCCACATGTGATTCTCGATGAGGGTACTTGTAGGTCTTGTGGTGTGTATGGATGTGTGCATCAACTTTTAGCACATCAATCCTTATCTTCTTTGCCTCCTTGATACTATTAATAGATCACACAAATTAGTTTGTGGTGAACGTGTATGGAATTTTCCCCCAAGGAGACCAGTTTCAGTCTAGTTTATTGAAGTGTGCTAGGACTATAGTGCATCTCTATAAAAAATTTTATTTCTCCCTCCAACTCTTTAGCAATTAGCACAGTGGTCCTCTAGTCTTGTTTAAAGGAATTTTGTAAATACCTTAACCAATTTCCAAATTGTTCCTTATATACATTGTTGAGGGTCGTGGGCACCATAACATGTTTGTACATTTAAGAAGGGGACTATTTTTCTTAAAAGAAACCCAAGTTAGTTATCCATCACCCTTCAATATTCCTATCTCATTAGAAACCAAAAGTAGAAGGATTTCTCACCATCAGAATTTAGTACCTCTCTTTCCATGTGTAAGCTCTACATCTTCTATTGTACTATCCACAATGAAATGGGTGAAGTTGTATATTTTCTCTTGTGTTGGTTTTTACATGATACACAAGTAATTTTTGTTCACCTCTAACCACCTTTCTTTTCCTACTAGATTTTATGTTAGTAGTAGTGTTGTCCACTTTGGTCTCAAGGTCCTTAATATTTTCAATTAGGAATGAATCTCCTCCTTATTTTTAGATTAGGAGGTTACTGACCTTTTCAACCTATTTCTCATCCTCCAAGTCTTGTGCTAGATCTTTGCCAATGTTGATCAATATTATGTACTACATAATAAGGTGGTGGATAATTCTCATGCAATGACTTGCAAAGTAGAAATCATCCTCATACACCCTTGAGATTAAATATTGAGATAATTTCTATTGGCTTATTGAAGAGGGTAGATGTACCAACTAAATATTTCCTACAATCTCTAGCATTTTATTCACGTTGTCATCGTAAATTTCATTTCCTTTGTTATATTTTGTACATGTTGTGTGCACTATATCCTTGGATATTATTCCATCTATCCCATGTTCAAGATAGTTTTAGTCAATCATTTGGTCATTCCCAACTATGATTTCCACTTACCTATTTCGGTTACCTCTTTAAGATATCTCATCTAAAACTTTAGATGCATTGTGTTATATCTTAGATGTTTCTTTGTTATCTTTCTCACGGCCATTGTATTTTTATCCTTTTTCATAGACACAGAAGAAGTTGTCCCTGATTCATTGGCTTGCACCCCCTCTTTTATAAACACTTCTACACTTGAATTTTCCTTGATAATTGTGCCAGCCAAGCAATCATCAAATATTGATCATGTGTTACTTGATGAGGTTGTGTCATGTGAAGTGTTTGATTCTTATGTGGATCATTTTACTCACACCTCCTTCTGGTACATTATCTTGCACTTAGGTCAGTACTTTACTTGATTTACTTTAGGGAGGTTTATTACCCCAAAGTTCCTTATTATGCTCAAATAACTCAAACCCTAAGTTAAATGTGGTCAAGGGTTTTATTTTTCATGTTACAAGTTGTTCTTATCCCTTCCTTTTTCTCTTCCCAACGTGTATAGACTATAATAGATTTATCACTTTGTAAATGGTGGATGATTTGCCGGTTTTCACCTACATTGAATTGCTTATCTGTTTTTTTATTTCTCATCAACATCTCTCCATTTTATCTACAAGATAATTACCAATGAATTACCCCTCCCTTATTTATACCTTTCTTATTAGGTCATAAATGTTCCATTTATTATCTTTCACATGTGTGTAACTTTTGTCCTCCATCAACTATAATTAGTGCTCACTTGTTGAAAAATGTTCCTCGCTTCATGTTTTCTTCTTGATTTGATGTCCTCCTAGTGCATGTTGTGAATATCCTTATCTTTACTACACCCCTTTGTTTTTACTCCATGCCTCCATCTGGGTTAGGTGGATTACGTTCCTAGGTCACCTCACTTTTAATTTTAAAAATCTTCCTCCTCGTGCACTTTCCTTTACATATAGCTCATTTTAAAACAACATTCCTTCTTAAACACCCCATTTCATGCGCTTCACTATCCCTTGGATTGTATTTTTACTTCATATTTTTATCTAAATCCTTTTTCTTAGTTCACATATGAAATTATTTTTATGTTCCCCATTTCTTAATTTTCCTAAACGAGTGTCTAACATGTTCATGAGCATTCTCTTTCTTGAATTTTTTCGTCTACGACTTTTGGTACTAACTTTCCCCCATCATAAAACTTTGTGTGGTCCTTTGCAAATTGTAAATTTTGATCCTGATATAAATAATTTATTGAACATATTACTAGATCCGAAAAGGAAACTAACAATGCATAAAACAAATGCACAAATTTCATGTTATTATTTTAATCATAAAGAAAACTAGTACTAAGAATGGAAATGGTAACTATTCTTTGTTTAATTTATTGTATGTTGTTTTATATGCCCATGGTATTGTTGAAATTTTATCATCTCAATATTTTCATCTGACATCATAGTGCTGCATTAGTTTCCAGAGTGTGACTTGGCATTTAGTTGCATACCTCCACCATTCCATTGGCATTATGGACGATAAGCAGTTATTTTGTGTTTCACCTACCCCTAAAATATTGCAATAATATTCTTACTAGTGTCCTTCTAGCAGTATGTTTTTCGTCATCGACCTAGCCAGGCTTTATGGGAAGTCCATAATGATTGATTGTATTCAAATTAGAAAGGACATCCACTTTTTATCATCACAATCGTTTCATATTTTCAATTTTCTTCTAGTACATTAGATTCTACATTTACTATCCAATGATCCATATTTCCTTATTTAATTTCCTTCCTCGTTACTATCAGTTATCAATACACGAGGGTTGATCATCCATCCAAGGAAGTTCTACGCTTACATGAGCAATTGACATGGTCAGTTAGGCCAACGATGTCATCTACCATCTAATACCATCCCTTTTCTTCTAAGTCATTTTTTATTTCATACAAATCATTACTATCTCACATCGAGGAGGAGATTACTTTGTCACCCATTCAAAATGAATCATCCCTACCTTAACTCAATGTTGTTGGCCATAAACTCCTGAAGTTCCTAATGTTTTGAGTCATTGGGACAAATTATTTTTCTATTAATGTTTACTAGTTTACACTATATCTGAGTCAGGAAAACAATAAATCTTTGAACTCAACATGTTGTGATTTTGATCCTTGTCCTTCCTACATCATGATATGTCACCCATGTATGTAGATTGTTTCTACATCCATGAAAATAATTCAATAGAAATCCCTTATCTACCTTGAAATTTCTATGAGCTTTAGGAATATGAAAATCACTGTAAAGGAAAAATACTAAACTAATCTCAATAATGTAAGTTAAAATGGAACAACGAATCTGTGCACAGAAACATGTAAGAAATTGAATATTCAAAAATATACCTTCTACCTTAGGGTCACATTTTAGCGACCAATAGATATAACATTCGTGTCTATGTAGCATTGTGAATTGTGTAAGTCTTCTTGTGAATTCTAGAAGCTTAATTATCCTTATAGCCTCAAATTGTTGATTCGTATCCCAAAGACATATGCTACTTATACCAAGTGAGGGAATTGTATAGCAATGTCCCTTTCATTTTGGGTTGACCCTTCTCATCAGTGAAGCGATCTGAGTCATATGATAGTTGTATTTGGACCCAAGTCTCAAAAAGAGAAAGGGGTCTTTCCAAACTTTAAAAAACACGTTGTGTGAATGCGTCCTCTAAAGTTATGGGTTGCCAAGAATCAATATTTATTGTTGTAAAATCTTGAACATATTTAATCCAAAATGAAATGACATATTTATGATATCTCGAGTAAAAGAAAATAAAATGTTGCAAATCTAATTTTAAAATATATCCATAAAAATGTGTGTGAGACTATGAGAGATGAGAGAAGTGTAAGTATGGCGATGGGATGTGGAGGTACATTGGCCTATCATTCCAAAGTGGGAACTTTGACAAGCTTACCCGACAGGCAAATGGGGGTTGTGACATGGTTCCATTCAGGGGGTGGAAGGGAAGTGATGGGAACAGTTAGCACAAGGCATTACACCATCCTCCAATAGAAAACCAATACATCTCCAATATAATGCATGTGCAAACACAATATTTACCATCATATCCTCCTAGCCAATTAATCACACATAGATACTATAGGAGATTGGGATCTACTTTCAGTGCATACAAAAGATAGAAAATCTTGGAGGAATTTTTTTTGTTTTTTAAAAAGGTGTCCCTGTTATTTAAGTAGAACCTGAAAACATGGGGTATAAAGAATAATGTGGAAGTAAAACTTCACTAGGAATATGAAGACTGTATTCGAAACAAATACGACTCCTTGCAAGCGTGAAACGAGATTCATAATTACCTTTATTGGCAGGTGGCTTTAAGCCCATATGCTACCAGCTGTTGGACCCTAAATGGGGAAGTGTTATAGAAGTTCCATGAGGCCATAGTTAGAAAGTGCCTCTTTAATTCTAATATCTGTTTCGTGACTTAAACACTAGTCTTCTTGACCTATGTCCTGTGAAGTGTTGAAGTATGTGGGGATGCTACACTGAAAGTCCATTTCAAACAAGATTCCCATGAAGAATGGTGATCTCTTAGACTCTATGGTTTGTGGCGTTTATACACAACTTGGCATGTGTTAAACGCTAGGCCTTGAATCTATTCCTTATAAATTCCTAGATGTTAACCCTTTGAACTCTTGGACTTGCTAGGTGATTATAGGGTACTTCAAAAAATGGGCCTAAGTCCTCCTTACATGAGGCACTAAGTATTTTATTTCTCTCAAATGTGATCTGATCATGTGTACTTCCTTATTGTTTTTCTAATACACAACCTTTCTTCCAGCACCCCCTCATAAATCATTGCCAAGAATGGGATAATCTATTGTAGTCCTAAAACAGCTCATCCGAGCCAAGACAAGAGCTTTTGGAAAATGTATTCAGGGGTACAAAAAAATAATTATGGCCTTTAGAGGATGTACCTTAAACAATAGATTGTGTTGTAATGGTTGTGGTAAATCAGGATATGCGTAACACCTATAAAGTTTCGGAAAGTATACCCTCTCTACAGCATGTAGATGACAAGTTACCTGGTGGGAATGCATGAATATCTGGTAGTAGAGTCTGCAAGGAAAGTGAAAACTATTGATAACTGAACTTAAAGGAAATTATGACCTCATGAGTTTCCACGATTGTTAGGGCAGGAACAAAAATGGTTTTTTTTTGTTTGAAAACGAAATTCAAGGAATTTCAAGAAAAATGAAAAAGAGCACGGTAAAATCTTCTAGAAACTCCCCCACAACTAGTCCGTCATCCTCTCAATGCGCTTCAACTAAGAGATCTTCTAAAGTGCATGACAAGGGACGTCGAGGGAAAGAACTGTGGGCAGAAAAAATTATGTGAGAATTATAGTTGCAAGTTGCGCTGGTGGACATGTATGAAAATATAATCTGTCCATTTTTGTCTCTTTTTAACCAAACTTTTTTACAAATGTGCCACTTTTTGCTGAGTTATGGTTTGAGGTGGGGCATATGACATTGTTCTTGTCAAGTTTTTTGAAAAAAATGTTAGGATCAACGTTTCTGGTGTAATGGAATGCTACTTGATTTTAGAGTATCATCCTCCCAACCTATGGGTATTAGTGGCAGGCACCTTAGAAAATAGTTTTAGAGATTGCATTAGAAGTCGGAGTGGAAAATGGATGGTGTGACTATTAGATGTAGTCATAGGCACCCCTCATAGGCACCTATGTAACATGTGCGTACTATTGTGAAAAGCTCAAAATTGCACCCAACCCCACGTTATTGGGACAACCTGGCTTTTTGAGGACAAATGTCTCTTTGGGGATTGTTTCCAAGTTGTGGGCCCAATACAGATCAATGAGACAAATTCCTATGGGATAATTGATAATTCCATATGGAAGATTCCTATCCAAATGTCACTAATGCTAGATTTGGCCACTGTCATACATCTCAGCATTCAAATCTAACTAATGGTAGCTGTAGAAACATCCTATGGAAAAACCATCGTTACAAGGATATGCATAAAAAGGGATATATTTTTCTAAATGTTAAAAGAGGTGATAGAGACTTAGAGAATGGTGATGAGCACTTTATTTTGAGGGAAAATGGTCGCAATGGGAATTGTGATCTTTCTAGTCGTGAATACGGAACACCTGGATCCTTCACTTACCCTCGATTCAAAATTTACATTCACATGAAACATGGTTTTTATGGACCCTATGAATTGAGATAGATATGCACAACATATGCATAGTCAAAAAATCATGCACTTTAGACATTATTTATCCTAGTCTCATACTACTATTTTAGAAGGTTCTTGAGTGAAGAAAGTACTAATTAACCCCCATCATTTTGGACTATCTTGTTTTATTTTATTTTCATCATTACCAACCCTCTTGCACCCATATGCCCAGTCTAGTTTCTGTCCATTTCCACATTATTTTTAGGCTCGACCTATGGACACCTAAGATTAGTACGGGGGTGTCTTGTTGGCGCCCTCGTCCCCACCAGGTGCGCGTCCTGGTCCCCTTTTTACACTTTTTCCACCAATTTTTGGGCTCTTTCTAGTCCGTTTTTACATCTTTATCTTTCTTGTGGTCGGCCTTTTTCATGGTTAATTACTGAAATTAGACAAAGGGTAACCTTATAAATATAAAATTTTATGAGACCACAATGAGGGACCTAAACAATCACTTACTACTATCACTCCATCTAGAGTTTACATCCATCTATTTGCATTGGATATCACGTGCATCCACATAAACTCCATCATTAAGGCACAAGGATAAGACATTTGTATCACACTTCAAGGGGGAGGGATTCTATTATATTCCATGGCACACATTCTATTAAATTTTGTATAATCATATTTTATTGCTTGTTATTTTCACAAAGTGCGACTGACACAAGAGTAACCTAGGGGCATGTTCACACACACTTGCACATAGAATTACATCAAGTTTGAGAATGTAGTGCAGTGCTCAGTTAGTAAGTCCACCATTGTGGCAGATGAGGTCAGTCCATTTGACCCCTTCATATGCATTTTTTTTTTTTAGGGTTTGATGCTTGCTTTGGGGGTCTTGCAGGTATTTTCTTTCATCTCATCTTATTGGCGACATCTAGTGAAGGAGCACGACGACGTATTTGATACGACCCATAATCGAAGGTTTCAAGATCAATCTAATAGCTCTACAGTGAAGATCATTTTTAGATATTTTTACATAGACCGGGGTGCATCCAGATTGCAGACCAGAGTTGCTCGAAGGTGCACCCCAGTCCTCCTCTAGGCACTCCAGTCCTAGCTAGATCCTC
Source organism: Taxus chinensis (assembly GCA_019776745.2). Taxonomy (NCBI): domain Eukaryota; kingdom Viridiplantae; phylum Streptophyta; class Pinopsida; order Cupressales; family Taxaceae; genus Taxus; species Taxus chinensis. The sequence continues at coordinate 679,652,886 of CM034149.1, forward strand.
CAAAATCCATCCTTTTTTCGGGACTCCTGCACAGTCATCTTCTTGCTTCTGTATTTTTTCTAGTCATCACTATGCAACATTGTTCCCCGACCAGCATCTATTATTGAGCCAAGTGAGTTCTTATCCTCTTATCTTCTTGTAAAATCAGAGTTTAGTATTTCCTTTTGCCTTTTTTGTTTAGCTTGCATTTACACTACTTATTTACTACATTTTATTTACTTTATTATAATTGTTCATAGCTTAGATTAACTATCTCTATACAACATTGTTAGTCCATTTTAAGTTAATCAACATCAAAACAACAAAAGAGAGGAAAGATGCGTATAAAACACAAGTATATGGTAGAAGAAATCCATAAACACCATATTTTACTGCTTAAAAGTGTGCACATTCCATTACAGCTGAAACATAATATGAGAACACATCTAAAGAGGCTAAAATAAAGGTTTGCGTCTCATATCTTCTCAAGAGACCATTTTTACATGGTTCTTTTTACATATTAGAATTTCCATTTTTTGGAATAAGCATAATTTTATAATATATAGAGAATGAGAGAGAGAGAAGAGGGAAAAGAGAGGGAAAGAGATTGGATTCGATCTTACCATTAATGAAAAACTTTATCTTTACCTACAACGCAACTTTCAAGCTTCAAACCATTGTCAATCATCCATTAATCTCTCAAAAATGTCATGGGCACCTTGTCAAACTCATTCTCCAATGTCCTTTTGTTTCTAGGAGAAGGTAATAGCCCCCATACTTCATCAATTAGGGTGGTTAAGCTGTCTATAACTACACATTAATGCCTGAACTATTTTTCATCTTTTTCTCCCACCAAATGACATAAATTTCTTATTTTGATGATGAAAAATTAAAGGGATCGAGGATACCTTTCCAATGAGATCAGTTCTATTGAATTTGGGGTAGGGAATTGAGATACATGAGCCTTTAAATATTTTCATGTCATGATGAACATGACAGTGACACATGGTAGCATTTGATTGGTTTGGCGATTTCCTCTGCATATGTGTCCATTACTTTTCCTTTATCATGTGTTGGTCTCTAGTTGGATGAGGGTTGAGATTTACCTATGTGTCTACTTCTCTGACCTTTTCTATGCTCTTTCCCTCTTCCAAACCTGACACCTTTACCAAATTTCATTCATCATGGGGCTTGAGATCCACCGGGGTCTATCAGCCTGAAGTGTGACTAAATGACGCCATGTGTTAGCTTCTATTTTTTATTTCCTTTGATGTGTAGGCCATCATGAGGCTTTGACCCTTTATCAGGTATGCCCACTGTGAAGTGTGAGCCAATGAGAAAGCTCCATGCACCTACGCAATGTCAATCTCATTTATAGGAATATTGTTAGAGTGTGAAGCATAGACCAATGAGAACATTCCACGTACCTTCACAGTATTAGACTATTATTTTACTATATCGACCCCTACGAAGCATGATCCAATAGTAAAGCTCCATGCACCTTCCTATTGTCATAATTTCGATAACCCTGACTATCAACCCCGAAACATGAGCTAATGAGAAAGCTCCACACTCCTTGCAATTTCAGTCTTACGATAACCCTAACTGACAACCACAAAACATGAGCCAATGAGAAATATCCACACTCCGTGTAATGTCAGTATTTCTTGATTTCGGGTTTTCCCTTCATTGATTGTACCTTCACATCGTAACTTCTATCTGGGTGGACTTCATGCTTGTTGGGAAAATATTCCTGCTTACTTTGATCTGCGACATGTGTTGCCTCAAGCTTTGGCCTTGATCTGCTGCTGACTTTTTGACTATGTGCTCTGCCTCGGACCTAAAGCCGAATTGAAGTTGGTAGATTCCACAAACTTGAAGTCCACAAAACCTTAAGGCTATAAAGAGACTCAAAATCTTGCCATGTGGCCTACTACTTCATGGGAATTTGAATTTTGTGGCGGTGTATACATTTGACGGGTGTTTCAACGTCCCATGCTTGTTTAAATGGCTAAGTACATTTTAAATGAGTTATCTAAATTAATCCAAGGAGATTAATTTGGGATAACAATTTGGCAACCTCCAGGGGAAATTTTCCTACTAAATTTGATTAGTAACCTTAAGCAGCCATTACGCATGGAGTCGAGACTGAAAACTTGAAGAAAATGGTCTTTTTACTTTAAATATTTGTCTCGTGAATCTATTATGAACTTAGAACCGAACTGGAACTTCCTAATGACCGCTAGCCTAAAATTAATCTGTGGAGATCTAGATAAAGCTTAGAAACTACTCCAACTATATAAATCCACCATGAAACCTGCTCAAACTGGACTGAAATAATTTGATGTTGTGGGCTCTAAATAAAACTTGGAAATTACCTAACTTATCTGATTCTCGCCATGAAATTTTCTCTAAAATAGATTATGCAAACAACAACAAAAGGCACAATAATTATGTACAAACATGAAAATTATGCATGTTCCAAGTGGAAACATGCAGAGTGTGAATAAGCACTTCTTTTATTGAAAAAAAACCTATGCTAACCTACTCTAAACAAAGAAATGAGAAGCTAAATAAAGCCTAAAACAAGCAGGGAGAAATAGCTTCTCGTTCTAACAAATTGAGACCATGTAATTGATTTGACATTGGACATGGTCTTTAATAACATTGGAAAAAAAAATTAAATCTAATTTTCCATCTCATTACTCAAAGTATGAACTGAAAAAATAACAAGTACCTCTTTTAGTTGCATTGTATTTAGATTAGAGAGGTATTGTAGCTAATCTTTGGTGCATTGATTTTCTACCTCATGCTCTGAAGTGAGCATGACTAGTGAAATTTTTTTTCTAGCTCTAGACTATCTAGATACTTGATTTGGCAAGGCTTGATCCTCTTAATTTGTCCATTTCTTTGAGGCACAACCCCATGAATAGGGGTATCCTGCAGAATTTCCTTTCCGTGAATAAAGTTTCTTGTAAGATGATTTGATCCTTGTTCTACTTCCACAAACAAATATTTCTCCTCTATGATGAGGTCTGATTTTGTAATTAATTCATCATGGCACTCCTCCTCCTCAAGCATAAATCTTGTGAAATCAAACTCATCCACAAAATCAAATTCTTATAAGGATGAAGTGGAAGAAAGATTTGATTTTTCATCATTGAAAGAAAGCAATGAAATTTCTATGATGTCTTCTTCACTCAAAACCTCTTACTATTATTTTTCCACCTCTATGGCATGAAGCTCCTCATAACTTGTTACAACATCTAGAAATATTCTCTAGGGAACACTACAATCTTTCAAAATTGTAGCAAATTCTAAGCATGCAGGACAATGAGGGTCACTACATTCAAATGGAACATCTTGTTCACTTGGAAGATTCTCCTCCTTTATTTTCATCTCTTTAGTTTTGGCCTCCTTAAATTCATATATTTCAATTGAAATAGGAGGAATTTATGCAATGGACTGGGTCACTTCTTCATCCATTATGCTCTTAGATTCAGTCCATTCCTCAACAATTATTTCACGATTTTTGAAAATGGGACTCAGCTCAGCAGATTTTGAAGAACTTGGAGAAGGCTAACTATTAGGTCCTTGGTGATTAACCTCTCTAGATTAAAACTCATGACTCCAATCCTTGAATCTCTGAATTTTATTTGATTTGTTTGGCTCCTTTTCAACTTGCCCCTCTAGGCCTGCATGTGCATTTTGTTGTGCATAAGAATGAAGGTTAACCCTTACTGCCATGAAAGATTCAATATTTTGTTTGGTGATGAATGGGTCCTCATGAAACTAATAAATTGGGCCCTTACTCTGTTGGATAATCTCTAGTACTTCATGATCTTCAACTGATTCTTCAAGAGGATCACACACATGTAAATATAGTTTTTTTTAAAATATAGGAAGGCTTTAGCCCTTGGCTTAATTTGCAAAGGTTTAAATGATGAAGGAGGTGTAATAATTTCTTGTGGAGGAAATGGATATTTGGGAGGATATATGACATAAACCTGAAGGTGGGATGGGAGGGAAGAAGATGGAGAAGGGGAATCCTGAATAAGAGTAGCTAAAAATCTAAGAACATGAAAGTCATGTTGAGATGGTGTAGGTTGGGGAGGAGGAATGGGAGGGATGAAAGATGGTATTGTAGGGTTTCCTCATTGACAAGAAAGGTTCATTTTAAGAGACCTCTTAGAAATCAGAGGTGGAAAATACTTGGAAAATATCCCTGCAACTAGTTTCGCGGGAAGGTGGATTTTTTGGGGGTTCTATGCAAAATTTTCACCGATTTTCAAGTGGTGTGACAGAAGGCTGCAAATGCGTGACAAGATATTTGTTGTCTCACATCAACAAGGTTGTTTTCACATGAAAGAAAACCTCTTGTCGCATGTCAATAACCTTGTTGACATGTGACAAGAGGTTTGTTGTCGTGCGACAATAACCTTGTTGAAGTGCAGCAGCAATTCTCTTGTCGTGCATCTATATCCTCCACCCTATAGTCATGCAACAAAAAAATATCTTTGTCACGTGACAAGAAACTCTCTCTATCGTGTTTTTGCTTCCTCTACACTCCTATAGCGCATCAACAAACTCTTTGTTGTGTGTCTGCAGCCTCCGCCCTCCTGTCGCACGTTTACTGTACTTGATAATACATATGCCCCCAGGTGGTATGAGTGGGCTAGTAGTGTTCTACTTGGAGAATAATCTAGGATTATATAGGGGATAGTTTCAAGGGTAGGTGAAGCCAACCCCTAAAAAAAATTAAACTGTAATTTTTAGGTGAACAGGTCACTGACCCGCACCAAAAAATTCACCTTTTAAAATTTTTCAAAAATGGAATATTTTCCATATTACGAATACTCACCACTAAAATTATACCTGTTGACAAGGTTTCCTAACACTAGATTTGTGAGCCTCGTTTAAGTCAACTCACTTTACAATTTAAGGCAACATCTCAACTATAAACTCCAGCTTTTGATGAGGGTTGAACCAACTTAGCATAGGGCCAAACCATGGACAAGGGACCCCAAAACCAATTTTGGCTACCTTCATTGCACATTTATACCTGGTCTGCATCATATTCATCTCCATTTCTTGAATCTACCTCTAAAAATTAGTATCTGTCATGAAGTTGTCGTCATCATCATAGTTAGAAGGATAACCATATGGATCAGTGGGGGCTGGGTTATATGAGAATTCATCATGATAGGGCTCATAAAAATGATTTGGAGGAGGATTTTGGAAACATGGAGGTGGAGGGGACTGATACTACTCTTGGAAATGAGTATTCCAATGAGGGAATGAAGTCACGATTGCACAACTTCATGAATAAAAGGAAAATGAAATGGAAATTATGAATGGAAAGATGGAAATGGATGGAAGAATGAAGGGAAAGGTCTGCAACAAGAGAATGTGTTGTTTGGAATACTGGAGTCATAAAATGTGTTGATAACATGCCTATAAAGGTTGGATATCAACAAGAACACATCAAACTTGGCAATATGAAGTTTTAAAGTGCTTCAATCTTGTCCCACCAGGCGTGCCAAACAAGGTGGATATGATACACACCTATGAAATATAAAGCTTTTAATACTTGTCTCACTAGGCATGCCAAAACTGTTAAAGCTAAAAATTGCACCCTGCCCCAAGTCATAGACAACCCAATATTTTGAGGCAACATGGGACTATCTCCAAGTTGTGGGACCTTGTGAACTAAGACAAACCTCTGAAGAAGGCCAGTTCCTCTAAATATTCCTAATGCTAAAACTACTCCTACATTTGAAAGAAAATATAACTAATCCTAATCTAAATATTCCAAGAGACCAGCGTTAGAAGTAGATGCATGAAAAGGAAAATCCTAAGCTAAAAGAGGTGATCACCAAGAAAAAGGCGATGAGCACTATATGAGGGAAAATGGGGGAAAATAGGTAGAGATATGGAAGATTAAAGTGCTACAACTCAAAATATTATTTAACTTGTCACTTTCACATGAAAAACAATCAAAATAGAGCCTGCAAATGAGAGAGACATGATTAGAACATCACAACAACAAAAGAGAGGTAAGATGCAGATAAAACTCAAGTATAGGGCAGCAAAGAGCCACAAACACAAGATTTTATTTCTTAAAAGTGTACACAATCCATTACAACTAAAATAGAGGGCAAGAACACATTTACAAAGGAAAAAATGAAGGTTCGTGGATCATAGTTGCTCGGGAGACCATTTTTACATGGTTCCTTTGAAAATTAGAATTTCCATTTTTTGGAATAAGTATCATTTTATAATATATAGAAAATCAGAGAGAGAGAGAGAAGAGGGAAAAGAGAGGGAAAGAGATTGGATTTGATCTTGTCATTAATGAAAATCTTTGTCCTTCCTTACAACACGGCTTTCAAGCTTCAACCATTGTTAATCATCCATTAATCTCTAAAAAAAATCATGGGCACCCTGTCAAATCCATTCTCCAATGTCCTTTTGCTTCTAGGAGAAGGTAAGAGCCTCATACTTCATCAATTCGGGTGGTTGAGCCGTTTGTAACTACACATTAATACCCCAAATATTTTTCCTCTTTTTTCTCCCACTAAACACCATCACCTTCTGATTTTGATGATGTAAAATTGAAGGGCTCAAGGATACCTTTCCAATGAGACTAATTTTGTTGAATTCTGAGTAGGTAATCAAAAGATATGAACATTTGAATATTTACATGTCGGGATGAACATGAGAGTGACATGTGGCAACATTTGATTAGCTCAAGGATTTCCACTGCCTATGTGTGCATTAATTTTCCTTTTCCATGTATTGGTATTTAGTTTGATGAGGGGTTGAACTTTGCCTATGTATCTACTTCCTCGAGATTTTCTATGCTCTTTCCCTCTTATAGACCTGATGCCTTTACCAAATTTTGTTCATCTCGGGGCTTCAGATCCAATGGAGTCTATCTCCATCAAATTCTATAAACCATGAAGAAACTTGAGCAGAAGCATCCCCAAAATCAAATGCATACCACTTTTATCCTATAATTGATCTGTTGGGGTTGATTAAATAAGCTCTGAAAATGGCCCCAAAATATGATTTTAGTTGCTTTGCATTTGTCTCTATGAAGTATTGCAGTTGATCCTTGACACCTTGAAACTCTTCTCTCTACACTTTCTTCTGGAAACGATCATGAACATTGTGTAACGAGATCATCCAAAAGTAACAAAATTGTGCAAATCACTTAGGGAAACTGAAACTACTCTACCAACAAGACAATGTGTTGAAAATCAATTAGAGGAATTGAAAACTAATATACTATGTACAAGATGCAATGAAAAAATTTAATGGGAAAGTTTAAGAAACAACTTAATCGGCATGAAGTGTGATGGAAGTATCCAACATTTAGCCATGGTTTGCAGAATTTTCTCCATGGAAGGTAGAGGGTAGTGATCCTGTAGGGAGGCCTTGTTCAAATCCCTAAAATCAATGCAAAGTCTAATTTCCTCATTTTTCTTTCTCACCGAAACAAGATTTTCTGCCCATGTAGAGTACTTGATGGGAAAAAATATTTTTTGCTCAATTAGTTTGGATAACTCCTTCCTCATGAGGGGCTCTATCTTGGGGTTAACTGGCCTTTGATTTTTTCTAATTGGCTTTACACTAGGACCAAGATCAATAGAATGTTGGAAAATGTTTTGATCAAAGCCATTTACATATTCATAATCCCATGAGAATACTTCATTGAATTTTTGACACAAGGATATAAAAGCTTGTTTTTAATTTTCATCACATACCTTTATAAGCATAAGTTCCTTTCCTTGTGCAATTGTGATTGGTTAACAATCTTCTTGCCTTGATGTTATGTTCTTAGCTTCACCTGTGAATTCATCGTCAAGACTGAAAATATGCTCCAAGGTGACCAATCCCTTTGCAAATTTGTCTATTTTCAGTTGATTAATATGATCATTGTAGCTATCATGTAAATCAAACTACATTTTTTAAGAAAATTCAGCTTCATTCTAGATGAATTGCACAACTTTTTCATCACTGTCAAATACTTTCCAGCTAGTTTCATTATCTGGAATGGATGGTCAGACCACTACCTTGATGTGTTTCCTATTTCCTTTAACAAGATCCTCAACATGTGAGAATTTTGAACCAAGGGTTGTCATCTAGTCTGTTTATTTCTTCAATTTCCTAGGCACTACTTTTATATCAAGAGCATAAAAACTCTCTAGAAGATCTTAGACTCTGTATTTATAAGCTTTCAAAAGCTTATTCTTTGTGGAACATTTCCCAATAACTTGGTGGATGACTAGTTAAGTATCCCTAAATATTTACAATGTTTTGATTCCTATATTCTCTGCAATTTGAAGACCATACACCAATGCCTCGTACTCAGCCACATTGTTAGAACATGCAAACTACAATATATGAGAAAAGAAGATTTTCTTCTTGATTGAAGAAATTAGTACAACACCTACCCCGGCTCCATTTATACTCCTAGAGCCATTAAATAAAATATTCCATAATCCAGAAGTATTATCCTTTTCTTGCTCAAGTGGTGTAGGTAGAGCAGATCCTTCTTCAAGAATGCAGTAGGTTCCAAGTCTAGTTTTTAAAGTTGTATAATATGGATCAAACTCATAACGTTCTTTGGCCCATTCATCTAATAAAAGGTTAGGAATTGAAGGAGGAATAGTCCACTCTTCTAAAACTTACTCTTGTTCATGATCTTCTTGTATTAGGCAATGTGATTAGGGAGGGGTATGATTATAAGACTCAATATGATATGAAAATATAGGCTGGGCTTATATGGTAAATATTGTACCATATCTAGTTCTTAGGAGCATATGAGTCCAATTTGAAGACAATTATTCACCTACTTTGGCCGTGAAATCTCTTGATAAGAAAATGGGAAACATGGGAGGAAATTCAATGACTGATATATCATGAGCTATGATTAAGCTTAGACAAGCATAAAGAGTTAACTTAAGATTTTTTATCACTCCTAAGATGTGAACATCTGATCCATCAAGTTGTAGAACATCTTTAGAAACAGGGTTTTAGTTAAGACCTAGGATATCAACAATCTTTCTGGGCATTACAGAGGTACTAGCTCCTGAATTAATCATGCGCTTATAAACTAAATGCTTTCCCATGATTAAAGACATATAAAAGGGTAGGGTCTTGACAACTTTTCTTATATGTTCTTTATTTTCTTGGCATAAATTTACAGCAACATGAGTCTTTTGAGCAACCAGATCAGTTTGAGGAAGTTTCTTGAAAGCTTCATATAAAAGATCTAGTTGTGATGGAATAGCCAAGACATCCCACATTTTCACACTAATATATGTCTTCTTCATTTGAGGTATAATATTCTCCTTCCTTGATTATTGCAATGTTGGGATAGGCATTTTTGGTTGAGAAGTAACTTCATTTTCTAAAATGGGTGTGTCGGGAACCTCAGGCAATTTTTTTTTACATACATCTATGCCAAATTCCTTTTCCTTGTTGATAGTGTTGCCTTGACTTGAAGAAGATGAATTTTGAGACTCCAACATCCTTTTCTTAGAACTTGTATTATCAACAACATTATTTTCAGTTCTACTAAAACTGCCCACTGCTTGATTTATTACACAGAAATCATTAGCTCTAAAGAACATGAGATTGGTGTCCTGATTGACCTCTTGGACTCCTTCCACATTAGGATTGGCTACTTCAACCAATGGTTCTTATTGATTAGAATAATTTTGAACCATAAGGGCTTGAGCATGCAATTAATTTGGACAATTAAACTAATTATGTGGTTGAATGCATGGGAAACACCATTATGTTTCTTGTATTACATTATTCTGCATTAGGACTAATGTTTGACTTAAGGTGATAGTAAGAAGTGACTGAGTAGGATAAATTGTTTGAAGTGGAAGAGGTGCATTTTGAATTTTCCATTTATTATTTTGTTTATTTTTTCCATATCTTTGGTTATGTTGTTGGCTCCTAAATGGCTGATAACCTTGGTTTGAAGATTTCCCCTAGTTAGAATAATTCCTATAAGATAGGACTTGTTGTTTTTCCAAGGAAATGAATTTGTTGGATAGATTTATAATCAAGGCCTTCATATCCTCATCCTCCTTTTGTTATATATGAGAGTAGGATGTGGATGCACTGGGTTGGGAATTTTTCTCAGGAATAGGAGCAATAGAGGTTTAAGCAGCTTGAGGTAATTCATGGTACAAAGGCATACACATCCTAGGGGCTATTTTCCTAGCTTGTATTGGAAAAATTTCTTCCCTAATGGTTATTTCATAGGCCCCATACAATGTTCCACCCCACATATATTGAATCATGATAGCAATATCAGAATTCAAAGCCCTTAAAAAGTAAAGAAAAGCACCTTATGGAGACAGTCTCACTAGGACTAGAATTTTGTCCCATGTCTTCTAAAATCTGAAATTGAAGTTTGTCATGAGCTCATTGGGAGCCCTCTTTATATATTTCATTTGTCCTAAAAAGGAGAGGTTATCTTCCTTTTCCCCAAATTTATTATAAAGGATTGTCCTCATATTATCCCAATTAGTGATTGTTCTTGGTCCTAATCCCAAGATCCTTAACCATTGAAGAGTTTTCCCTTTGAATGAAGAATCTAACAACTTTATAGCTACATCCTATTCAATAATTTTTTGAACAACATATACATTGGCACTATCTTGAATATGGTCAGCTGGAGTGGTATGAGTTTCCCCAGTGAAGAAAGGGATACTTGTTAAGGCTGATACTAGAATGTCATGTTGGGCATTAAGATCAAGAGGGTTTCTACCAGTGAAGGTGAAAAATAGTATATTCCTCTGTGGTGCTACCATGGTGATAGGTCTTATAGCTTTAGTAGGTTGCAAGAAAGGCCTACCGGGATGTAGAGTAGAAAGAGTCCTATTTGGTGGTGATGGTGATCTTTGAATTGATCCACTCCTTATTTTTATATTTGGTGACAGTTGCAAGTAATCAAAGTATTCCTCTTATATTGTTCTTGACCTTTTGTGAATTCTTCTCATGAAACTGAGCACTTTAACTGCCGAAACTAGTATATATAGATATTAGAGTCGTCATATGTTTTTTAATAAGCCTCCAAAGGCTAGAAATTACTAAGTTACGTACCAAAACTTAGAAAAATACTGAAAATAAATCTTACATACTTTTCCCACTAGGCGTGCCAAAACTATTGGAGCTCAAATTTACACCTGTCCCAAATCAAATTATTCTAGGGCTTTAAGGCAACATGAGACTGTCTCCAAGTTGTGGGACTTTAACTGAGATAGACCTTTGGAGAAGGTCAACTTCATCTACTTATTTCTAATGCTAAACTACTTCTAGGAAAGGAAATCTAACTACCTAGCACTAATCTATGATTCCAAGGGACTAGGGAGAGAGGGAGATGCATAAAAGGAAAATCCTACACTAAGGGAGGTGATAACACCAAAATAAGGGGAAAGACACTTTTTAATGAGAGAAAAATGGAGGAAAATAAAGTTAGAAAGGGTAGAAATGAAAGCCACAGTCTAGAACAACATTTAATCTCCCATTTTCCTATAATGCACAATAGAAATAAACCTTGCAATATGAATAAACATACACAACACACCTAAAAGTAAATGAAGAGGCAATAAAATGCAACAAATCACCAGTTAAGGAAGAATAATAGCCAGAAAATAAGTATTTTACTGCTTTAAAATGATGTAAAAATTATTGCAATGGAGAAAGAAGGTATAAACGCACTGTAGAATCACAATATCAGGCCTACAACTCAAAAACACTTGTGCAACACTTTACAACAATGCCCTTGTATTCCAAAAGTATCCAACCCTTACAAATGAGCATCACTCCACTATTTATAGAAAAAGAAGGAGAGAAGAGGAGGAGGAGAAGAGGGGAACTCATATTTCTTCTTCCAATCACCAACAAAAAGCATTAAATGCCTGCAAATCTACCTGTAATGTTCTTAGATGCACCTATCTGTGTTTTTTTAGCTTGTAGAAGAAGAAAGGAGGCCAAATTGGATCAAAACTAGGTGGCTGAGCTAACTGAATCTACGCATTAACAACCCGATCGACGTTTCACTATTTTTCACCTATCAGACTCTCCAAAATCTGATTTTGAATGGTCTAAAATGTGGCTCATGTCAGTAGTTTTTCCAACAAGACCGAAAATACATGGATCCAATCTCTACAATACGATCTATGTCGGTTTGAAGATTGCAGTGTAAATTGAACATGCAATGACGTGCGGCGTGCTCTAATTTATCGGAGGGTTGGCTAATTGTTTGTGCACGTTAATGGATTTTTTTTCTCATTTATACCTATAAAATTCCATCAATATCTTAATTAAATGATGCCAAATTAAAGGTCTTGAGGATACCTTTCTAAAGAGACCAATTTTTTGTGATTTGGAGTTATGGAGTGAAAGATATGGCCATTTAAATTTTTGCATGTCAGGATGAACAGGAGAATGACACATGGCAGCCTTTGATTGGCTCAAGGACCTTTGTCTACATGTGAATTGATTTTCCTTTGCCACATGTTGGTATTTCATTAGTTGCAGGGTCGGACCTTATGAAACCTCCATTATCTATCGCAAAGATTAAACTAATGAGAAAGCTCCACACATGTCTCAATGTCAGTCTTCATTATAGAGAACTTGTCAGGGTGTGAAACACAGACCAATGAGAAATCTCCTCGCAATGTTAGATTGTTCTTATCCCCTGACTGACAATCACGATAAGTGAGCCAATGAGAAATATCCATGATCATTGCAATGTTAGATTATTCTTAGCCCCCGATTGACAACTACAAAACATGAGCCAATGAGAAAGCTCCACACTCCTTATAATGTCAAACTATTCTTATACCATATCGACCCCAGTGAAGCATGAACTAGCAAGAAGGATCCATGTATGTCTCATGTCAAATCTGAAAGGAATGATAACTAGATCGTACCAAGCCAAGAACACATATGCTAATCAAACACCACGATCAATAATATGAAAGCAATTTGCCATAATAACTTTACATAAACCTTTGCAAAAAAATGAGAAGCAATATCATATATTATTATGGAACTCAATGCAATACAATGAGAATGGGCCTTAATTAAATAGGAAAGGAATAACAATCTAAGAACCAATCAAGGTCGTAGATCAAGCCATAAATCAAGGAAATAACTATTCATCAAAGAACTAGTCAAGACCATATATTTAGGGGAGAACTAGACATCAAGGATCTAGTCAATACCATAGATCAAGGAAAGAACTATACCTAACAACTAGATAATATCTCCTAATATCTAAATAAGATAAAAGAAATATCCACACACATAAGTGGGTGAGGATAAATACAATAAAGGTAAATAAAGTACCTAGGTGAACATGAGCTAAGGTAAATACCTACTCTAACAAAATCTCTCTCACTTTTGTGCTTTCCTTTCACTGGTTGTGCCTTGGCATCACAAATTCTATATGGGGCAGACTAAAAATTTTTGGCTCCATACAAATGCAACCACGTATAGTGCCTTTACCTATTAGACCACCTGGACTCAAAGCCTTTTGAAAATCATCTCATTTCGTAGACTTGAGATCCGTCGGAGTCCATCACCCTAAAGTGTGACAGAATGTCACCACGTGCCCATATTTTTCCCCTTGATCTGGTCATCATGTGTCTAAATTTACCACCCTTTCCTTTCACATCCACCACGAACCCAAACATCCATCCTCCTTGGTTTATTCTGGGGACTTGGAGTCCGCAAATCCCAAATGCCCCAAAGAAGCTTGGAATAATGATACATGGACCGTCTTGGATATTAGAAGGTTAAATTGATGGGAATTTGAATGTCCCACAAATTTTTTAAATAAAACCTGCCAATTTCTTAAACCTTAGTGTCCCGTGGGTTTTATATTAAAAATGGATAAGTCCATTATTTAAATAAGTTATCCAAATTAGCCCTGGGGGGTTAATTTGGGATAACATGTACATATAGGTGGGTATAAGAATAATTGGTTGGTCTATTGCTACATTTGAGAGGTGTTTGTTGGTGACATATCAAACTAAATGAACTTAAATACTCTTTACCTAATCACTTTATGTATATTCAATCATGGGCAAGGAACGATGGTGACAAAGGGTCTAAATCCCACCAAAAATTTGAGATTTAGTTTTGTGTTGTATTTAAATTAGAAAATAATATTGTAGCTCTTAATATGCATGCATATTTTATTCGACATTCACATGAATATTCTATGTCTACAATGTTGAAAGAAACACGATAATAGGCTTAGTGCCACACACAATTTTCATGTTATTTGTTTTGCTAAATGCATACATGAAATGTGGTCTGTTATCCTACAATTCTATGATCTACAAAATGGGTTGTTGGGAAGGCTTTATAACCTTTCAAGAAAATGCATTTTGGACTAGTGTAAAGCCACCCCACAATCCTTGCAAACACCGTCATAGCTTGCTACAAATGGGAGATGTATAGTAGGTAATAGACACCCATAAAATCTTAAAGGAAAGTGGACTTTGTTTTAGATTTGGTTGCAACCCCCTCGTTGATATGTATGCAAAGGGTGTATGCTCCACACGAATCACATGAACTATTTGAAAAAATGCTTCTAATTTTTGGGCTCGTTGAATGCACTTTTGGAACTGCACTAGAGTACCTCTTGTACACCTCTTCTTTTAACATGTATGTGTTTCTCTTCCCTTTTATATTTTTTTTGTTAAATTTTTTCCTTCTATATTTTTTTATATGGATGTGGTTAAATTAGAGGTGCAAATTTTATCGAAATGAATTCTATAATATAGTTAATAGTATAAACCAATCAACAAAATATACCTTTCCTATGAGTGTCACAATAACCCAAGACAAAACATGATGGACCATGCATTTACGGATTACACCTCCACTCTATGATCACAAAACACTTGAAAACAAAGCTTACAACGCTAAAACACAACCTTTCAAAAACCATATATCTTCTCTATAAATGATGCATGGTGAATGGCTATGGTTTTTACCTCTTTGTTTCATGATTTAAAAATTTTCCTTGGTATCAAGAGACATAAGATAAACTTTTAAACCACACCTATTTATTGTTTAACACATTTTGAAAGAAGATTTTTTCTCCCATTTAGATGATTGGGTTTGTAGGAGGTTGCCACTCAGTGTTGTGATTCAAATGATTTGAAATCACCCTACAATTAACACTCTTGGATTGAGAAGTTGCATCCTATCACCCCAAACCTCTTCTTTCCTACATTGAGAATTACAAACCAAAATTATTATCACCTTATCTTCTTTGGAAACACTATTTCCATGCTAGTTTTAGAGCCAGCTTGGCTTATAGTATCTAAGTGCGAATATTGTCAAATTTCACCAACTCACTCTAGAACAATGCCTCTAAAATGATATCCACTTAGCAAATTTTGTTGTAATCAAATCCTTAGTGTTAGTGAAGTTAGTGAATTACCTCTAAAATTTATAAGAATTTGAAAACTATGTGAATTTAGTGAACTCTCTCTCCCCTCTCTAGAACTCAAAAATATAAAGGAAATGCAAACTTTGTGTGAAGATAATAAACTCTCTCTCTCTCTCTCATGTGTAATATGACCGCAAAATTTTTGGGAATGGAATTTTTTAAATATATGCACTCATAGATAGATAATAAAGGGTAAATCCATGTCATCTTTGTGCTAACCCATGTTAATGACAAAATGCAAGTGCTACGATGGAAATGAAGTTGATTTGAGATCATTCAAGTCTTGTATTCAAATTTAATTGTAATTCATTTATTTCATTTTGAAATAAAAATTACATTGTTTTTACAATACATTGAATAGTGGTACCCTTCATATCCTTGATAAGAAAATGAAATATTTTATATCATGCACTTGCATTTGTGTGTCACGTCTAGTTGAATCATTAATTTTTAGAATATTTTGTAATTATAATTATTAAATAGTGAAGATGCATATTCAGTTGCATAGATAGGTACTAAAACATTGTGTAGCTATACAATTGAGCTTGTTCATTTAAAACTTATCTCGAAGGATTCTCTTTTTCTAATAATTTGGGAAATAATCTAAGTCTTTAATATTTCTCAATGTAAATAACTCATGACCCATGTAAAGGATGATTTGGTGTTGTGCAAGAATATATTTAGGTGAAACTTATCTCGTAATGAAATTATTATTCTACCTAGTTTGAGTAACTAATGTGTTGTTTACATTTGGAGTAATGTCTTTATCCCTTTCTTGTTACAAGTGAAAGTTATTTTTTTGTGTGAGTGTGTTTGTGATACAAAAATAAATTAGTTGTGTTGTGGTGTACTAAGTGTCTGTGGGAGTAATATACTTGTACATGTATGCACTACAAATATACAATTTTACCCTAGTTTTAGTTGTGTTTTTGGTCTATAAATTATTTACGTTAAATGTAGTAGAATGGAGGAAGTAGGGGTCCCAGTGCACTACAGGGCCATAAAACTCATACATTATATGAGCAAGTAGAGGTTAGAATCAAAACACATGAATGGCTATCTAATTGTTTTCAAGAGTGATATTGGCATCAAATAAGGATGGCCCTTTATTCTTGACGTTATTCGAGCTATACATTGATAAGCTAGAATATTGGATAAAAAAATTTGGTGGGGAAGGGGTTAATTAGGCCAAATATGTAATGCAGATTCTACTTTATGCCAATAACCTAATTCTAATGGAAAAAATCAATTCAAGTTTTAAAAGAGCATTTGCATAGACACAAAATCTATGCACTTGGGTATATTTTCAGGTCCTAAAGTATACTAAGGGTATACATGATTCCTAAGTAAGAAAAATAGTGGTTGACAACTCCTTTGAGAATTTTGGTTACTGTCGATTACACTTTACTGGATTTACACATCTTACAGCTCTGCTGACACTTGAATGATTTATCTTTTGATGGCCTTGGACACTAGCACCTAGTTAGGACATATTCTCCCAAGTGCTCTTATCCCTCCTCGGTGCCCCTATCTCTCTCTTTCTTTTTCTTACTCTTTTTGGGTCCTTTTCGCTTCTTCGTCACCTTTTAACACTTTGGGCTGGCTTTTCAGTTTTCAATTATGAAATTCAAATAACGGAAATCATATATATACTTAGTTTCTTCTCTCAAAGAAGGGGCCAAATAATATAAGAATGATCTATCATCATCTAATCTTGTGTAAAGGAAAAAGAGAATTACAAAGAATACATCAAGCACATTCATATAAGTGGCAAGGGGTTACATTAATCTGTATACACTACATAGGATGGGAGTTAATTCTATTCCATCAAACACATTCTACATAGTTGTAACAATCTATATCTAGTATGTTATCATTGTGCAACTTGTACAAGAAAAATTTAGGGCGTCATTTCACGAACAAGCACAAAGAAATACACAGAGTTTGACATGTAGTGCAATACTCAATCATAAGTTCACTCTTCGGTGGACCATAGGGGTCCGTCAGAATCCACATTCTAAATTTTTATTATTAGATTTGATGTGGTTTGTGGGCATGTGCAGGTAGTTATCTATTTTTTCAGGTTATAATTATGACCAACAACATAGAAGAAAAACTAGAGCAATAAAGAGAGATCAACAATGAAGCTTCTCCAACCCATAAAAGACCAGAACTTAAGCATCTGAGCAAACATAGGTTCCTAGTTCAGTCATTAATGCATGGGGTGATCATGTCCTCCTATGAGTGCTTATATCCCTTACACCCCTAGGGTTCTAAATCCTCATCAAGCTTGTTCAACACTATTTCTAGCTGTATCCAACAGATACTCAGTCTTGATTACTCATAGGTTGCATAGAAACAACTAAGTCATCGTCTTCTATCATTTGCTTAGGGTTTTACATTGTTAAATTATTATTGCTTGTGCACTATTGCATATAGTTACCTAAATGTCATTAGTTATAGTAAGTTACTCATAATTTAGGTTTAATTAAATTTAGATTAAATCATTTGGTGAACCCATTCACTCAAACCCTGCCTTCCTTCAAAGCCTTCTTTTTATGCCTGTCACCCGTAGTGGTTGTTTTGGTCCTCTTCAGAACACTGAACTTCCCCCATTTTCTTGTAGGCTCTCTAAACCAATGGCTGATTCTGATAATCCCCTTATTAATTCAACCAACATCCCTCTTGAAAACATTGAAACTTTTGACAGTGAATTATCATACAATGAGGACACTAATGTTGATCAAGAACAACTTGACAAGCTCACTAATTTCCATTCTTCTTTACGCACTAACCCTACACATATTCTGCATATCCTGAATTCTTTACTTTATGTTAAAAATTATCGAGATGCTACCACTCTCCCTCTTGTGGGTTCCTCCTCGGCCGTCATGACCTCCACCCCACCTTCCACTATTCCTTTTTATATTGTTACAACCATTGCTCCCCTCATTCCTCCTAATACTTCCCATACACAACCTAGCTCCTCTTTAGGTACACATGACCTAACCTCATTATACTATAATTTATAAACCCAAATTCACTAACTACAACAAGCCTCTTCATCCTCCTCTCAATCTCTAGATTCCTCACTCCTCCTTCATATCCCTTTTTCACCCATCATCTCCTATTATCTATTTCCATCTAACTGTTTTGCACCTAATCTTATCACCTTCAATGGCCATGACGACCCTCATGAACACCTTCACTCATTTCATTTTACATGTATTGATTATGTTGATGACCTTACACTATTGGCCATTGTTTCCTCAAAGCTTACATGATTATGTTATGCAATGGTTCTATGATCTACCCGTCCATTCGGTAACATCCTTTACATCTTTAGATGATGCATTCCTTGCTAATTTTTCTATGAACATCGACACTAAGATATCATATGCACAACTAGCTAAAATAAAACAAGGATGTAATGAGCATCTTACAGACTATGTATTGCAGTATAAAATCAACCTTGCTAAAATGACCAATGTTCTAGATGATTGAGAATTATAAGATCTATTCATTCAAAGTCTTCTGCCTCCACTCCAAGAGAGTTTCATTTTTGAGACTTCTCCTTCATTTGATCAATTATGCCACACACTCAAATTGTGTAAAAGAAAACTATCTATGGGAAAATTAAAGTATTATGATACTTCTTCCACTTCATCCTCCAACAAGTTTCAAGTCAAATCCACATTCAATTCGTCTCCAAATCATACTAATTTTAAATCTACTGTTAATGTTGTTTTTTTTGGATTATGGTAAATGTGAGGGTTTTGGAAGGGCCCACAACCTTGTACAAATAAGAGGGAGGAAGAGAAAAATATGCGGAGATCTCCCACATAACTCATGGAGAAAAGAATAAATAACCATAGGATAAAAGGGAAGAAGCTATTGTAGTCACAGAGTCAGCAACAAAGAAGATCCAAGAATAAAAGGAGGAAGAACACCCTTAATTTTGATCGAATGTAGCAAATAGGGTCAGTAAAGAGGGAGAGAGAAGATGCAACCCAAACAAAGCTACAAAAATATGAAGTGGAAATAACCAAGAGGTGACCACAAGAGAAGTTGAAGAAGGGAATAGGTGAAAATGAGGATAGGAAATTAGAGCTTACCCTTTTTCCCCTTTTTAGAGTGCACTAACTTCTAATTTTCTGGTAATTATTCCTCTGAACCCAACGAATTACTTAAAGCTAACATCGAAGGGGTGCCAGATTATAATTCCATATTCAGATAGATGGGGTCATCCTTGTTTGAATCAGAATGATCAGATTCATGAGGTCTCTTGATTCCCGGAGTAGGTCTCTCCACCAAGTTAGATAACACCAAATGCTAACCCTCCACAACACACTCACCTGCTGTTGCAGGCTAAGCAGCAACCAACGAATCTGCTCCTTTAACTTCTTGAATGTCTGAATCATAATCTAAGTCATCCTCAAGATCAAGGGGTTTAATTTTTTAGAAAAAAAATCTTGGAAGATTAAGCTTTCTTATGAGGGCAGGAAGACTGTAGATGGCCTAGTGTCCTACAATATTTGCATCTGAAGGTCGTATTTTCATAGTCAAGAGACTAAACATGGGACACATATCCCATCTTGATGATCATTTTATCTGATAGTCCTTTACTAAGGTCAACTTAACCACATATATTAACATAATTGAGAAGCCCACTATAAAATCACATGACATCTTATTTATGGATCTCCCTAAATAATTTCTGATCTCCTCTGTAGTACGGTAAAAATTGAGATGAAGGTTGGGTAACCTCACCCAAACAGGGACACATGAGATGGAGTAGGAGAATAGGAAAAATTGTGGGAACTAAGGGGTAGTGAACAATCCCACCGAAATCCAAAAACAAGGGCCCTCATTGATGGCCCTCTGATAATCCTCCTAATCAAAGAACAACACGATGAAAACTCCTCTGGCACAGAAGAAAAGATCACAATTTTTTGTCTAATTGGAGTGAATCCACTAGATTAGCACATTTTTTGAAGGCCAAACACCATTAAATCTGAAGATGAGATCCTTTTTTCCATATTAATTTTGAATGCCAGAGATTTTGCACTTGCGATTTCCAAAGAAGGGGATTTTGTAGCTTGTTCCAAAAAATAGGTCGTGGGGAGGATTAGATGTGGCAGATGTGGATACAACATGTTTCAATAGAACCTATTTAAATGTAGTAGGGATTTGAGCTCTGGAACCTCCCCTTAAAAACAACGACATAAAAAATCAAATAATCCCTTCCAATCCCATAAGAACTTAGCAGGGAGTAATCATCAAGAGATTTTCCACCAAAGTTAAGATTTATGAGATCTATCATACATCACAATTTGAGATAAACATATTTAAGGTCCATACCTCAGGTAGGCTAAGGGAGCATAATGTAGAGATTGGTCCCAGATAAAGTGTGTACGAGAACTTGGGAGGCGATGTCAAGGCTCAGCCCTAAAATCTATGGGAACAGATCATAGCAACCGCCCATTCCACATCTGCTCCTTCCTAGTTTTGGTTTTTCATATTCAGATAGATTTAGTAGAGGCGTATTGGAAGACCTAGAGCTTTGAGGAGAGGCTCAATACATACCTCGTGTGAGATTCAACCCTAAAAACCCATCATACAAACACCCATTATTAAAACCTACACACGAGAATCCAACCCCACCCTCATGTGAAAGAATTTTTCCATCACGAGTTGTAACCATGAGGTTAGGGTTAGAGCTTCCATGGAGACTAGGAAATGTCATTCCTTCCTTTACTGTCATGGTTTTTTCTACACCAGTCAAGCTTCAATTATAATCCACGAGAAACACCTTTACTAAGCTACCTTATACACCTTGGTTCCTATTATCGTAAATCATTAAAGTAATTTGGTTACTCTCCCTCTAACACTCAATCTAGATCCTACTTGACAACATGGTCGTAAATACGATGAAAAAATGTATTGTGATTATCACCAATGAAATGGCTATTCTACTTATCATATTTTTAAGCTCAAACATATCATTTAAGATCTTATCAACACCAATGCAATCGAGCTCCCTGAGCCCTCTACTTATAAACCAGTCAACGATAATAAAAATCATAAAATCTTCATGACCCATTACCCAAACGCAACAATTCGGCTACTAATTTCTCTATAAATATTGCATATCATGTTGTGCCTCCTCCCTCGTTAGGGTTGTTTGATTTTCCAACTTTCACTACTTTTCACTACTTACATGCCACCACCAGTTATTACATTTTCAGATCCCGACTACCATACTACATTATCCTCTGATGAGCTACATATTGATGCTTATATTGGTACTCATATAGTCAACAATATTATGGTCCATCCTTTAACCCTTTCTAATGCATGCTCCATGACACTCTTACTAGCTATTAACTTTCTAATCTCTTAAATCACATTTCTAGTTCCTATTTCTTACGAACATGTCGTCCTTCTTATTATTGTTTTGTCCCTTACCATACTTACACCATTCCTTGTTACATCTAAAATCAAGCACTGTGACATGGTCTTAGGTGTTCCTTGGCTCTAGGATACCCTCGTTATTCCTTTCATGCTCCACTTATGCCTTAAGCTCATTCACAACAAGAAATTTGTCACCATCAAAGGTATTCCACTGCACACACCATTATCTTGGCCAACTCTCACTTCTGTTTCAGCACCAGTCATGACATCTAGGCCTTTTGTACCTCTCCATTCTACATATATCTCTACACTTACCTCTCATATTCATACCCAACATACATCATGACCCCATCATCCTTTCCGGTCCATGAGTCCACCCCATCAATCTAAGTCCCCTACCTGGGTGGCCCATTCTTATAGGTATTCTCCACCTCCTTTACCACATATGTATCCCTCACATACACATAGATACTCTCTTACACCACAAATTCTATACCATGGTCACATGCCCTCTGTTTCTCAGATATCAGATAACAAGCCCTCACTCTTGACTATAATCCGATAGCTTTCCATCACTTGCACACTTGGGGGGCATCATACTTTCTCCCCTCTCTATCACTATTGGTTGTCTCTATCATCTACTCATAGCCTATCTATTAAACTTAACACTCTGTACTTCACGATAAATATTTCCTAGCATCTAATCTCAATCACATACAACTACCTTCATTACTCAATGACACGCTCTTGTTCTATGATTCATACTTGAGTGTTGAGCGCACAATAAATAAATGAACCTCACTTTGAATCAGAATCTAAAATTTAACCCACACCTTAACCATCCAAAAAAATATTAGAAAATTCCTAGAGTTTTGTTGGGCATCTTTGGTTTAATCAATTCATGAATCCACTACGTTGCTTGACTTAAGAAGCCTTTAGAGACAGTTATGACCAAATTAAAG
The DNA here is from genome assembly GCA_019776745.2 of Taxus chinensis. NCBI lineage: Eukaryota > Viridiplantae > Streptophyta > Pinopsida > Cupressales > Taxaceae > Taxus > Taxus chinensis. Next base: position 679,675,743 of record CM034149.1, read on the forward strand.
GTAATTTGATAATACATTCTAAATTAATGTAACTTGGAGATTGAATTGGCCTTGGATAGTGGTTTAAAACATGAATCCAGAAGGATCAAAGGTAATTAGTTGTTAAAGGAAAAATATGGCTCTTATGGGAGGCCTTTTAGCTTAGAAATAGTGAGTTCCTTAAGAGAGGGAGTATTGTATTGGATTTTTTTTGGCCTAACTCTCCTATTGTGTTGAATCAAGTTGATCTATTACTGCGTCATTTGGTATCAAATATTGACTTAGATTCTTGAAGAGGAAAATATATTGCTTTGAGAGTGATTACAGGTAGAAGACATTATGGTGCGAGTAACAAAGATGAAGAAATTAGATTGGGAAGAAAAGATGGAAATGATGATGACACTTATGTTCAGCAGGTTAGAGAGCATGGAATAAATTCAGAAGAAGATGAGATCTAACATTAGTTACATGGATAGAGATGGAATAAGAAACAGAGTACCATTTGCAGGTAAATGCTATAAGTGTCAAATATTTACAGGACAAAAGTCACATGAGTGTTATGGGATGAATACATGGATGAGAATGGATGATAGAGACGTTGATCACATAATACAACATAAAAGTAAGTCATGTTTTATGTAGATGAGTAATTTTAAAACAAATTAAAGTTGTGAATGAGGTCATTTAGAGAAAATTCTTGTTTACAATTGTTTGTAAGGTAAAATGAAAATGTTGTAATGTTGTCATTGATAGTGTCAGTACAGAGAATCTTGTGTCTTTTGAAATGGTAGAGAAGTTTAGATTAAAAACAACCATGCACCCTAATCCATATCAAGTCTCATGGATGCATAAAGGACACCATATTTTGGTTAGGGAACAATGTCAAGTAGAGTTTCAGATTGGGAGGTATAAAGACAAAGTTCTGTGTGGTTTGGTTCCAATGGATGTGTGTCATGTGTTGTTGGGTAGACCATGGCAGTATGACAAGAAAATAGTACATGATGGAAATAATAACACATACACTGTTGTAGCATCAATAAGGGTTAGCCATACACTTTTACCTATCAAAGGAGAATATGAACCACAAACAACGTTAGTGATGATGCTATCATCAAAAAGATACTTGGTGCAAAAAAAAAGAGGCATATGAAAAGGAAATTATGAAGGTTGTTAAGCATTAAAAATCTGATTTGATAACTAATTTTATCGGTATGAAGCAAGTTTTTTTTTTGGTTTTGTGAGAGGATAAGAAAGCTTGAAGAGAAAGTGTTTTGTGAGATTAATGAAGGGAAAGAGAAGAGAGAAAAAGTAAAGGACAGAGAAGGGGTATGAAGGGAATGAACAAGAGGATGGAAAAGTCCTAGAAGAATCATTAGAGTTTTTTTTACAAACCTATGATGGAAAACATGTTGTAGTGCATAGAAAATCACTCAAATATCATAATGTAAGAGAGAACTAAAGAAGCTGATATAAGGAAGAAAGAGGAAATTGGAAGAGTGAGAAGAGAAACACATAGTGAAGTGCTTGAGAAACCAAAAATAAGAACAAGTGAATGATGAACCAATGAATGAGAAGAAAAAATATGAAGAAAAGAATGATATAGAGACAAGTATACTGAAGATGATTGAGGAATTCATGTATGGAGTTGAAAAGAAGAAGAATATGAAAAATATAAAAGAGGCATTCAAGCCTCATTTTTTGTATTCTAACTTTGTTTCAAGTTTTAAATGTACAAGTACTGATGAAGTGGATGAAAATATGAATCATTTGGGGATAGCTATGAAGAACTTAGTCCTTGAATAAGAGGGAAACAATCATAAAGGGAGTGCCAAAATAGGTTTAGTAATTAATATAGAGGTCGAAAAGTAAACAGAAGGTAATTTTTGCAAGCAACAACTAGTGTATCTCAATCTTCAGAGCAACATAATTTAGAAAGGACCAAGAGAAGATGATGGAAATAGTTCACTAGTCATATATGATGGAGATTCATGTCATTTAAGGATGGAACAAATGTATTGGTTTTCAAACAAAAGGTGGAGAATAACAAATCCAATCCTATAACCATTCTTTATCTCAATAATATGATTAACAAGCATATGAGAAACATGCAGGAGCTGAAAAAATGTGGGGAGCATGGTATAAAATCAAGGTCTTCCTCTAGAAGGTCATCATCAGATGGAAAAAAAGGTAAAAGAAGATAATAAATTTACAAAAAAAGTTATGGGAAAACTCTTTTTTTCCTGGGAGTATGATGCAGGAGAATCTAATCCCAACTTACACATATGGATAACAACATGCAATTTTGGATTGTAGTCATTAAATTTTGGCTTGTATGGTTTATTTAGGTCATTTTTAGTCATTTAGGTGTGATAGGATGTAACTAGTCCTTCTCAATTTTAAACTTTGTAGTTCCCTCCAAAATATGTAAATTTGAATTGTGAAGCCAGTTTGGCTTTTTATAGGAGTTTGATTATCTCTTTAGGTTAATTAATGATTATCTTGTATGTAAATTGACCTCTAAATGTCTAAAAAGCATAGTTTGTGTGTTAGAAACTTAGTAGTTGGAGTCCTAGTTGAGTGTCTTTAGTGGTTTACAAGAATCCATCATGTGACCAAGGGGTTCAGAGGTTAAGATTCAGTTGCAGGGCCTTGTGAACATATAAAAAAGTCAATGTAACCAATTAATACTCATTCCATTTAAATGAGAATCAGAAAAAAAAAACTCCAAGGAGGTAAAATGAAGAAGTGTTTTTGTGTATACACAATGTGGTTCTTAAATGACAGTTGAAATGATTTTGTACAATCTTCTAATGGTTCTTGAACACATACATGTATTGTATTGTGATTGATAAAAAATATTTGTTGTTGAATGTTCAATATTTTCTATATGAACTTACTGTATTAGCATAGATACAACTCCTAATGGGATTGCATAGAATTGTAGAAAAACATATTTGAACCTACCTAGTTTGAAAATGGAGTGAATTAGAAAGTATTGTGTGAAGAGTAATAAGTTACAAAATTGGGAAGACTCTGACAAGGTAAGCACGTTCCATTCAATCCCTAAAGATCTCACAGTAGATTTAGAAGTGGAAGTTTGAGTTGAAACCCTTGGAAACCATACCACCCTATCCTAGGAGGCAGAGTAGAGGGAAACTGAATAGATCCTATAAGAAAAGATAAAATGGGTCATCACTAGTAAGTATATAACTAATAATAGACTTGCACAGACCCTATAAAGGAAGGAGAGACCTTGAATTTGATTTTAGTGATTGGTGTTACAAAATATTCATTACGGGTTCATATAGAAACCCTGAGTAGGGTTTGGTAAGGGTAAGTTATTTGAAGGTTTAAATGGTTTTCATAGAGCTCATAATTTGATACTTTTGATCTAAATACTTTTCCCTAATAGTTGTATGAATTTTTAGGTCTTAAACTATCTTCAAGGAGTCATTTTGCATGACATTTTTGTTAGAAACCTGTAGAAGAAAACATTAGAGAAGACAAAGGTAAATATGAAGGTGGAAGGAGAACTATAAGGAATTGTGTCTTCAATCTAAATACATAACCTAGACAATCTATAGAATCATTCTAAAATTTTATCGAGTTGTGAAGATATTTTAGCTTTATCCTCTCGAAGACAGTTGAAGCATGAAATATGTGCATGTGTATTGAACAGTCATGGTTGAAAAATAATGGTTGGTAGAAGAACTTACTGATTGCAAGGATACTTGAAATTTGTACATTGGTTTCAAATAGATCCTTCTAACCTATTCTAGAAGCAATAATCTTGATCAATTTCCTAAAACGTTATGTACATATCAGTTTGAAGAAGGTACATGTAGCATGTTATCCATGCAAACTAATTGGGCTAGGGCTCGATGAATGAAGGTTTAAATCAAGGGAGTTTGATTTGAAAAGTTAGAAGAAAACTCAAGAGGATGGTATATTGAATAATTATGAAGGAATTTAATAATTTCATGGATGGAATTTCATGTTTTCTATGACAGTATATTTTCCTTGATTGTGTTAGTAGAAGGAGACCTAAAAAGTATAGTCAAGTTAGTAAAGGAGTCTTTGTAGTTGACATTAAACCATGAACTCTTGATCACTATTATAACTTACAAAAAGGTGTTTTTGAATGTTTGCATTGAGTCTTGAAAACTAATAAGAAAGAAGATAAGCAAGGAAATGCCAAAGGAAGGGTTGGTAAAACTAGTAGACTAATAAGGAAGGAAGGAGTGATTGAAGAATAACCCTTTGGAATTAGACTCTAAAATTGAACTCACACCTTAACCATCCAAAAGGGTATTAGAAAATACCTATAGTTATTTTTGGGAATCATTGGTTTAATTAATTCATGAATCCACCAGGTTTCTTGACTTGAGAAACCTTTAGAGACAATTTTGACCAAATTAAAGGTAAGTTGATAATACCTTCTAAATTAATGCAACTTGGAGATTGAATTGGCCTTGGATAGTGGTTTGTAATAGGATCCAAAAGGAATAAAGGAAATTAGTTGTTAAAGGTCAAATTTAGCTCTTGTAGGAGGCCTTTTAGCTTAGAAATAGTGAGTTCCTTAAGAGAGAGAGAGTACTATCTTGGAATTTTTTTGCCTAATTGTCATGTTGTGTTGACGCAAGTTGATCCAACATTACATCACCACGTTATGTTGTTGGTTGAAAAAATAGAAAATATGAAAACCACCAGGTTGTCTAGGGCTACAAGAGATAAAGAGTTGCACGGATGGAAGAACAAAAGGATGAAACAAACAAAAAATGGATGAGAAAATGGTACATCAACCTAAGAGAATACCCAAATCTTAGTGAATAAATAAAATATTATATGAATGATTATTTCAGTATAATGATGTGGAGCAAGAATTTTTTTAATTAGATATGGTAAAAACATGGATCGGCTCCCAGGGGCCATTGCAAAAGGAGGAACAAAAAACAAGCAAGAAGGAAACAAACAATTCCTAGAAAGGAGTTAAACATGCTTAAATCTTACAATTAAGGATCAAACTTTGTAGAAAGGTGGGGAAACTAGAGAGAAGGAGAAACAGTCTCCAAAATAGCAAAACAACAAAAGTTCACCAAAATTCTGCCAATAGTCCTGAACCAAAATTTAATTTTTTGGGGATCACCCACTATTACCATCGTAGCTATCTTTGTTCACACCACTCTCAGCAGGGTTTTTTCATTAATAGTATCCTCTAGCTCATCCTCAGAGCTACTGATGCGCAAGTTAAAAATCCTTCTTTTGGTATCCTCCTCCATCCTTTCCAACTTTTTGCTGAGCTTTTTGACCCTGGTCCTCCAACTCTAGAAGTTTCTACCTAGACTTCACCTGTGCAGTGACAATTTTCTTGGAAGCATTGATGACATCCATCATTGTTTCCCTTTGGCCAGCATAGTTTTCTTCCATCGCTTGGAGCATCCCTTCTAAGTACTGAACCTTACTGCTCAAATACTAAAAAGCCTTTAAATTTCCATCCCTTTCATATTTTTTCGAAGTGCTCGCTTCCCCACGACCATCCTCACCCATATCTTTACTAGAAAATGGCTCTAGAAAGAAAATAAATATAAAATGGCAACACTACATTTTAGATTTCAAACCGAATTTTGAGCATGGTGAAAATACATGTATAAGGGTTGAAATTAAATGGAGGGAAAACATCCTCATTACTCAACTATGGACTAGCTCCCATAGGTTTAGATGTGAAATTGACAGATGAACAATACCTAAGGAACATCGTGAATAGAGAGTTTTCATATTATTCACCACATGGGAGGTCGAAAAGGAACATTATTTTATCATTGAATGTCCAAAATACATAGACATTCAAGCCATACATACAGAAATATTAACAGTTTCTCTATGGTAGATTTTTTTTTAAGGAAAATAGAGTAAAAAATATTTGTAGAGATGTTGACTTAATTCAACAGAAAGAGGAGAAACCTTCTAAAAAACCCTTAGACTTACTAATCTTTGAGAAATTGGTGTTCCCTTAAACTGTATAATCTAGTGGATGTAATTACTAGCAATCACACACGACGTGTGCATTTGAAGCACCGAAGGATATGCATTGGAAAAGCTAAATTCAAGGGAGTGAAAAATCAAGGGAGGAGGATGTGCATTGAAGAAGGGGCTTAAGGGACGAGTAGCCAAAGTGTGGGGAAAATGCTAGGAGAAGAAAATAAAAAATCTTCTTTCTTACTATGAAGCGTCAATATTTTTGATGTTTTATTGTCTTACTCTAAACTCCCATTATGGCCCAATTGGGAGGATGGTGGAGAAGGTTAAAAAGGGTGAAATGGAGTCATGAAACAAAAATGTATGAGGTGGAGATAATATCTCACAAGACATGTGGATGACATCAATAAAATGCACATGATGTTGTGAACGAGCTCATGAACATACCTACAAAAAAACATGAATCTTTGCACAATGCACAAGTCTAGTAGAGGAGGCAACATATTTTGTAAAGTGTAATCTGGATTCCAAATTTGAGGTCTTTGACAGGCTACTAAGGGATGATGATGACCCACTTCTAAGGGGAAAATTCCTAGACCATTGAATGTGAAATCCACATTCTCTTTATCCTTAAAGGTTATACAAAGTCTCCTTCACCACCACCTACAGAAAGGAAGTTTGCATATATTTGAGTGTAGTACGCTTATGTCTATGTCCATTTTACCCTCAAGTGTTCCCTTGTCATCCAACTTAACCTATTTGTTAATGGACAACATATCATCAAAAAAGTGACCAACATTTTCATTGGAGTTGTGGATATGTAGGATCTCGAGTCGATGTTGTTGCATGAAGTATATACTATGTTTTCACTTGTGCTTACCTTTTTTATTTTTTTTTTACCTTCCATGCTTATGCTATTAAAATGTATTAAAAAAATGTGATTGCATTTATCTCTAAAAGTTACAAATGTAATAAAAAGTAGGGATTTTCAAGTTGGCGGCGATTAAGACATATCAATTATTGAACAAACACACAATGATTTGATTCTAGTAATCCCTAGAAGTCGTAAATCTTGATAAAATAAATATTTTTCAGACTATTAGATATTAAGAATAACTTAATGTTCAACAAACATTGCATTTGATTGACGATGTGGTGATGGTAAGGAAAAATGATAAGTTTTCCATACAATGACTTGTCGAAATAAAAATGTGAATAGTTTATATTCCCTCCAACATAGATTCCCCAACCTAAAAATTATCCTCCCTTAAACCCCTTCTTCATCACGACTCTTCCCATAGCCATGTTTCACTTTCAATCCTTTAACTTTAACTTCTTCAACACTCCCCTATTGATGACTACTATGCATCTTAGAGGTTCAATTGTTAATTATAATGAATAATTAACTTACCTTTTCTTGTATACCACATTAGAGCAAAACATGTTTTTTTGGCATGAAAGCCTTGTTGAATAAGCTTAAGACATCATAATGAATTATTGCATTATTTTAATAAAAAAAACCAAATCAAGAAAACTTTATTGTTGTTTTTTAAAAAGAATTTTGGGTATGAGGGCCAACATCAACAGTAATACATTATGGTGGTTGCATTCATTACAATATTTATTGGAAACAAGAGATGATGTTTTAACTTATACAACACAACATTGTTATTATTTTAGAAAGTTAATTATGAAGTGGTCTATGCAATATCCAAGAGATACACTAACTTTGATAAGTTGATCTAGTTATTAATTTTTTAAAGTTTAAAGAGGTTACATATTTGCAAATATATTTTGAAATATATCTAGAGAGTCTAATTAAAAATATGTTTCATATTGAGGAGTAGCCAAGGAGAATATTTCTATGGCGGTGTGTAAATACGATGGAAAAATTATTGAGTAGCATGAGTTAATCACAATAGTTACAATCCTAAGAAAAATGTTGTATTGCATTTATTTTAAGCCATATAAAAGGTTCTCCTAGCCAATGTCATTAACTTTTATGTCATGTCCAGGGTGCTGACAACTAACACTTAGACAACTAAAAGGAATGGTTTTTTTTAAGAAAACATGGAGAAATGGGCTTCACAGTTTATTATTTTTATTTTCTAGAAAGTCAAGGTCTTCGCTTGGATGACGTTAAATTCTTAGATACGATAGAAGACATGACTTGATCATTCCTGCCAATTCATCGTCTTAATCATCTATAATAAACTTAAAATATAATATTATTTTAATAGTCACTTAACTATATGAATGAACTTTCAAAATAAAAAAAATCTAATTTCGACAGCCAATTATGTAATTAAGAAAGAAAAAATTCAAACCTATATTGTAATAGAATATGAAAACATCGTGTCTTTATTTTCGTTTTAACATTTTCATTCATATTAATTTTTTATTTTAGTTGGTCGGTCTCAAATTTATGTTACCAAAGAAAAACACATTTGAAAATGCAATGAAAATAAAAATACTTTAGAATAGAAAACATGGTATATTAAAAGTAAATTTTGACATGTGTTATAAGGGTTGTAACAAATTTAATAACTACAAATAAAATTTATTAAATATGCTAGAAGTATCATTCTTTAGGGGACAAAAACTCCCAACAAAACTAGTCAAAAAAATTGTTGGAACTGCAATATTTATGGATTTAGTCTTCAACATTACTTAAAGTTTCTTAAGGAAAAATCTAAATACATATTTGCACCGCAAGAGGTTACCTAAATATTATTTTAGACAAGCATTACAAAGATATGTATACGCTTCTCTACAACAAATAAAAATGGAAGATAGTACGACACCAATTAGAATCCTTTTGAGGGGAAAAACCTGAGGTAGATTGTCTTCTCAGAAGAAAATTGCAAGGCCACAAATATAGTCGTGTGATGTTGCAAATTGGGAAGGTAGTGTAAAAAATGGAAATGATGGCCTTCAGTGAAATTCTTTTAAATATTTGTGGCGATCACTAATTTTAATGACCCACTAAAAATGAGACTTAGTTATTACATAAAAAATGCAAATAGTACTTGAGACATGATAGTTGATGTGAAAAACAAATTCCAGAGTCCCGATATTCCAAATTTCAACATGGAACAACAAAGTGACTTTATCCCTAAATGTCTTCCCTATCCAATAAGTTTATGCATTTGACCAAAATCTAACATATGTGTAAAACATTTAGATGTCCACATCGGTGAATGCACAATAAGAATTCTCGGCCTGTAAATGAAATATGGAGCTTCGGTTTGTAAATTTGAGTGCCTAGTAATAAATTAGAGTGAGAAAACATGAAAATTTCCTTCGTATATTTTTCAAACTGCGGGTTCATGATTTCCATAGGGAAAGAAAAGGGTCCAAAAAATAGTGGGGGAAAAATAATATTTTGGCCCAACTGGATGTTCTCATTAGATGCCAAATCCTCACGGGTAATAAATATGTAATTAAACAAAGGGAAATACAATGCCCATAATCATGAAACAAAAACATAGACCTGCATCAAAAGATATGATTGTGCAGAGAAATTTAAAAAAAGTGTGTTTATTTTAGTAAGGGAATCTACAATAGATAGAAATACAGGACATGCTCTTCCTTGCCCATTACATATGACCATATTTAGGTGGTGGTGGTTGTGTTTTCTTGTTTAATTCCACATGGGCTCCATGTCGGTGCCCCATTTCCATTCGTTGTTTAGGTTTTTTGCATCATCGTCCAAGTAGAGTCTTCATCACCATGTTGCTATAATGAAAATAATCATAAACATCGTACCTTTTATCACCATTTATTTTAAAAATTAGGGTTTTGGTGCTCAAAATAGTCTCATCCCATTTTGCCATTGAAATCTATCGATTTACGGTCTCTGTCACATTTTATCTTCCCGTGTTGTGCCTGAAAAGTCTCCTCCTTCCTTTTGTTGCCATAATCAGTCCCTTCCTGGGTCGAGAATCACTTAAAGATCCAAAATTTATTCCTCGTTTCTCTATTCATCTGAAAAAGTTTGTATTTGGGTTTAAAAACTCGGGTTGTCCCATTGTTTCCATTTTCCACAGTCGAGATTTGTTGTCGTTTTCATTTTTGTCCTAAATACTTGAAGAAAATGAGTGGATGTAGCTCGGGGGAAAGTATTTAAACCTTGTAACATTTCGTAAATTCTCTGTCCTTAGAGAAAATTCCATTTCCGGGCTCAAATGGTTGTTTTTCTGCTTTTTACGGTTTGACAGGTGCTCCTCCTAGTCAAATTTACACCTTTGGATCAATAGAAAATGTGGCCCTTTTTGGTTGGACATGGCTTGACGGGGTACTTTAAAAATTCTATGGTCCACCTCGACCCAAAACCTATCCATGTGGAAGAACGGCGCTCGTTTGAAGGTTCACTGTTTATGTTTTCTTTGGCATTGCGTCGGACGGGACAGGGACACGTGGAGGGACCGCGCATGTTTGGGACCGTCCCTTGAGTTTTATTTTAAAGAAGCACCAGGATGACACTTGGAGGACTCCGCTCACTTTGCATTTTTCTTGGAATTTTCAATGGCCAAAGGAGATTGCCTTGGACCCTGACACATGGCGCCTTCCACTTAGCTTTAAGCCTTCAAACAAATTTTGTCGGGTCAGGACATGTGGCAAGCCCGCGCTCATTCAAGGTCTCAACTTTTGGGGACCATCTCAAGATGCACCATTATGACGCATGGTAGTTTGAAAAGTCAAAAGGGCGGGGAAGCGGGCCATTGGGGGCAACTTGGATTTTTTTCCTCTTAAGGATTAAAATATCAAAATGGCCCGCAAGCCTAACAAAAGGGAGGTCAAGGTTGGCTTTGAAAATTCAAAGGGACCAAGAAAGTGGACCATCAGAGGCAACTTGGATTTTTTTCCTCTTGTCATCAAAAGGATTAAAACATCAAAATGGCATGCAGGCCCAACAAAGGATCAGTCAAAATTTTCATTGAGTCAACGGCAGAGGTGCAGACTTTCGAGGGAAATTCTGAAAATTTTCCTTTTGTCAAAAAAGGAGCTAAAGTATAAAAAGAGATCACGTTTCCACTGGGACCCACGTTGGGACACATGTCATACCCATTTTTCAAAGGCGAAGGGGCATAGCAAAATGAGAATTTTTTTCCATTTTTCAAAAAGTTGTAAAAGGCAAAAAGGAACCCCCGTGCCCATTTTAATTTGGATCTTCCATGTGGATGGTCCAAAATCAAAATAGAGATCAACGACAGTTGTGCGTTTGTATCTGATTATCCCGCCATTTTTACTCAAAAGCTCCTAGAGATGCAAGTCTTCATAATTTCTTGATGTCTCCTACACGCTAAACAGAGAGGAACATAAATTTTATATCTGGGTTTGGTGGGGAAGATCTGGAGACGTCTTTCGCCATTAAAATGATCTAACTATCAGGCTCAATCTGATCTTCTGGTTTTTCCCTTCTGGGCCTGCAAATAAACATATTTGACAGATTAGGGGTGGAAGTGGTTGGTACAAGAGACGAAGAGTGATCTACCAGATAAGGAGTTGAATGCTGAGATTTTTGAAGAGATTTCCCCCCTGAGTGCCTGACACCTTTTTGCAAATCAGATTCTGGGAATCGCGATCGATATCATAGCGAGCACTAGTACACTCAATGTTTGGGTTTTTGGGCTGAAAACTTTTTTGTAAAATGTTATAAATTGCATGAATTTATCGTGTAAATGGCTAGAGTGTTAGAGGTCGGGACTGATTTTCTAAGAGAAAAGCTTGATAGAGCCCGTCTTTCTGAGAAACATATTTATCTCTTTTGTATTAAATTTGATAGTGTCAAGGTGGTTGCGACTGTACAACCATTGACAAGCTCTGAGATTGTTCTAGAAACTTTCCCTTGTTGATGAATTTAATCAAACTCAAGTTATATTCTGTGTTGATCTTGAGTAAAAATGTGCCTACTTCATTTCTGAATGTCTACAAATAGTTTTCTTGTTCCCGTTGTAATCTTACATTGAAATTTTTGTGAATCACACAAGATCTTATCCTTGTGATAGTTTGGTGGCATGTGCAATTTCATTTATCAGAAGAGAGTTCATTTGATAGTGAAATAAACAAATTTAAAATCACTGTGACTCCTAGCATGACTATAAGATTGTTTGTTAGCCTTTGAGGGTATCTTAGGCATGATAAAACAGAGATTGATAATGTTTAATTAACTTTTAAATTTGAGCCTTCATATTGGATTCTTAAATTTTGTGTGATAGCGTACTGATCTAGGCCTCCATTGAAGCACATATTCTAGTTAAAGGAACATTTTAGTTATTTTGAAGCATTTTGCTGTCTAAGCTTTCCATTTTTGTAAGAGTTCTCAAAGATATGGAAAATCAAGTTCATTCCGCCTCACCTCCCACCAAAATTCATTTAAAAACAACCAATCTTACTTGTACTACCCCTGTTTGTCCTATGTGTGCATAAATGGATAATTTCTATCACCAAAACATGCAGAAGAAATCAGGTTTTCATTGTCTTTAGTAGCCTAAAACCTTGCCTAGGAAATATCTCCATTATCTAGAGTGACAACTTGTGAGAGCTAGGTTTTGTTTTATTGATCATATTTTCTTCAAGGTCTCCTCAATAAATTTACAAGGAAGGATATCTCCATCTCCTCCACAAATAGTAGGCTACAAAAGGGTCCTCTCACCCTAGTTGAAAGGCACGCCATAAAGTAGTGAGGATAGGTCAAATCCTCTTGAGGGTGTTACCCATTTCTCCACATCTGAGTGACAAAGAGCAAGCTGCATTTCATCCCCGGCTACAAAACAACACACTACATGCAGATATTTCACCTCAGATATTTTTACCTCTCACCTGAAACACATACATGTTATATGGCATTTGCGTTGTCACATCCATGTCGTCGCATCCCACAAAGGAGAGAAATGTGCAAAGACCCTTCCTGATTCCTTGCATGCCGCCGCCACTACCACATCCTTTGTCACCGCTGAGCCCTGACGATTGATACTGTGACATTTTTTCTGTAAGTTTCTCTTACAAAGCATAACACTACGATTGTTAAGATGGCATAATTTATGCCTTATTTATAGATGTTACGAGATGGAGAATGTCACGTGTTTTATGGGCACCCTTTATTGATGCCCTTATGATTATCCCATCTACAACGTAGATGAAGGATTGTGCCTTTATGTACTACTCATCCAAATTTGAAGCAAATATATGTGCCAAAAATTCAAACAATTGTGATGTACATTGATCAACAACTAAGAATATTTTGATGGATGTCCATGTTCTGATTTACCCACAAGCATTAATATCTACTACATTGTCATAAGGCCCCACGGGGTTTTCCACTGTGGAAAAAGGCCTTGGATGTAATGACGAATAAATAGCTATGACATGGTAATGGAATATTAAGCTAACATTATATATGATGACTACATTAAGACCATACAGGGAATATGTGTGAGCAAATGCATACCCTATTAGTCATGCGAAAATGCCCACTCCCTCCCACATTTGGAAATTCCCTTTGCCCATTCATCACCATATTTTTCCCCACAACACTCAATGAAATTCCCTTGTACTTTCCACTCTCCATATAATAAGTGAGAGTCATGAATTGGTTGAATTATCCCTACAATGAAATCCCTAAGCTCTACCCATAAGGTTTGTTTTTGGGTGTGGATTTTCTATAAGAGGGTTGTCAATTATGTAGACTAGACCGAATACAGGAGTCCCCAATGAAATATTCACATACTTATGTGGTGCCACTTGAATAAATGAGGCATTCTTTCCGAATGACAATGTCATGCATATAGAATTCCAAATGGGTCACCTTCTCCTTGAAAATTGAATGCCCGCTATTCACATTCACAAATTTTTCTAACCAAAAACATACCGGTAATGTCATCATAACACTATTTGTCTTTATGGCGGACAACACTAAAAAAAGAGGAGGATTTGTAGTCTCATTAAAACAAACAATTCATAAATTTCTCTATATAATGGGGAAGAGGCTTCCGCCTTGGATTCAACCGCCCCTAGTCAAGACGACATTGATGATCTACAAACCTTGGTGTCTTAAAGTCTAAACATGTCATAGGAAAATGTAACTGTGGAGATAAAATTATGTAGTTGAGCAGAAACCTCGACCATTAATAGGACCATGTTCATTACGTTCGGTCAATATCGGGTTCAAAATATTACTTAATATGCATAATTTTGCTTAGACAATCACTTGTAGAGAATACATTTAACAACGATACATGTAATTTTTATAAATAATTATAAAATTTAATTTAACAACATAATTCTATTGAAAATCATTTCATTTTTTTATTGATTCTTGTTATTCTAAATAAATCGAATTCATTTTAGAATACGTGTGTTTCAATTAACCAGCTCATCCGCAAACTGGTCAAGAACTATCATTTCCCTGATAGTTGTTATTCTCTAAGCGTTTTCATTTCCTTCTAAAATTTTCTTTTAAAAAGGTCAAAAATGTCTAGGATGGACGTCAAATATCATCTCTACTTTCAAATCATCTTACGCAAAAACAAATATATTTCTTTCTCCCTCTTACAATATTTTAAAATTTAAAACTTGCTTGCAATTTTTGTAATTATCCTAATCCAACATTACTCCCTCAAATCTATTAATAAATATATTCAGTATCCCACCTCATGTTTTTTTTCATGAAAAATATCTTATATTATATTAAATGCAACATGATACAATATTCTCTCAACAAAAAAAGCATGCATTATAAGAACACGCCCCAAAGCCTCAAGCACACAAGGCAAATCCCAAGTAAAACAACAAAACAAAAACTACATAGGGGTCCAAGGAGAACCAAAAACAAAGTTACTCAGGTCCACCGAATAATGAGAAACATAGGAGTATCAAATTTGGCACCCCTTCTTCTCCTTAGAACACGTGACAACAGTCCATGATGCCTGTTGGGGTGTCAGGGCAAGAGGAGAATCAAGGCATGGGCTATCCTAAGTGGGGTCAGAATCAGAAGACTTAGATACATGCATCCATTTGGCACCACTGCCAGCAGGGGGAATCTCAACAAACATATCTTCTGAATTTTTGGGGTGAGAGCATTCTTTAACTTCCAGCGCTACAAATGACTGCCAAGCCTTTAGGCCACGAAGATAACCTTGTTACTCTTTTTCTTTTTATGCAGCGCGCAAGCCTCTTGAATGTGCACAATTTGATGGCATAATTGGCATTGAAAGGACATGTTCTCGTAGTCGAGGACTTATATCCATTTGAATTCATCATGGATTAACTCTAACTCTTCTATAAGACCTTTTTTGAGATTTACCTCAATACAAATACGTGCAGTAGGTGAACAACCCTTATTTGGGCCATTCATTATCCATCTTAATGAACTGATTGAGATTGCATCACCAATAGCAACACAAGTATCAAAATACGAAAATCATGGAGTGATAAAAAGGCCAGCCCCTACCCCAAAACTAGGGACCCTCATTAAGAATTCGTTGACCCTTCGTGGGAGAGAAGAAATGAACAATAAAAAACCCTTTATGCACAGTTGAATCTGACAGTCATGGGACCAAGTAGAAAATATCCATTTGATGTAGATCTTTTGACTGAGACCAAAATCCATTAAATCGAAAAATAAGGGAAAAATCTTTGAGATCATAGATCGATTCAGTTAACTCTAAGAATGACAACATAACTACCTAGAGTGGCCGCAGATTTTTCCACAATATAAAGCGCATTTGGAACCCCAATAAAACCTTATCTTTGTTTACCTGTTAATGAAATCTTCTCGAGATTACAAGAAACAACCGTCACGAGGGATTTTATAGGTGTTTGGGTAGAACCGCTACCTAGGCTATGAGACCTGTTGTTGTCATTGGCCTGCACCTGCCTGCATGAGCCATTAGGGTTTGAAGCCATTCTTCCATCATTGTTGATCTTAACCAAAAAATTAAGCACTTCAATGTTTAGGGTTTTTCCCAACTCATGGTTATTGATTTCCTACCTATTTCAAAGTTTATATTGAACTCGTTACCATTTCACAAATACCAAATTATTTTAAAATATATTTCCAAAATTATAAAAAAAATTAATGTATATAAGGAAAAACAAATAAAGGAATTATTACTGACATTCAAAACCTCTTTAACAAACATACTAGAACTAAACTTTACATATAAATTAATATATGAATGATTTTTTAATGGAATTAATTATAATTAAAGACGACATAATTTAGGGTATTTTGGGTTTTGACAAAATTTGCATGGAAAAAATAAATAATCATTCATTGGAAAATGCGTCTGATCATGCTACAGATTTAAGATAAACACAAAAAAAATGGTGGATAATCACGTGTATTTTGAGCTCATTTTTCCTGTATTCATTTTACCGACAAACATTTCCAGGCCTTCTTGTCAGTGAACCTCACCCCTCTTGTGGTTAAAACGAGAGTTTTGGTCAATGGTGATTGTTCGACGTTCATGCACGGGCTTCACCCATAGCCATTGATATCCACTGTTTATTGTTAGACGACCCTGTGGTTTCTCAACATGAGTGTTATGAGATGAATACAGAGGATGAGAATGGATGATAGAGATGTCGATCATATAGTACAAGATAGAAATAAGTCATTTTTATGTCAGAAGAGTACTATTAAAACCAAGTAAAGTTGTGAATGAGGTCACTCAGAGAAGATGCTTGTTTAGAATTGTTTCTAAGGCAAAAGGAAAATGTTGTAATGTTGTCATTGATAAGTGGCATCACAAAAAATATTGTGTCTTTTGAAATGGTAGAGAAGATTGGATTAAAAACTACCATGCACCCCAATCCATATCAAGTCTCGTGGATGCAGAATGGTCACCATATTCTTGTTAGGGAACAATGTCAGGTAGAGTTTCATATTGGGAGGTATAAAGACAAAGTTTTTTGTGATTTGGTTCCAATGGATGTTTTTTAGGTGTTGTTGGGCAGACCATGGCAGTATGACAAGAAATCAGTGCATGATGGAAAGAAGAACACCTACACTATTGTAGCATCAACAAGGGTTAGCGATACACTTTTACCTATTAAAGGATAATATGAACCAAAAAGAGGGTTAGTAATGATGTTATCAACAAAAAGATACTTGGTGAAAACAAAAGAGGCATGTGAAAAGGAAATTATGAAGATTGTTACGCCTTACAAATATGATTTGATAACTTATTTTATAGGTATGAAGGAAGAAACAAATTTTCAGTTTTGTGAGAGGATAAGAAAGCTTGAAGAGAAAATGTTTTGTGAGATTAATTAAGGGAGAGAGAGAGAGAGCAGGAGCAAAGGAAAAAGTAGTTTATGAAGGGAATGAACAAGAGGATGGAAAAGTCCTAGAAGAAGCATTATAGTTGTTTCTACAAACTTGTCATGGCAAGCATGTTGTAGTGCATAGAAAAGAACTCAAAGATCATAATGAAGAGAGAACTAAATAGATATTATAGGGAAGCAAGAGGAAAGTGAAAGAGAGAGAAGACAAACATATAGTGAAGTGCTTGATCAACCAAAATAATAACACGTGAATGATGAACTAGTGAATGAGAAGGAAAAATATGAAAAAAAGAGTGATATGGTGATAAGTATACTGAAGATGATGAATGAGGAAGTCATGTATGGAGTTGTAAAGTAACAAAATATGAAAAAGATAGAAGAGGCATTCAAGCCTCAATTTTCTTATTCTAACTTTGTTTCAAGTTTTAAATGTTCACATCCTAATGAAGTGGATGAAAATATGAATCATTTGGGGATAGCTATGAAGAAATCAATCTTTGAACAAGAAGGAAACAACCTTAAAGGGAGTACCAAAACAGGTTTAGTGATCAATATAGAGGTGGAAAAGTCAGGAGAAGGTAATTTTTGCAAGCAACAACTAGTGTATCTCAATCTTGAGAGAAAAATAATTTAGAAAAGACTAGGAGAATATAATGGAAACAATTCACCAATCATATATGATGGAGATTCATGTCATATAAGGATGGAGCAAATGCATTCTTTCAAACACAAGGTGGAGAATAAAAAATCCAATCATATAACCATTCTTTATCTCAATAATATGATTAAAAAGCATATGAGAAGCATTAAAGAGATGAAAAAAAAGTGGGAAGCATGGTATACAATCAAGATCCACCTCTAGAAGGTCATCATCAGCTAGAAACAAAGAAAAAAAAGAATAAATTTGCAAACAAAGTTATAGGAAAACTCTTTTTTCCCTCGGAGTATGATGTAGGAGCATCTAATCCCAACTTACACATATGGATAACAACATGCAATTATGGATTTTAGTCATTCAATTTTGTCTTGGATGGTTTATTTAGTCATTTTTACTCATTTAGGTGTGATAGGATGTAACTAGTCCTTCACAATTTCAAACTTTGTAATTAACTCCAAAATATGCAAATTTGAAATGTGAAGACATTTGTGCTTTGTCTTGGATTTTGATGATCTCTTTAGGTTATCCATGATTATCTTGCAAGTAAATTGACCTCTAAAGGTCTAGAAAGCATATTTTGTGTGTTATAGACTTAGCACTTGGAGTCCTAGTTGAGTGTCTTTAGTGGTTTGCAAGAATATATCATGTGACCAAGGGGTCGAGAGGTTAAGATTCAGTTGGAGGGACTTGTGAACATATTAAAACCTCAATGTAACCAATCGAGACTCATTCCATTCGAATGAGAATCAGAAACAAACTCTAAGGAGGTAAAATGAAGAAGTGTTGTTGTGTATACACAATGTGGTTCTTGCACGACAGTTGAAATGATTTTGTAAAATCTTCTAATGGTTCTTTAACAAGTGCATGTATTGGTTTTGATTGGTAAGAAGTAATTGTTGTTGAATATTTAATGTTTTCTATATGAACTTAATGTATTAGCATAGATACAACTCCTAATGGGAATGTATAGAATTGTAGCAGAACATATTGGAACCTAACCAGTTTGAAAAGGGATCAAATTGGAAATTATTGTGTGAAGAGTAACAAGTTACAAAATAGGGAAGACTCTAACAAGGTAAGCACATTCCATTTAATCCCTAAAGATCTCACAATAGAGTTAGAAGTGGAAGTTTGAATTGAAACCCGTGGAAACCAGACCACCCTGTCCTAGGAGGAAGAGTAGATGGAAACTGAATAGATCATACAAGAAAAGATCAAAGGGGTCATCACTGGTAAGTTTATAACTAAGAAGAGACTTGCAAAAACCCTATAAAGGAAGGAGAGACCTTGAATTTGATTATAGTGATTGGTGTTGCAAAATATTCATTATTGGCTCATATAGAAACCCAAAGTAGGGTTTGGTGAGGGTAAGTTATTTGAAGGTTTTAATGGTTGTCATAGATCTCATAATTTTTTACTTTTCATCTAAATACTTTTCCCTAACAGATGTATGAATTTTTAGGGATTAATCTATCTTCAATGAGTCATTTTGTATGACAATTTTTTTAGAAACCTGTAGGAGATAACATTGGAGGAGAAGATAGAGGTAAATATGAAGGTGGATGGAAAACTATAAGGAATTGGGTCTTCAAACTGAATACATATGACCTAGAAAATTTGTAGAAGCATTCTAAAATTCTATGGAGTTGTGAATATATTTTATCTTTCTCCTCTCAAAGAAATCTGAAGCATGGAAGCTATGCAGGTGTATTGAACAGTCAGGGTTAGCAAAGAATGGTTGATACAATGTCAAGGTCTTCTCTTGGATGACGTTTAATTCTTAGATACGATGAATAAATGACTTGAACATTCCTGCCAATTCATCATCTTAATCATCTATAATAAACTTAAAATATAATGCCATTTTAACAGTCGTTTAACTATATGAATGAATTTTTGAAATAAAAAAAATCTAATTTCGACAACCAATTATGTAATTAAGGAAGAAAAAATTCACACCTATATTGTAATAGAATATAAAAACATCATTTCTTTATTTTTCGTTTTAACATTTTGATTCATATTAATTTTGATTTTAGTTGGTCTATCTCAAACTTATGTTACTAGAGAAAAAATCATTTGAAAATGAATTAAAAATAAAAATACTTTAGAATAGAAAACATGGTATATTAAAAGTAAATTTTGACATGTGTTGTAAAGGCCATAACAAATTCAATAGCTTCATGTTGATTTGTGGAGCTAACTTACTTCGGATTAGCATGCAATATGAAACTTGGTGGAAAATACAATAACTGACATCAATTAAGGAGAGACCGACATCAGTCACCTATGACCGACATCGGCCAGGCAAGGAGGAACTAGCATCAGTTAGGGCTAATTGACATCGGTTACCTGTGTGGGGGTGTTTTATTTAAATATCGGGAATTAGATCTATTTTTAGTATTAAAGAAGATGTATTGGTTGTAATTACATGGCTAAGTGCCCTAAGATTGTATACGCCTATATAAGCATGAAAACTAGGGTTTAGAAGTAAGAATTAAAAAGAACTTGCAAAAATTGATGATTATTGTGGGAATAAATGTGAGAGAGAGAATTTGTGGAGAAGAAGAAAAACCTTGAGTGAAAGAAATTATTGTACATCTAAGAGGTTTGGAAGATTGTAGATCTTCAATTGTATATCTTGTCAAAGCTTTAGATAATAGATTGGCTTGTTTCTTGGTGGACGTAGCCCACATTGGGTGAACCAAGTTAAATCTAGTGTTGATTTTTATCTCTTGTTTTGTATATTTCTTCTGGTAGAATATCCACTTTTATTTGCATGTATGCTTAGATCTGATATATTATCTATACAACTGGTGTGCTAACCCCAACAAATGGTATCAGAGCTTTGTTTGAGGGTTTTTTGTGTTGACAGATTTACTCATGGAGGGTTTTCTGACTGAGTGGGAGCTACAGTAATGGCAGAAGAAAACAAATACAAGGTAGTAAATTTTGGTGGCCGAAATTATCAATCATGGAAGATGCAGAGTGAGGATTATCTGTATCAAAGAGCATTGTACTTACCATTGGATGAAAAGTCTAGACCTACGAAGATGAATGATGAAGAATGGAAGATTCTTGACAGAAATCCTTTGGGATCTATAAGATTGAGCCTGATAGCATAAGTGGCTTCCAATATTATAGAAGTGACTTCTATGGTAGAGTTAATGAAATATATTGCTAATTTATATGAAAAACCTAGTGCTTCAAATAAAGTTTATTTGATGAAGAAACTATATAGTTCTAAGATACATAAAGGTGGATCTGCATCTAGTCATTTGAATGATTGCAAATCTAGTGTAAATCAGTAAAAATTTGTTGATATTCCATTTGATGATGAAGTGAAAGCATTTTTATTCTTATGTTCTATTCTTGATAGTTGGGATAACTTGGTAATAGTTTTTAGTAATATAGCATATGATAATAATATTTTGAAGTTTGATGATGTGGTTAGTATAATTTTGAATGAAAAAATTCATAGGAAAGGTATAGAGGAATCATCTGGGAATGTTTTGAATGTAGAAAGCATAGGCATACATAAGGAGAGATCCAAGAGTAAGAGTAATGGGAAATCAAAGTCAAGGGATAATATATATAAATCCAGAGGTAAGGGAATTACTTATTGGGAATGTGGAAAGAAAGGACATGCAAAGAAATATTGTTGATCAAAGGATAAAGATAACCAACAACCAGACAAAGGTAAAGAAGCAAATCTTACTATAGCAGAGGTAATGCAAGATGCTCTTATTCTTTCTTTACATAATAGAATTGAATTATGGGTTTTAGATTCACGAGCTTCTTTCCATGTAACCCCTAATAAGGGTTATTTCAGAAATTACGTCCAGGGCAATTTTGGACATGTTTATTTGGGTGAAGATGAACCTTGCAGTATTACTGGTAAAGGGGAAGTTCATTTAAAATTACAGAATGGAAATACATGGGTATTGAAAGATGTGAGGCATGTGTCAAGCCTCAAGAGGAATCTTATTTCTGCAGGGTAAGTAGGTGAAGCTGGTTGTATGGCTACATTCACAACAGACTCTTGGAAAGTCACCAAGGGTGCTTTTGTTGTGGCAAGAGGTAAGAAGGTAGCACCGTTATATTTATCTACTTGTGTTACTGATTATTTTTCTGCATTATCTACTTTAGATTCAGATGCATGTATGTGGCATAATCGGTTGGGCCATATAAGTCAAAAAGGAATGCAGATATTAAAGGTTAAGGGTAAGTTATTAGATTTGAAATATCTAGATCTTGATTTCTGTGAGCATTGTATCTTTGGAAAGAAAAAAAGAGTGAGATTTCTCAAAGTTGGGGCAACTAAAAAGGAGCAAAAATTGGATCTTGTGCACTCAGATGTGTGGGGACCAGCTCAGGTAGCTTCTCATGGAGGATCTCATTATTATGTTACTTTCATTGATGATACTACAAGAAAGTTATGGATTTATTATATTAAACGTAAATATGATGTTTTTTACCCTTTTAAAAGATGGAAATCCCTTGTTGAGAATGAATCAATTTAAAAGTTAAAGTGCCTTAGATCTGACAATGGTGGTGAATATTGTAGTAAGGATTTCAATGATTATTATTCAGTGAATGGGATATGTAGAGGAAGAACAGTTCCAAGAACAACGCAAGAGAATACTGTTATAGAAATAATGAACAGGAAAATCATGGAACGTGATAGAAGTATGAGGATACATTTTAGATTTCCTTTACAGCTTTTGGCAGAAGCAGTTGATACAGCAGTTTATTTGATCAACCATGGGCCTTCAATAGGAATACTAGAGGAAGCTTGGACTGGAAAAGAGGTAGATCTTTCTTTTCTTAAAATTTTTGGTTCATAAGTTTTGTGCATATTGATAAGGAAAATAGGATAAAGTTGGATGAAAAATCCAAGAGATGCACTTTCATTGGTTATGGGTCTGGTGATTTCAGATTTTGTTTTTGGGATTTAGAGAATTCTAAAATTATTATGAGTCGTGACATTGAATGGAATGAAAAGAGAATGTATAGGGATCAAATTTTGGCACCCAATGACAAACGGGTTGAGAAGTTTGTGAATGAAAATGAACTCTCAGATTTAAAAGTAATACCGACAGGGTTACACAGTAACTGGTGTCGGTTGACCTCTGACCAACATCGATCAGTAGAACCAGTATCAGTTACAGAAGATCCCAACCAGCATCAGTTAGCAAAATCGATGTTGGTAACAAGTGACCGGCGTCAGTCACTGACATATTTGGATACAAATTTCCAAGAGGTCTAGAATGAGCATCCGATACCCCAAACTCCTGTGAGAAGGTCACAAAGGGTAAGTAAACCTCCAGAAATATTTACACCATCTCTATTTTATTTATTATTGACTAATAATGGTGAACCAGAGATTTTTAAAGAAGAAATGCATGATAAGACCCACATCCAGTGGGAGCATGGCATGGATGAGGAGATGGAATCCTTGGAACAGAACCAGACTTGGGATTTGGTTAATTTTCCAGCAAGTAAGAGGACATTATAGACCAAGTGGGTTTACAGGATCAAAGAAGAAGAGGGTGGACAGAAAAGGTACAAGGAAAGGCTTGTAGTAAAGGGATTTGCACATAAAGTAGGTATTGAATTTGGTGAAATATTTTCTCTTGTTGTTAAGATGACTTCTGTTTGTATTGTATTGAGTTTAGTTGCATTGTATGATTTGCATTTAGAGCAACTAGATGTGAAGACGGATTTCCTTGATGGTGATTTGGATGAAAATATTTATATGCAGTAGTGGATTAGGTATGACGTCAAGGGTAAGGAGAAATTATTGTGTAGGTTGAAAAATATTCTATATGGGCTCAAGAAAGATCCAAGGTAATGGTACATGAAGTTTGATATTTTATGCATAAGCATAGTTACTTGAGATGTGAATCTGACCACTGTGTTTATTTAAAGAAGCTTGAAAATGGTAGCTATATTATTTTGTTAATGTATGTGGACGATATGTTTATTGCATGACATTGGTGAGCTTAAGGGAAAGCTAGCTCACACATTTTTTATGAAGGATTTAGGAGCTATAAAAAAAATCCTTGACATACAAATACTCAAAGACAAGAAAAACAAGAAGTTGTATTTGTCTTAGGAGGATTATATCTACAAGGTGTTAGAAAGGTTCAAGATGCAGAATGCAAAACCCGTTAGTACACCTATGGTTGGACACTTCAAATTGAGTAAAGATCAGTGTCCATCATCATATAAGGAGGTCAGATATATGACATGAGTGCCATATGCTTCAGCAGTTGGGAGTCTTATGTATGTTATGGTTTGTACCAAACCATACATTGCACAGGCAGTGGGAGTTGTGAGTAGATATGTGGCCAATCCAGGTAAAGAGCATTGGAAAGCAGTCTAATGGATACTCAGGTATTTGAAAGGGACATCTAGCATGCAATTATGCTATGGAGGTTTGAATATTTTATTATTTGGCTATGTTGATTTGGATATGGATGGTAGGAGGAACACTACTGGATATAATTTCAGAGTAGGTGGGACGACAGTTAGCTGGATTTCAAGATTGCAGAAGGTTTTGGCTTTGTCTACTACAGAGGCGGAGTATGTTGCAGCTATAAAAGCTAGCAAGGAGATGATATGGATGAGTAGGTTCATGAAAGAGTTGAGAAAGGAGAAAGATGATTGAAAATTGTTCAGTAACAGTCAGAGTGCAATTCATTTGGCAAAGAACTCAGCGTTTCATTCAAGAACAAAAAACATTCAGTTGAGGTATCACTTCATATGGTAGGTATTGGAGGATAGAAAACTGAAACGAGAGAAGATTCATATGAGTAAGAATCCTATGGATATGATAACGAAGCCATTAGCAAAGGAGAAGTTGGATCTATAATACCCTTATGTTGGTCGTCGAGTTTGAGACTTGAAGAGGAAGAAACAAAGCTCAAGAAGGATCTAAGAATGACGATGTACATGTATGGTGCAGTATTTAATCTCTAAGTGAGAGATTGTTGAGTTGTGGAGCTCAATTACTTCGGATTAGCATGCAATATGAAACTTGCTGGAAAATACAGCAACTGACATTGGTTAAGGAAGGACTGACATCGATCACCTATGACCAACATCGGTTAGGCAAGGAGGAACCGACGTTGGTTAGGGCTAACTGCCATTGGTTACATGTGCGGGAGTGTTTTATTTAACTCTCGGAAATTATATCTATTCTTAGTATTAAAGCAAATCTATTGATTGTAATTGCATGGCTAAGTTCCCTAAGTTTGTATATGCCTATATAAGCATGAAATTTAGGGTTTAGAAGTAAGAATTAAGAAGAACTTGCAAAATTTGATGATTATTGTGAGAATAATTGTGAGAGAGAGAATTCTTCGAGAAGAAGCAAAATCTTGAGTGAAAGAAAGTACTGTACATCTAAGAGGTGTGGAAAATTGTAGATCTTTAATTGTATATCTTATCAAAGCTTTGTATAATAAATTGGCTTGTTTCTTGGTGGATGTAGCCCATACTGGGTGAACCACATTAAATATGGTGCTGATTTATATCTCTTGTTTTGTATATTTCTTCTATTAGAATATCCGCTTATATTTGCATGTATGCTTAGATCTGATATATTATCTGTACAACTGGTGCGCTAACCCCAACACTTAAAATAAAATTTATTTTTATGTTCTAAGTATCGTTATTTAGGGGACAAAGAGTCCCAACAAAACTAGTTAAAAAATTTGTTGGAACTGCAATATTTATGCATTTAATCTTCAACATTATTTAAAGATTCTTAAGGAAAAATTTGTATACATATTCACACCGCAAGAGGTTACCTAAATATTATTTTAGACAAGCATTACAAATATATGTATACGCTTCTCTACAAAAAATAAAAATGGAAAATAGTACGAGACTGATTAGAACCCTTTTGAGGGGAAATCCCTGAGGCAGATTGTCTTCTCAGAAGATAACTACAAGGCTCCAAATATAGTCATGTGATGTTGCAAAATGGGAAGGCAGTGTAAAAAATGGAAATGATGGCCTTCGGTGACAAATTTTTAAATATTTGTGGCAATCACTAATTCTAATGACCCACTAAAAATTAGACTTAGTTATTACAAAAAAATGCAAATAGTACTTGGGACATGATAGTTGATGTGAAAAACAAATTCCAGTGTCCCGATATTCCAAATTTCAATATGGAACAACAAAGTAACATTATCCCGAAATGTCTTCTCTATCCAATAAATTAATGCATTTGACCAAAATCTAACATATCTGAAAAAACATTTAGATGTCCACATCAACGAATGCATAACAAAACTTATTGGTCTGTAAATGAAATATGGAGCGTGACTTTACAAATTCGAGTGCCTAGTAATAAATTAGAGCGAGAAAGCATGAAAAATTCCTTCATATATTTTTAAAACTGTGGGTTCATGATTTCCATAGGGAAAGAAAAGGGACCAAAAAATAGTGGGGGAAAAATAATATATTGGTCCAGTTAGACATGCTCATTAGTCGCCAAATCCTCATGGGAATAAATAACTAAATAAAAAAAAAGGGAAAGACAATGCATAATCACAAGCACAAACACATGCATGCATCAAAAGATATGATTGTGCAGAGAAATTAAAAAAAAAAAACGTGTGGTTATTAGTAAGGGCATCCACAATAGATAGAAATACATGACATGCTCTTCCCTTCCCATTGCATATGACCATACTTAGGTGGTGGTGGTTATGTTTTCTTGTTTACTTCCACATGGACTCCACGTCGATGCACCATTTCCATTTGATGTTTTAGTTTTTTGCATCATCTTTCGAGTAGAATCGTCATCACCATTTGCTACAATGCAAATAATCATAAACATTGTACATTCTATCACCATTTCTTTTGAAAATTAGGGTTTACTCCTGACCAAAGACATGTGGATGGTTTACATTAATTTGTACGTCCATGTCCCTTTAAATGTGAATTCGATCATAACCATAAAGATCATTAATAGGCACATAAGACATGGTGAGCACACATAGCATCACCCATTTTCCTTCCCTCACGCGGGGGGGGGGGGGGGGGGGGGTTCACTATAGTATTTCTTCTTTAAAACATACAACACACGTATTAGCTAATAAAATAGTCTCAAATATATTTCTTCTCCATAATAGACTACACACTTATCAGATGACAAAATAGTTTCAAATACATTCTCATGCGAGCAAATACCACACAAATAATCGACACCACATCAGTAAATGTCTACATGCATCCCAACGACATTAACCACGAAGTGCTGATCAAGGGCTACTGGATTATAAATAATTCTTGAGGCACAAACTGGGGAATAAATGGATATTTTTATCTCAGAAGAAACACATACTTGTCATATGGTGTTTTTGTTGTGAAAGCCATGACGTCGCACCCCAAAAAGGAGGGAACTGTTCCTAGCCTCTTCCCGATGCCTAGCGTGCTACCACGGCCTGTACATCCTCCATTGTTGCCAAGCCTTGATGATGTGTACTAATGACTTTTTTTGGTTTTGTTTCTCTGACGAGACAAGGCGCTGCATTTTCAAGATGGCAGAATTTTGACTTATTTATAGATGTTGCCAGTTGGAGAATTTCATGTGTTGTACGTGAACCCTTTATTGATGCCCTTTTGATTATCCCATATGTGACGCCGATGAAGGATTTTGCCTTCAGGCACTACTCATCCAAATTTGAAGCTAATACATGCGCCGAAAATGCAAACAACTGTGATGTACATTGATCAACAATTTAGAATATTTGGATGGACGTCCATGTTCTTATTTACTCGTAACCATTGATATCTACTACATTGTCTTAATGCCCCCAAGGTTTTCCATTATGAAAAATCCTTATATGTAATAAGGAATAGACAGTTGTGACTGGTAATGGAATACAACGGTAACATTATATATGATGACTACATTGGGACCATACAGGGAATATGTATGAGCAAATGCATACCTTATTGCCATGGGAAAATACCCATTCCCTCCCACATTTTGCAATACCCTCTACTCATTCATCACCATATTTTTCCCACAACACTCAACGAACTTCCCTTGTACTTTCCACTCTCCATATAATAAGTGAAAGTAGTGAATTGGTTCCCAATGAAAAATTCATAGCTTCTGAGGTGCCACTTGAACAACCGAGGCATTCTTTCTAATGATAATGTCATGCATATAGAATTCCAAATGGGTCACCTTCTCTTTTAAAATTGAATGTCCACCATTCACATTCATAAATTTTCCCAAGCAAAAACATACCTGTAATGTCACCATAACACCATTTCTCTTCATGGCGGACAACACTGGAAAAAGAGGAGGAATTGCAGTCTCATTAAAACCAACGATTCAGAATTGCTTTATATAATGGGGAAGAGGGTTGTGCCTTGGATTCAACCGCCCCTTGTTAAGACGACATTGAAGATCTACAAACCTCGATGTCTTAAATTCTAAACACGCAAAAGAACGTAACTGTGGAGATCAAATTTTGTAGTTTAGCGGAAACCTCCACCGTTAATGGGCCTTGTTCATTACGTTCAGTCAACATCGGGTTAAAAATATTGCTTAACATGCATAATTTTGCTTATACAATTGTTTTTAGAGAAATAAATTGAACAATGATACATGTAATTTTTATTAATAATTATAAAATTCAGTTCAAATTTAGTTAAAATATGTTGCATATTGAGAAGTAGCCAATGAGAACATTTCTAGGGAGGTGTGTAAATATTATGGAAAAAGTATTGAGTAGCATGAGTTAATCAAAATAGTTACAATCTTAGGAATAATGTTGTATTGCATTTATTTTAAGCCATATAGAAGGTTCTCCTAGCCAGTGGCATTAACTTTTATGTCAGTTGTAGGGTGCTAACAACTAGAACTTACACAACTAAAAGGAACAATTTTTTTTATAGAAAACATGGAGAAATGAGCTTCACTATTATTTATTTTATTATCTATGATGTCAAGGTCTTCGCTTAGACGACATTTAATTCTTAGATACAATGAAGACATGACTTGATCATTCCCACCACTTCATCGTCTTAATCATCTTATAATAAACTTAAAATATAATGTTCTTTTAATAGTCGCTTAACTACATGAATGAACTTTTGAAATCAAAAACATTTGATTTCGACAACCAATTATGTAATTAAAGAAGAAAAAATCCACACATATATCGTAATAGAATATGAAGACCTCATGTCTTTATTTTTGTTTTAACATTATCATTTCTATTAATTTTGATTTTAGTCAGCCGGTCACAAACTTATGTTAATAGAGAAAAAAACATTTGTAAATGCAATGAAAATAAAAATACTTTAGAACATAAAACACATTATATTAAAAGTAAAATTTTACATGTGTTGTAAGGGCCGTATAAAATTTCATAACTTTAAATACAATATATTAAATTTGTCAGAAGTGTCGTTATTTAGGGGACAAAAAATCCCAACAAAATCAATCAAAAAATTTGTTAGAACTGCAATATTTATAGATTGAATCTTTAACATTACTTAAAAAATCTTAAGGAAATATACACATTCACGCCGCAAGAGGTTACATAAATATTATTTTAGACAAGTGTTACATAGATATGTATATGCTTCTCTATAACAAATAAAAATGGAAAATAGTACAACACCGATTAGAACCCTTTTGAGGGGAACAACCCGAGGTAAATTATCTTCTCAGAAGACAACTGCAATGTTGCAGATATAGTCATGAGATGTTGCAAAATGGGAAGGCAGTGTAAAAAAGGGAAATGATGGCCTTCAGTGATAAATTTTTAAATATTTGTGGTGATCACTAATTCTTGTGACCCACTAAAAATGAGACTTAGTTATTACATAAAAAATGCAAATAGTACTTGAGACATGATATTTGATGTGAAAAGCAAATTCCAGAGTCTTGATATTCCAAATTTCAATATGGAACCAAAAAGCAACTTTATCCCTAAATGTCTTCCCTATCCAATAAATTTATGCATTTGACCAAAATCTAACATATCTGCAAAACATTTTGATGTTCGCATCGGTGAATGCATAACAAAAATTATTTCCCTGTAAATAAAATATGGAGCATGGCTTTGCGAATTCCAGTGCCTAGTAATAAATTGGAGTGAGAAAATATGAAAATTTCCTTAGTATATTTTTCGAATTGCGGGATCATGATTTCCAGAGGGAAAGAAAAGAGACCAAAAAATCGTGGGGAAAAAATAATATATTGGCCCAGCTAGATGTGCTCATTAGATACCAAATCCTCATGGGGATAAATAACTAAATAAACAAAGGGAATGATAATGCATAATCACAGGCACAAACACAAACATGCATCGAAAGATATGATTGTGCGGAGAAATTTTAAAAAAAGTGTGTTTGTTTTAGTAAGGACATCCACAACAGGTATAAATACAGGACATACTCTTCCCTTCCCATTGCATATGACCATACTTAGGTGGCGGTGGTTGTGTTTTCTTGGTTACGTTTGCATGGGCTCCACGTCAATGCCCCATTTCCATTCAATGTTTTGGTTTTTGCATCATCGTTTGGGTAGAGTCATCATTGCCATGTTGCTACAACGCAAATAATCATAAACATCGTACCTTCTATCACCATTTCTTTTGGAAATTAAGATTTACTCCTGACCAGAGACATGTGGATGGTCTACATTGATCTGTGTGTCAACGCCCCTTTAAATGTGAATTTGACCTTAACCATAGAGGTCATTGGTAGTCACATAAGTCATGGTGAGCACACATACCATCACCTGTTTTCCTTCCCTCACACTGGGTTTTTTTCACTATAATATTTTTTCTCCGAAACATACAACACATATATCAACTCATAAAGCAGTCTCAAATATATTTCTTCTCCATAACAGACTGCACACTTGTCAGATGATAAAGAAGTCTCAAATACATTCTCATGCGAGAAAATACCACACAAATAATCGACACCACATCATTAAATGGATGCATTCATCCCCGACGAAATTGACCACGTAGTCCTGATCGAGAGCTACTGGATTGTAAACAATTCTTGAGGCACAAATT
Source organism: Taxus chinensis (assembly GCA_019776745.2). Taxonomy (NCBI): domain Eukaryota; kingdom Viridiplantae; phylum Streptophyta; class Pinopsida; order Cupressales; family Taxaceae; genus Taxus; species Taxus chinensis. Next base: position 679,706,721 of record CM034149.1, read on the forward strand.
AGGGGATAAATGGATATTTTTACCTAAGAAGAAACACATACCTGCCATATGGTGTTTTGCGCTGTCAAAGCCATGGCGTCGCACCCCACAAAGGAGGAAACTGCGCCCAGTCCCTTCCCGATGCCTGACGTGCCACCGCCGCCGCCACATCCTCCGTCGTCGCTAAGCCATGACGATGTATACTGTGACATTTTTTCTTTCTGTTTCTCTAACAAGACATGGCGCTGCGTTTTCAAGATGGAAAATTTTTGCCTTATTTATAGATGTTGCAAGCTGGAGAATTTCGTGTGTTGTACGAGAACCTTTAGTGATGCCCTTCTGATTATCCCATCTGCGACGACGATGAAGGATTGTGCCTTTAGGTACTACTAGTCCAAATTTGAAGTGAATACATGCAGCAAAAACACAAACAACAACTGTGATGTAAATTGAATAACGGTTTAGAATATTACCATGTTATGATTTACCCGGAACCATTGATATCTACTACATTTTCATACGGCCCCCGAGGTTGCCACTGTGAAAGAATCCTTGGATGTAACGAGTAATACAGAGCTATGACTGGTAATGGAATATGACAGGTAACATTATATCTGATGACTACATTGGGACCATACAGGGAATATGTGTGAGCGAATGCATACCCTATTACCATGCGAAAATACCCTCTCCCTCACACACTTGGCAATTCCCTCTGCCCATTCATCACCATATTTCTTCCCTAAACATCAACGAAATTCCATTGTACTTTCCACTCTCCATATAATAAGGGAGAGCTATGAATTGGTTGAATTATCCCTACGATGCGAAGGCATACAATCCCTGAACTCTGCACATAAGATTTGTTTTTTGATGTGGCTTTTCTGTAAGAGGGCTGTCAATTACGTAGATTGGACTGAATACAGGAGTCCCCAATGAAAAATTCACAGGCTTCTGCGGTGCCACTTGAACAGTTGAGGAATTCTTTCTGATGACAATGTCATGCATATAGAATTCCAAATTGGTCACCTTCTCCTTTAAAAGTGAATGCCCGCCATTCACATTCACAAATTTGGCCAGCCAAAAACATACCAGTACTGTCACCATAACACCATTTCTCTCCATGGCGGACAACACTGGAAAAAGAGGAGGGATTGCAGTCTCATTAAAACCAACAATTTAGAATTGCTTTATATAATGGGGAAGAGGGCTTCCATCTTGGATTCAACCGCCCCTAGTCAAGACGACATTGAAGATCTACAGACCTCGGTGTCTTAAAGTCTAAACATGTAGAAGAACGTAATCGTGGAGATCAATTTTTTCAGTTGAGCGGAAACCTCCACCACTAATGGGCCCTGTTCATTACGTTCGGTCAACATCGGGTTCAAAAGATTGCTTAATATGCATAATTTTGCCGATACAATTGGAAATACATTGAACAACAATACATGTAATTTTTATTAATAATTATAAAATTTAGTTCAACAACAGAATTTTGTTATAAATATTTTCATTGTTTTATTAATCCTTTTTATTCTAAATAAATCGAATCCATTTCAAAATACATGTGTTTCAATTAACCAGCTCATCTGCGGATTGGTTGGGAACTGTCATTTCCGTGGCAGTCGTTATTTTCTAAGCATTTTCATTTCCTTCTAAAATTTTCTTTTTAAAAGGCTAAAAATGACTTCTGCGAAAACAAATATATTTCTTTCTCCCTCTTACAATTTTTTAAAATTAAAAGCTTGCTTGCGATTTTTGTAATTATCCGAATCTAACATTACTAGTCCCACAAATCTATATTAGTATCCCAAGTCATGGCTTTTATTTCCTACCTATATGAGAGTTTGTATTTAACAGTTACCATTTTACAATACCAAATTCTTTTAAAATATATTTTCAGAATCATAAAAAAAGTAATGTATACAAGGAAAAATAAATTATTGAATTATTAATGACATTCAAACCTCTTTAATAACTAGCAATCATACGTGAAGTGTATGATGAAAACGTTAGAGGGGATGGAGTGAAAAATGGAAAAATGAGGAAGTGAAATAGAGGGAAAGGATGAGGGAAGATCAAGAGGGGGTTTCATGGAGAGGGAAGACATTGTGTTCTAGTGCATGATCTTTATTTTGCACGTATTATTCATAGCGGTGCAATATGCAATATTTGAAGAGGGCAAACTACAAAATGGGGAAATTTGAAAATTTTACATGTTCGAGACCCAACTGAAATGATTGCTTGTTGGAGAAGTTTGTAGCTTTCCCTTTTAATTTAAAGATCGTGTAATTTTCATGAAATAGGAGATGCACGAATAATCATCAATAATTGATTTCCTAAAATGGTAGGTCAAACATGTATGTTGTGTGAATGTTTTATATCGAGACTCCATTAATCACGTGAGTGCAATTTGAGCCTAAAGTGCCGAAAATAAAAAAATTGCCGAAAACTCAGTATGTTAGTAGGTCAAAACCTATCCACATTACTCTTTCTATTAAAACTTTGTAGTCGATATTTTTTAGGTCTAATCCCGAGTAAATAGGTAATTCACGAAGAAGCATTGTTAATTGAACCCCTCTAGTGATTAGTCATATGAGCAGGAGGTATATGTTATCTCTTGGTATAACTTGACCATTTGAAACCTAATAAAAATGATTGTTTTTTAGCCTCGATATGCACTAGATGATCCGATCCTTTTAAATGTATGACAAACTCTAAGAGAGACAACATTTGATTTTTTAGATAAGACGTAGACATTAATGGAAAGTTAGAAATGAAAAAGTGAGAAATAAATACATGCATGTTCTACACCTTTTCCATGGTTTAAATTTTAGAACTTAACTAATTTATGTTACTAATGTTACAGTTCATTGAATCAATCTCGGTCACATTATTCATGCGAGCGCAATTTATGCTTAAAAGAGACAAAATAAATAATGGGAAAAATCCAACAAGTTCAAAGTTTGAAACCCAACTGAAATGCTTGTTTCTGTGAGCATGGTATAGACCCCCTTTATAATTCTAAGCTCGAATAAATGTAGTGAAATAGATGATGTGTGGACAATCATTGACAATCGAGTTCACAATATTCACGTAAGTGTACTTTACACTTAAAGTTGCCAAAATAAAAAAAATGATTCTATCAATACATTTCATGTTCGAAACCCAATTGAAGTTCTTATTTCTTGATTCGATCCTTCTAGACTCATAGAAAGCAAAAGAGACACCACTACTGGCTACACTTATCATGGGGTTTTCTATTATAAATCATTAATGAAAAGTAATTCTACTATTTTATGGGATTGTTCAAAACTTGTTGAAGGTCTCACAAATCTAATATTATAATCCTAAATCTAAATCTAAAGTAGTTACAAATCCTGTCAATGAAATAAGTCCAATGGAAAATCCGAGCTCATATTGCTCTAAGCCATTGTAGGCCAACACACTTATTCGTATGCAGGGTGGATGTGTCGTATGGCTCTGTAAAATTCAAGCAACCGAGCTTCAAAAGAAACTGCAAAACAACACATATATGTTTTACTAGTTTCGTAGATAGGTATTTTGAATACAATGCATGCCAGAAGAACCAGAGATTCGCTTACAGAGTAAATTATATTTAGTCATAAAACATGCGTCTTTAGAGAAATCACTCCACATAATATCCATCAATTATTTTTGTAAAAACGTTGCACCCAAATTTCATTTGGGTCAAATCAAAAACATACCTAGATTCATATGCTTCCTTGGAATCTCTATAGTACACTTGCTACCTTTGTTCATATTCAAAAATTTTATTGTTGGGTTGGATTAGATCATAGTTAGATTAGCAATAAAGGGTCTGCCCCTCATAAGGAGAGTGTTGCATGTTAAGGATAAATCTAAGCTGCATCAGAGGTAGGCATTGCTGTAGAGTTTGTTGTTCTAAAACCAGTTTGTTGTTCCAATGGAAAATACAAGTTCATATTGCTCTAAGCCACTGTAGGATGACATCCTTATTTGTAAATAGGGTGGATGCGTCGTCTAGCTCTACAAAATTTGAGCAACCGAGCTTCAAAAGAAACAACAAAAACAACACATATATGTTTTGATAGTTTTGTAGATAGGTATTTTTAATACAATGCATGCCAAAAGAACCAAGGATTCACTTACAGAGTAAATGATTACTCATAAAACATGTGTTTTTAAAGAAATCACTCCCTATAATATACATCAAATTTTTTTGTAAAAAAAGTTGCACCCAAATTTAGTTCAGGGTCAGATAAAAAACATACCTAGATTCATACGCTTCCTTGGAATCTCTATATGCTTACTACCTTTGTTCATATTCAAAAAATTATTGCTGGGTTGGATTAGATCATAGTTAGATTGACGATAAAGGGCCTAACCCTCATAAGGATAATGCTACATGTTAAGGATAATCCAAGTTGTAGTGGAGGTAGGCATTGTTGCATAGTTTGTTGTTCTAAAATCAATTTGTTGTTCCAATGGAAAATCCGAGCTCATATTGCTTTAAGCCACTGTAGGTCGACACCCTTATTCATATCTAGGGCGGATGCATCGTTTGGCTCTACAAAATTCAAACAATCGATCCTCAAATGAAACTACAAAACGAACACATATATGTTTTACTAGTTTCATATATAGGTATTTTGAATACAATGCATGCCAAAAGAACCAAGGATTCACTTATAGAGTAAATGATTACTCATAAAACATGTGTCTTTAAAGAAATCACTCCCTATAATATACATAAAAAAAAAATTTGTAAAAAAAATTGCACCCAAATTTCATTTGGGTCAGATCAAAAACATACCTAGATGCATACGCTTCCTTGGCATCTCTATACGCTCTGTTGCCTTTGTTCATATTGAAAAAAAATATTGTTGGGTTGGATTAGACCATAGTTAGATTGGCGATAAAGGGCATGCCCCTCATAAAGAGAGTGCTGGATGTTAAGGATAAATCGAACCTATAGTGGAGGTAGGCATTGTTGCATAGTCTGTTGTTCTAAAACCAGTAATTGGCTCCTCACAAAATCAAGCTCTTCTTTGAGCCTATTTACCCGAGTGTCAAGCATAACGATGATACCAAAACAACCATGGACGGGGTCCTTCTCACAAGGATTGGCCTAGTAGAAAATAGATTTCATGGCATCCAACTCTTTGAGAATCCGCAAAAAAATTTGTGGGTGTTTAGACACTGCTTGGGCTGATCCGGTGGAAAGTATGGTTCTAGCGGACACTAAGGCGAGGGGGTGAGGTTTCCACCTAATTTGGTGAGGTTTGCTTCTGCACATACGATAGGTCCACGTTAGCAAACCATAAAACCAGGTTACGAATTTTGTGCACTTGTCATTTTTCCGCACAATAATGCATGCACTTGTCTTTTCAATTTGATTTCAATGCAAAATTAGTAAATTAAACCTCCGCCATCTGATTCATAGATGCTATCAGAATGACCAAGGCTTGTCTCACTATAGTACGCCTTCTGTTGTAAATTTGTAAACATACTAGAACTAAACTTCACATAGAAATTAATATACGAATGATTTTTTAATGTAATTAATTCTAATTAAATACAACATAATTACGCCGAAGGCGTTCCCCCTATAGGAAAGGATTTTGCGGACATTCATGCCACTGACATAATTTTGATGATAATTTTGCTTTTCTTTGCTATTTTTAACATTTTTGCTTTTAATTTTGTCATTTTGCTTTTCTTTGCTATTTTTAACAGTTTTGCTTTTTAGTATTTTAGTTTTACAATTTATAGTTTTGCATGTTGAATCCAGGGTAAATCTAGCTAATATATTGGGTATATTATGCATGGTGGATGTGTATTTATGTATCACATGTCTCTCTCTATTTCAAGTTCCTCTTCGAAGTTTAGTGTTCCTATTTGATATTGAAATTGAGGTGAGGAGATACATAGGAATTGGAGTTGGAGGTGTCCGTGATTATTCTAGCGTTTCACGTGGAGTTTTGGGATTATCTGGGATGGAAGGATCCTTTTGCGAGCAACCTTTGGATAGTGAGACAGAGAGCATATAGCCATGCATTGCAGCAGGACAACATTTATACGCCACATTGTTGTTTTGCACGCTCTTTATGTTGATTTATGCCCATAGATCTAATAGTGAATAAGTTTTTCGAGCCACCTTTAAAGGTTACTTGATTTTTTTTATTTGCACATTGTATCTGCTCTCCAAATTAAAAAGGCTGATAAGGTTTCATGATATGGGTATGTGTCTGGTTTGGAAGTTTTTCACTACTTCTCATTGTTGTCAATAATATTTTTGCAGTCAAATCTTTACACTCTGGAAGATGGAAAAAATCACAAAAAAACCTATTGTAGCTCACCCTTACACCAAATTACCGGTAGAAAAACCCTTTCTTTTGAATTTATAAAGATATTTGCTTCAAATTAGTCCTGTAGACACATAAATCATATTCAAGGAATAAGAATTTCTACGAAATCTTGTTCTTCAATTTAACACAACCTGCCAAGAATGTTTATAGTTTAGCATAATTAAATTTATGGTGGATCTATCTGGAGACCTACTTCTATATTTGTTAAGCAATACTTTGTTTGATTTTCTCTGCATACAATTTGTTATTCAACATTAAGTTGAAGTAGATTGAATTGGAATGTCCAATGAAAACGGTTCTCATAAATATAATCTGACAAATAATGTGTTGTGGATATAGTTCATTATGTGATTTTATGAAATTGGGTAAACTTTTGGCACCGACCTGGCTCAATTAGGCTTAGTTGATGTGTGAGAATCTATGGCGTGACCACATGTTGGTAATTTGTTATATGACAAGACCAAATACATGGAGAGAATTTTTCTATAATTATAGTTCATTATGTGAGAATTTTCTTGATTTTTGAGGCTTGATTTTTCTAATCTACAGGTTGGATGCTTTGTGTAATGTGTCTGTTTTATATTATTGATGAGTGGAGCTGATTTTAGGTAAAATTGAAGTACATGCCTCGAATTTCTACCGCTCTCGATCCATTTCAGCTTTAAATCTTTGGTCTTTGCATATGACTTTTACCATCACTAATAATAATGAAAGGTTCAAACAACGATCACCCTCCCCACCATGAAAAGAGAAGGAAATCATTTCAGAGAAAGCCCGATTGACTATTCAAATCTTGATTTGCCTTTTTCACATCAAATGACACATGTTATTATTATCTTACTCCATAGTATGTAGGGAGTTTCCATTAGTTTTGTAACTGCCATGCAAAACCATGCAAATTTCAAGAAATTTGTGTCATTAAAAAAAATAATTACATACTCTTGGAAAATTTAATTGTGTTGAGATCTTTTAGCTGATTAATCTATCAATGTTTATGGCATAATTAAAAAAAATCATTAAAATCAATATATAGGTATATTCTTAAATTTATGTAGACATTTAATTATAAAGTTATGGTGGATCTATCTAGAGACCTGCTTCTATATTTGGTAAGCAATACTTTCTTTGATTTTCTCTGCATAGGATTTGTCATTTAACATTAAATTGAATTAGATTGAACTGGAATGTCCAATGAAAACGGTTCTCATAAATATAATTTAACAAATAATGTGTTGTGGATATAGTAGGTGATTTTATGAAATTAGGTAAACTTTTGGCACTGGCCTGGCTCAATTAGGATTGGTTGATGTGTGAGAATCTATAGCGTGACCACCTGTTGGTAATTTTTTATATGACGGGACCAGATACATGGAGAGAAATTTTCTGTAATTATAGTTCATTATGTGAGAATTTTCTTGATTTTTGAGGCTTGTTTTTTCTAATCTACAGGTTGGATGCTTTGTGTAATGTGTATGTTTTATATTATTGACGAGTGGAGCTGATTTTAGATAAAATTGAAGTACATGCCTTGAATTTCTACCGCTCTCGATCCATTTCTGCTTTAAATCTTTGGTCTTTGCATATGACTTTTACCATCACTAACAGTAATGAAAGGTTCAAACAACGGTCACCCCTCCCCGCCATGAAAATAACAGGAAATCCTTTAAGAGAAAGCCCGATTGACTATTCAAATCTTGATTTGCCTTTTTCACATCGAATGACACATATTATTATTATCTTACTCCATAGTATATATGGAGTTGCCATTAGTTTTGTAACTATCATGCAAAACCATGCAAATTTCAAGAAATTCGTGTCATTAAAAGAAATAATTACATATAGATCTTTTAGCTAATTAATCTATCAATGTTTATGGCATAATTAAAAAAATCATTAAGATCAATATATAGGAATATTCTTAAATTTATGTAGACATTTAATTTTGGTATACGATGTCCCTGGCAAAATTACCCATGGTCGTTCATCACGCTAATCTCCACCATTGGTTCATGCAAGTCTCTCCATCATTGATCCAGGAAAGCCTCTCCACTGTTGATTCATTTACCCACGTGGTTGTTTGGATCTCAAATAAAGTGCTTGTACTATTATGCAAGCAAAATGACGAGTCTAAAAGGTCGTTTAGAATGTGTTGGTCTCCGTGTTTTTGGGGTATGTGCTGCCAGGGATGGCATAAGTGGAATTTGGAGGGAAATGGAGCAATATTGCCGCACTGGTAATGAGTTTATCCATTCATATAGTGCTTGAATGCCACACTCAGGAATTGAGGAGGCATGTGCTTTGGTAGTGGCACCTGTATGTCTCGTCGTGCCTTTATTTAGGCTGCACTCTATTGTCTGGTTTATTCATCAGCCTTCACTCCATCAGTGGGAGTGATTGTCACGTTTTGTGTTGTATTGGTGGCGATCAATTAAACCAAGTTTCAGACATTTCTTTTGCTTCATAATAAAAATGTGGCTTTCACATTTTACTTGCAAAGTTTTTTCATCTTTATAGGATGTATTGTGATTGTATGTAGGTGGGTTATGGTCATGCTTTTTTATGGGGGTTTCACAAACATAAATCTGGCATATGTATACAACTTGACATAGCGTTCCAGTCGGTTACTTTATCATTATATCAGAAAAAAAATTGAATCCCAGGAAACATTTTGTGTGCCACTGTAGAGTACCTCTTCTAACCTTCTACCCCCTATGTTTTCAACAAATCGACCACATAATACTGGAATTTTATGTTTGATTGTCTTCCTTATACTGTTGCTTCTCGTGGGTCTCTTAATTCTCCCAATAAACACGCACCCTGCTATCGACGTGTCTTACTTCAAATGCATGGCATACCTTACTCTAATGGGCCTCCCCTCTTTCCCGAACAAAACATTGGTAGGATGTTGCTATGTTGGTCGCCAGTATCTCCACTCTAAACGACATGTTTACAATATCTTTTGTCCAATCAAAGAGACCAAGTGAATGTTAGCATATTTCTTTCAAGATTTATTGAACAATGCTAGCATATTTCTTCTTATTTATTGAACATGCATGTTCGCAATTTCCTTCAAATGTAGGATTTTATTGGTGCTTTTCCATCCATTGAGGTCTTTCATATATGCCAATGTTGTTTTCTTGAATTTGAATATGTATACCCTCAATTAATACTATTTAATTTTCTAGTGTGTAGACGTAAATCCATTCCCGATGCGGTCATTTCGAATGACGATCACATGTGCTCACTATTTCAAATTTCCGCCCACTATTTTAAATATCTTGTCGTTTCGTGCCAACGATGAAATAATTATTGTTTGGTGACACATATCTTCCTCCTTCAAAAAAAGATGGCTTCCACAAAATACACCCTCCCCCCTCGCACATTATCCTCTCTCAATTCCTTCTCCTCCCTCTAACCCCATCTTCTACAACCCTCTTCCTCATTTATGTTTTGGTCCCTCGAAATTTACCTCATCGTAGACTCCCTCTTCGACGTTCACGTTGAATATTTGGTGGGTATTTTGGGTTTCGACAAAAATTGCATGGAAAAAATAAATAAACTTTCCTTGGAAAATGCACCGATTATGCTGCAGATTTAAGATCAGGGGTTAAATTTGACGGCCATTTAGACGTTTTCATGATTTTACCCGTAAAATACTTACAAATATTTGACATAACCGTCACATGTGACTTGCATATTTTGAGTATGACCGTAATTTTTTCTATAGATTTATATATAAACTATACTAATATATATTAAAAATAATTAAAAATGTATAAAATATGTTTAAATATATTTGATTCACAGTGTAAAAATAACACTATTTTACATTTTTGAAGGGCAATTAAAAATTACCGTCACCTAAAATTTGTGTGACAGGCATAGGTTGCCGTAAAATTTAATCCCTGTATTTTGAGTCAAATTAAGATAAACACTGAAAAATGGTGGATAATGACGTGTATTTTGAGCTCATTTTTCCGGTACTCGTTTACCGACAAACATTTCCAGGCCTTCTTTTCGGCGACCTCACCCCTCCTGTGGTTAAAACGACAGCTGTGATCAACGGTGATCGTTCGACGTCCATGTACGGACTTCACCCGTAGCCGTTGATATCCACTGTTTATTGTTAGACGGCCCCGTGGTTTCCCACTGTAAATAACACAGAGCAAATATGAGAGCCGTTGGAAAGCAAAAGACACCCGAAAAAGACAGATGAGAGCCGTTTGAAAGAAAAGCACACCAGAAAAAGACAGATGAGAATAGTTGCATATGAGATCCGTTGTAGGTAGAGATGTATAAATAGCCCTGCCCTCCCCTGACCTTTCCCTGTATTCTTTTCTTTCATTTCATTTCATTCCATTGTTTTAATTGTTGTGTTGTGTGGCCACACTCGTGTCCTTGCGTAGTTCTATGTACTGTGATTCTGTAGTTCTATGCACTTTGTACTGTGCTTATGTAATGTTGTCCCTGTGTTTTTCTTTATCCTGTGTTTTGTGAATGGAATGAGATGGTAATGCCTATGACATTGCACTGGGACACAGAGGCAGAGTTTCCAGGAGGAGCGTTGCATTTGATTGCACAAGTTTAGAGGAGCCTTGTATTCCATTTCTCCAAGGCCGGGTAACCTACTGTTTACCTCTTTTTTTCATTTGCTTGAGATACAATGCATTCATTTCGTGTTCCTTTATTGCCCGATAAATTTTTAGTGTGTACTTATTTTCAGTATAGAATCGATTTAGTACAACCTGCAAATCGATTTAGTTAAACATCCCCTGTTCAAATTTTCTCTCTCTTAGTGAATAAATATGACAAAGATCAGAGGGTTTCAACGCAGCAACCAATTTTATTACTCATATACAGCAAGACATATGTTGGCTTCTACTCACAAAAAATTAATTACCGCTTCAATTCTTTGGAACAGGTGAATTCCCACAGACCCAAAAAAAGTGGTGGTATCGAGAAGATTTTCCCCAAATACATGAGATGCCTTCTTTAAATTAGTGGATTTCAATTTTCCGTCTTCCTTTGTCCCATGTAACTTAGAATAGCCCGGGATTTCTATGTTGTTCTCCTCGACATTCTGCTTGCATTGTTTGTCTTTGAAGTATTTTAAAGAATGCAGCCTTGGAGTCATTTTCAGGAACTTGGATTCAAGATTATTGAATGCATAATCTACCTTTACCTTCTGTAGAACAATGTGACTCAGATGTGAATGCATATTTGATATTTTGAATACTTCTGACCTCAACATTTAGCACTGCCTCTAGGGCAAAAGAGATTTTAAAAACAGATAATAGCTAGTTCTACACATTTATTTTCTAACTCTGTCTTTAGGTTTGTGATGAGTTACACAAATTCATTTTCCGTCTTCTTTTGTTGCACAAATTAAACTAGTGTATTTCTTCCGTCTTCCTTTGTCCCATGTAACTTAGAATAGCCCGGGTTTTTTTTAATACTTTTACCTCAAGGTTCAAGTATGTGCTTGGTCTTCGCAAATAGGAGATCCCATCTATGACATTTATATAGAGTACATTCCTATTGGTGGAGACAACCAACATGATTTTTGTAAGATAGCTCAACCGCATTACTCAAGTGTGTTCTGACTTGTAACTCGCTCTTTAAAAGGTAGGGTTTTTCCTAAAACAATATGGTGTCATTTCTATTTAATGGGTATTGCATCCTTAGTCATCTCTCCGTGAAGATACACAAGACATCAGAAAAGGGTTTCCCTATTTTAGATGTCCTGAACAGAACTGACAAGTCACAAGTCAGGAGTCACAATTTTCTAACTAAACTTAATATTTTTAGTGTCTTTTACGAATCCTAACTGCCTCACTTCTCATACCCTGGCGACATCCCTATTATTAGGCAGAGTGGGTCTTGCTTGCAAGGCACTGTAATTACATAGGTGTTGATCCAATGTCTTGTCATAATAAGAGGTAAACAATGACCTCAGATATGTGTTTCCAATCTTGTAAATGCTGCCCAATTACAAATCAAACTTACATTCTAATGCTTCACAAAGACCCTATTTATTACAAATTTACACTTTTGTTCAAGACTGTAGCAATAAAACTTCATATCTTGTAGAAGAATTGCGATATGCTGTGCCTTGTCAGTCTGCCCCTGTTTCATTGTTAGTAGTTACTAGAGTATTGGTTAAATTAAAAAAATGATGTCATAATCTGTGAGCAGCCAATAGGGTTTTAAAGTGCAGTAATCTCATAGTCGCCACTCACCACTATAAAATCCTATAGTGTATTTTCACAAATCATGTGAAAGATGAGATCAATTGGATAATAATGAATTTGGACACCTACCTCATCTTTTCCTATTTAAACAAAACTGGAGAGTTCAAAGTCTTAAGTGCCTATACACAGAGTTGCTTCAGCAGGCTAACTAACACTCATTGCAATAAAACATTGATAACCAACGAAATAGCTAGACTGATGGAATCTTTTGTCAGTCTACCACAACAGTCATGTAAATTATTATTCAACACATGTTAAACTTTTGAGGATTACACTAGGTTAGCTCAACCAGTTAAATTACTTTATTTTTTCATTGTTCTATCTCAGAGGTTACCGCGTAGATCATATTTGAGGAATGCTTGTCTTAGTTAAATGTCAGTTTCATTATTTGTAAGAGATTTTTATATTGGGTATTTTTGCCTATATCACATGCTATAGCCTATTATTGTTCCCTTGCAGATTATATTTTAGGGGTTATAATGAAAAATAATTTTTGTTTTGCAAATAGATTTTATCTTTTCGTAGAGTCTTGTCAATTCTTACGTCTTTCAAGTACATTTTCTATTGGATTTTGTATTGTTGGCTATTTAATATTAGTTACATTTTATTATGGCTGTTGGAATCTAATTCTTTAAACCACTCAAAACTAGTTAATGGAAGCCCGGGTCTAGTTGCCACAACATTTCTGCAATAAAGACAGGTTTTCTACAGGACTGTTCATTGGTCCAAAAGATTAATAGTAACAGTTCTGTTTACAATTGAGCAGCCGCACCTGGTGGGGTTGCTATCATCAGAACCCTTACAATATTTATGAAAATAAAATCCTCCTACACAGACTTCTATATTAGGCCTGCTAATAAACAAGCAAACAGAACATTAAGAGCCCAAAAAGTTATGCACTTGAGATGTGTAATTCTATATTAGGCCTGCTAATAAACAAGCAAAAAGAACATTGAGGAGCTGACAGAGGTGTAATATTGCACATCTTGAATGCATAACTCTTCGAGCCTGAAAAGTTATGCATTGAAGATGTGTAACTTTATATCAGGCCTGCTAATAAACAAGCAAACAGAACATTAAGAGCCCAAAGAGTTATGCATTCAAGATGTGTAATACTACACTTCCATCATCTTTGGCCTCCTCCAAAGCCTAGTCCTGTTCCTCCACTATTCATGACACTCTCCTCAAGTTTGCTTTCCAGTCGGGCCATTCCATCCAAGTGCAAATTTTATCTTGGAAAGCTGGCAGAGTATGAACCATGCCGTTGAAAATCTGCTCGCATTTGCAAGAGCATTATGAACCATTCCCTGAAAATGACCTTCCAGCTTGTCTTCTATGGTCCCAAATGCCTTAGTCATCCTAGCATCACGACTGTTTTTCAAGAATGGGATGGCCAAATTGACCATGTCACTATTTTGTAGCGCATTTCTGCAGTTGTGACTGTGAACTTCTCCTTCCTCACAGTCCATATCTTCTACTTCCTGATTCACCGGGTACACTATAAGTCCTGCAGGAGTGTACTCTGCAGAATTGTTGGTCAGCGGTCCCCAAACCTGCTCTGTTTTCTCTCTCAAAATGACAACACCATAAACAATACAAAAAATATAGCTACCAAACAGAATAGCTCATCGTCACTTTGTACAGGTTCTGTATCGTTATTATCTGTGTAATAACAGTACGAGCCGCTTCTTGTAACTGTGAAGGGATTAAAGTGCCATTGCAAGGTACAAACGCAGTTGCTTCACATGCCAAGATTATCTCCTCTGTTTTTCATTATCAATCCATCATCATTTAATATGGTGTTATATAGGGGTTTAAATCTAAACCCCTGCTACCTATTGCTAAAGTCCATGCAATGTCACGCCACAGATAGAAAGGAGAAGTAAGCAGTGTATAGGCTGCTTCTCTGCAGCGGTTCCAGATGAAGGAGATTTAGGCTTTTCCTCTCAAATCCTCAACCTCAGATTCACAGGCTTGTTATTGTTATTGACTGAATTGTGTTGATGCTGAGGAGTGTTGTGGTCTGTGGGACTCAATGAATCAATTTCAATATCAGAATTCTTATTCTTAAATACTGAAGTCACAGGACCAACTTGTTGGAGATGATTCTCCTTTGCATCCCCCGATACAAATTCAGGTATTTCTCAGCACAACCAAAAAAGACAAAAATTACAACTGGGGGGTTTTGGAATACTCATATCTATTGCCTAACAAACCACAGAGATCCCTGAAGAATTCCATTGCTCTATAATAGCCAGAGCTAGCCTTGTAGGAGAAGTACGGTTGAAGTTTTATTTTAATGAAATGGCAATAACAACTACCCAGATATGCCAGGAGGTAGAATCTAAATCAACACTCTTCCAACCAATTGGGCGATTCAATACTCAAATCTAAAATCTATAGGCAGTCAAAAGAGCTGCTAATCCGGGGGCCCTAAAAAATACTACTACTGCCAAATTGGCCGAAATTTCACTTTGAAAAACTCATACTGGGTCAGCAGCCTGCAGCCACAGTTGAAGATGTTCTTGACCACTTGGGAGGTTGGAATGAGGGTGAAATGGAGATTTCTAGAATATTTCGTCGGCAATTTTCCTCGAGCAGATATCCCCTGGAAGTGTTGTTACATATTGCAAAGCATTTGTGCATGGACTTGGCGCGGATCATTAAGAGCTAATTGATTGCTGTAAATGTGTGTACCTCCCAAAACATCCAAAAAAAAACTCCATCTAACTCTTGTCTTCTCCGATATTCTTATAAAAATCTTAACGAATTGCTTCTTATGGCAACCATTTTATCGAGAGATATTATTGTTTGCTGCTTGTCACAATTACCGCATTTGTTAGCTAAACACCGGATGGAATGGGCTGAAGAGTTGGAGGAAGAGAAGATAAAAATGACCATTGAAATAGGTAACAGCTAAGCTCAACGGAGTGACGGCTGACAATTCTGATAAAGGGACTCCACGTGATATTAAGAGCCATTCCACGTGAGCCTCTTAACACAAAATTCTACTGTATTGAAACATGCGATCCAGTTTCTTCTTAACAATGAAATCAAAGTTATATTATACATATTAAATGATGAATTGCAACTAGGTTGAGCATAATTATTAGGTGATGTGAATTACAACTAGGTTGAGCAGAATTCTTACAAAAGACTCTTACACTAGCTATAGCACCCAAGTGGTGGAATGGAGATGGTGATAGGGAGACATTGAAAAAATTAAAGTTGGAGGAATCAAGGTGAAACATTGCATGAGGAAGAGTTGGTGATGAAGAAGGGGATCGAGGGAGGAGAATTTCAGGGGTGGGGAAATTGTTGGAGGGCATATGGGACCATGTGTAATTTTTTCCGAAGTGTTTGAAGGAGAAAAGGGTGCATTGCACAGATCCTTAAGGCAATGTATTTTGGAGAAGTAAGCTCTTGTTGTTCCATACTCATAATGTCAACAATTACTTTTTGCAATGTCAACCCTTGTGTTTTGTGGATAGTTAGAGCCCACACCATTTTGAGGGAATTCGCTTGCGCTTGCTACGATAAACTGTAGAGATAGGGATATGTTGGGAGAACTCGACATCCCATGTCAAATCAATGTAGTTGTTGAATTTGATAACGAAAAAACATAGCTGGTCGTAGTTTTGCGCCAGTGTTATAGACGATATATTTAACTTGGTTGATTGCACCATTAACAAGCCCAACCTCTACAAACAAGCTGATAGTGAGCATAACCACCTTTTGGCCTACAATTGATATTCATCCGAGTTGGATGGGGTACTTCCTCTTGTATGTTTTGCATTGAAACATGCAATAGGAACATTCAATGACTTAAACATTTCAACACTGGTTTTGCGCCAGTGTTATAGACGATATATTTAACTTGGTCGATTTCACCATTAACAAGCCCAACCTCTACAAACACGTTGATAGGGAGCATAACCACCTTTTGGCCCTTACAAAGAATAAGTTTAGCCTACAATTGATATTCATCCGAGTTGGATGGGGTACTTCCTCTTGTATGTTTTGCATTGAAACATGCAATAGGAACATTCAGTGACTTCAACATTTCTTCCTTGTATAGGTCGAGGAAACCGTTTGTTGCAAACGAATGCGGCAAGGAATGAAAAACAAATCTTTATTCTAGAGGCAAAAATCTAAAACTTAGAATTAACATTCCATAGCCTCCTCCATTTAAGGAAAACAAAGAGATGTGAAAGCGTTTGAAATTTCTTCCTCCACATTCAATGACTTAAACATTTCAACACTGGTTTTGCGCCAGTGTTATAGACGATATATTTAACTTGGTCGATTTCACCATTAACAAGCCCAACCTCTACAAACACGTTGATAGGGAGCATAACCACCTTTTGGCCCTTACAAAGAATAAGTTTGGCCTACAATTGATATTCATCCGAGTTGGATGGGGTACTTCCTCTTGTATGTTTTGCATTGAAACATGCAATAGGAACATTCAGTGACTTCAACATTTCTTCCTTGTATAGGTCGAGGAAACCGTTTGTTGCAAACGAATGCGGCAAGGAATGAAAAACAAATCTTTATTCTAGAGGCAAAAATCTAAAACTTAGAATTAACATTCCATAGCCTCCTCCATTTAAGGAAAACAAAGAGATGTGAAAGCGTTTGAAATTTCTTCCTCCACATTTCCAAAACATGTAAAATTTATGCATATATTGAACCTGCCTTCTCTTTAAAGGCTTCATACATCTATTGCATTCTTCCTTTTTCATTGGTCTTTATCAAACCCGACGTACCTTCAACAACTTATATGCAATTCCTAGTAAATAGAAGAAAGTTATACATTTTTTAGTTACTACAAAAATAAAGTGGATAGGGTCTTAAATAAAATACTAACTTCATAATTATACTAAATGGGGGAATAAAGCTTTCTCTATATCAAAATGTTAAGATGACTTTTACGTCGTTCAATTTAAATAGTTTCCTATAAGATGGTAGGCTAAGGAACCTTATTCTACATGTTGTATTAGTAGAGGAATTTTTATAATAATACCTTGGACAACCTTGTTTTAGATGCTCCATTTGGAGCCAATCAAAATTATTTAAGACTAATTCTCATTTTAATAGTTTCCAATAAGATGGTAGGCTAAGGAACCTTATTCTACATGTTGTCTATTATACCATGTTGTATTAGTAGAGGAATGTTTATAAATAATACCTTGGACAACCTTGTTTTAGATGCTCCATTTGGAGCCAATCAAAATTATTTAAGACTGAATCTCATGTACATGATGCTTGAAGGGGATCACTTCTCTTTCACAATCTTTTGGTTCGAGCCTTTGACTTGACATATTATTCTTATAGGAAATTATATTTTGATACTTGTAATATTCACATAAACTTAACTAGACACATCCTTCACATAAATTTCATGCTTTGTGGCCTAGACACACATCAATAATTATGGTGGAGGGGTAGGGCAATGAGATTGAGTGTGCGGAGCTTACTGAGTATCATCGTAGAAGGCTCTGGAAAATGTGTCCATTGTCTTTATGAAGATTGTGGAGAGGGTTTTGAGGGTATAACAAACAAAAGGCTTGTTGCTGCATAGGCACGCACAACTGAGGTTGAGGCAGCTTCCTTGAGATCTATGGTGTGAATTTGCTCCACTAAGTAAAAGACATAATCTCGTGGAAGGTTGTGAGAGTTTTGAGGGTATAACAAATTGAGAGGCTTGTTGCTACGTAGCCATGCGCGACTGAGGTTGATGCAGCCTCCTTGAGATTTATGGTGTGAATTCGCTCCACTAAGTAAAAGACATAATCTTTTGGAAGGTTGTGAGAGTTTTGAGGGTATAAAAAATTGAGAGGCTTGTTGCTGCGTAGCCATTTGTGATCGAGGTTGAGGCGGCCTCCTCGAGATTTATGGTGTGAATTCGCTCCACTAAGTAAAAGGCATAATCTTGTGGAAGGTTGTGAGAGTTTTGAGGGTATAACAAATTGAGAGGCTTGTTATTACATAGGCGTGTGCGATTGAGGTTGAGGCAGCCTCAAGATTTATGACGTGAATTTGCTCCACTAAGTAAAAGGCATAATCCTAAGGAAGGTTGAGAGAGTTAGTGGCAATATGTTTCAAAAATTCAGTTTGCAAGTGGGCCTTGAGCTCGGAAAGAGGTATACTTGTCACAATGATGATATATGTTAGCAACTGAGGGTTGAGAGAAAAACCCTAGGAATACCTACGGTGCTGAAAATTAGATATAGGAATCCAAACCCCCAAGGTTGAGGAATGAAGCCATAGGTTAGCACGATCGATAGATAAAGTGCGTTCACCAAAATAGGGGTGGGGCGCATAAATATCCAATCTTGGGGTGATGATTAAATCCATCCTTATTCCATCTCAGCTATTCTCTACTCCATCTCAGAGATAGTCAGTTATAGAACCGGTCATCTGTCATACAATCAAGTGGTTCCTCACCCCTTTTCTCAATCAATCAAGTGCCCCATTTATAGAGTGGGAAATTGAATAATCACCCCTTTATCGATAATCTAATTGAGTTACCTCCACCCCATATATAAATAAGGGGCCCTCGATTGACCCCCCATATATATTTTATTTTTGAGGGGGTGCATAAATATCTAATCTTGATGCAACATTTGAATCCATCTTTATTCCATCGCGACTATTCCCTAATCCATCCCAAAGATAGTCAGTGATACAACCAATCATTTGTCATATAATCAAGTGGTTCTTCTCCCTTCTTCTCAATCAATCAAGTACCCCATATATAGAGAGTGAAATCGAATAATCACCCCTTAATCGATAATCTAATTGAGTTCCCTCCACCCCATACATAGATAAGGGGCCCTCGATTTAGTCCCCCCATATATCTTATTTTTTTGGGGCACATAAATATCTAATCTTGATGCGATGATTGAATCCATCTTTATTCTATCTCAACTATTCTCTAATCCATCCCAAAGATAGCCAGTGATACAATCAAACATTTGTCATATAATCAAGTGGTTCCTCACCCTTCTTCTCAATCAATCAAGTACCCCACATATATAGAATCAAATCGAATAATCACCCCTAAATCAATAAACCGATTGAGTGCCCTCCACCCCATATATAGATAACGGGCCCTCGATTGAACCCCCCCCCTCTATATATATATATTTTGTGGGGCACATAAATATATAATCTTGATGCGATGGTTGAATCCATATTTATTCCATCTCGACTATTCTCTACTCCATACCAAAGATAGTCAGTGATACAACCATTCATCCGTCATACAATCAGGTGGTTCCTCACCCCTCTTCTAAATCAATCAAGTGCCCCATATATAGAGGGAAACCAAATAATCACCCCTAAATCCATAAATTGATTTAGTACCCTCCACCCCATATATAGATAATGGGCTCTCGATCGACCCCCCTCTCTATATATCTTATTTATATTGCAATCATGAGGTTCACTAAAAGATATAGATAGGTTGTGCTCACCCAGATTTATATATACCTCTAGAAAAAAGCAAAAGCATAAATGCTATAAGAGATTATAGATAGGGGGTCCCTCCCCCTATGATTATATAGTGATAGTAATAGTAATAGTAAGGGCAGGGCCTATATGTATATAACATCTCAATAGCCTCATCCCACTCCCATTTATAGATAAGGCCCCAACCTCCGAGGAGAGATGGCCACCAACCCCATCTATACGCCCATCTATTAGATTTATCCATCTATACCCCCATATAGATAGGTAGATAGGGGGATCGGATCTTCCTCAGTCAAGCCATATTTAGAGTCAAGAGGGGAGAGGGATATGTCCTTGACTATGACTATATAGATGAGATCTATGTAAATTTACCATGTATAGATAGGGGGACTTGGGGACTTGAGGGTTGTGAAGGTTGAGTGCACAACTTTCTCTTTTCCTCCCGTATCTATCTATATGGCCACCTTTGTCAATCAAGCCATATATAGAGTAGAGAGGGCCCTCTATATGTATGGGATAAGGGCTCGACTACGACTATGTAGATGCGATCCACGTAAACACACCATATATAGATAGGGGGAGTGGGGGACCTGAGGGTTGTGAAGGTTGAGTGCACAACTTTCTCTTCTCCTCCGATATATATATATGGTTACCTTTGTCAATCAAGTCGTATATAGAGTAGAGAGGGCCCTCTATACGTATGTGATAAGGGCTCGACTATGACTGTATAGATGAGATTCATGTAAACACATCATATATAGATAGGGGGATTGCAGGACCTGAGGGTTGTGAAGGTTGAGTGCACAACTTTCTCTATGACTACGATTACGACTATATAGATGAGATCCACATAAACACACCATATATAGATAGAGGGCCCAGAGGACTCGAGGGTTGTGAAGATTAAGTGTGCAACATTCTCTTCTCCTCCCATATATATGTATATGGTCATCTTCGTCAATCGAGCTGTATATAGAGTAGTGAGGGCCCTCTATATGTATGGGATAAGGGCTTGACTATGACTATATAGATGGGATCCACGTAAATGTGCCATATATAGAAAGGGGGACTTGAGGGTTGTGAAGGTTGAGTGTGCACAACTTTCTCTTCTCCTCCCATATATATCTATATGGTCACCTTTGTCAATCGTTAGGGGGCCTCGAAGGACCCGAGGGTTGCGAAGATTAAGTGCACAACATTCTCTTCTCCTCCCATATATATGTATATGGTCATCTTTGTCAATCGAGCTGTATATAGAGAAGTGAGGGCCCTCTATATATATGTATGGGATAAGGGCTTGACTATGACTATATAGATGGGATCCACGTAAACGTGCCATATATAGAAAGGGGGACTTGAGGGTTGTGAAGGTTGAGTGTGCACAACTTTCTCTTCTCCTCCCATATATATCTATATGGTCACCTTCGTCAATCGAGCCGTATATAGAGTAGAGAGGGCTCAACTACAACTATATAGATGAGATGCTTGTAAATGCACCATATATAGATAGGGGAACATGAGGGTTAGATATATGGTCAACTTCGTTGGTGGAGCCATATATAGAGTAGAGAGGGGAGAGGGGGCCTGATTACAAATAGATGAGATCCATGTAAGCCCACCATATATAGATAGGGGGACCCAAGGGGAGGGTTGCGAAGGTTGAGTGCACAACTTTCTCTTTTCATCCATTATATATTTATATGGTTAACTCATTCTCCTCAAGCTAAGATTTAACCCTATATATGGTATGGGGTCAAGAGGTGCTTGAACCTATATGGATGCAAAGGAGCTATTCGTGCAGGCGGGTTGGCTAGATGCAGAGATGAACTCCCAATGGTTAATCTACCCTATCTGCGAGAACCAATTTTTTCTCCAGATCAAGCCCCTCCTCCTTTTTCTACCGCTTTTCCATCCTCTCGATCAGGTACTCATCCATCCCAGGATTCCCTATACCCCTATAACAATAATGGGGGGGCTGGGCATATCTATATACAGGGTGCCCCGTATTCCATATTTATACAGGGAGACCCCGCCTCAATTGATAGAGATGGTGTACATAGGGCTAGAACCAACTATCCATTCCACTTCACCCCTATATATGGATAGAATGTTGCAACAGTGATTGAGATGGGAATGATATCTATTCCATATATGTAATACAATGCTCCCCGAACAAATATATAGTTATGTTATAGTTGAAAGTCCACCCTCAGGGTCCCTCTCTACTCTAGCACTCGAAAGCCTCCATAATATAGATAGGGCCAACTATATACGTATATATATTTGCCCTGTCTATGTAGGGGTGGGTGGGTTGTATCCCATATCTATATACTAGGACAGGGGGTGACTCAGCGCCCTATCTATACTTTATATTGGGGATATGGGCCCGAGTACAACTACATAGATGAGGTCCATGTAAGTATAGATAGGGGAACCCAAGGGGAGGGTTATGAAGGTTTAGTGCACAACTTTCTCTTCTCCTCTATATATTAAAATGGTCAACCCATTCTCCTCAAGCTAAGATTCAACCCTATATATGGTATGGGGTGAGGAGGTGCTTGAGTCTATGTGGATGCAGAGGAGCTATTCATGTAGTCACATTGGCTGGATGCATAGATGAACTCCTAAGGGCTAATCTGCCCTCTTGGCGAGAACCAAATTTTTCTCCAGGTAAAGGCCCTCTCATTTTTCTACCACTTTGCCCTCCTCTCGATCAAGTACTCACTCATCCACTAGGATTCCCTATACCCGTATACCAATATTTGGGGGGGGGGGTCAGCCATATCTATATATAGGGTGCCCCGTATTCCATATTTATATAAGGAGGCCCCCCCTCAATTGATAGAGATGGTGTACATAGGGCTAAAACCAACTATCCATTCCACTTCACCCCTACATATGGATAGAATGTTGCATTAGAGATTGAGATGGGAATGATATCTATTCCATATATGTAATACAATGCTCCCGAACAAATATATAGTTATGTTATAGTCGACAGCCCGCCCTCAGGCACCCTCTCTATTTTAGCACTCGAAAGCCGCCATAATATAGATAGGGCCAACTATATACTATATATATCAAGGTTCCTCCCTTGAACCAATCCTATATATATGTGCCTTATCTATGTAGGGATGGGTGAGCCATATCCCATATCTATATAAAAAGACAGGGGTGACTCAGTCCCATATCTATACTTTATATTGGGGTGACTCAGTCCCATATAGATTTTAGATAGGAGCCAACTAAAAAAAAGTTGAGGAGCCTTATTTATTGTGACTATATTTCTACACGCCCCTATATCTATATGGGGGAGAGCA
The DNA here is from genome assembly GCA_019776745.2 of Taxus chinensis. Classification (NCBI taxonomy): domain Eukaryota; kingdom Viridiplantae; phylum Streptophyta; class Pinopsida; order Cupressales; family Taxaceae; genus Taxus; species Taxus chinensis. The sequence continues at coordinate 679,730,118 of CM034149.1, forward strand.
CTTGATTGCCTATATATAGCCATATGGATCTATTTATAGTTTCACTATCTATAGTCAAATCAACAATTCTTAACTCTAGCTATATATAAATAACTAGCATGACATTTGCCTATAGGAATGATTGGTGCTTCCCCTCTCCTTCATTGGTGCAGGGTTGAGGACATGGACCTTGGTATGACCCATGGATTGGCCCTTCTATCCAATATGGGGGCTAACTTCTGGATATAGATAGGCAAAACGTTAGATCATGTATTATGAGGAGCCCCCCCCTCTATATCCTGCCTTATCTTCTCTATGGGTCCCCACCCCCGCCCCCCCCCCCCCCCCCCCCCCTTGAACCCCATCTATATAGATATGCAACAGGGCATAAATGACTTTAACCTTAAGTTGACATGAGGTTTTCCCTTAGTTCATAATTCTCTCTCGCCCTATATAGACAATGATGCCTCCAGATAATAGAATAGTAATAATCTTCTCCCTCCCCAGAGAGATATATTCTCCCAGAGCCAAGTATAAGATATATAAAGTCTAGTCCAGTTTAGTAGTGTGCCTTCTCCCTTTCAATGCCTCTGTTGGTATAATGTCAGTAAGAGCAATGACCTAGATATATGAGAGATATAAACATCACTGTCTATAGTCGAGTCAACAACCTCTAACTCTATTTATATATAGATAACTAGCATTACAATATATAGATAACTAGCATTACATATGCCTAGAGGATTAGTTGGTCCTTCCTGTTTCCTTCAATGGTGTATGCCCCCTAGATAGGCCCTTTTATCCAATATGGGGGCTAACCTAGATATATGGGATATAAGCATCACTGTCTATAGTCGAGTCAACAACCTCTAACTCTATTTATATATAGATAACTAGCATTACATATGCCTAGAGGATTAGTTGGTCCTTCATGTTTCCTTCAATGGTGTATGCCCCCTAGATAGGCCCTTTTATCCAATATGGGGGCTAACCTAGATATATGGGATATAAGCATCACTATCTATAGTCGAGTCGGCAACCCCTAACTCTAGTTATATATATAAAACTAGCATTACATATGCCTAGAGGATTAGTTGGTCCTTCCTGTTTCCTTCAATGGTGTAGGGTTGAGGACATGAACTTTGGTATGCCCCCTAGATACACCCTTTTATCCAATATGGGGGCTAACCTAGATATATGGAATATAAGCATCACTATCTATAGTCGAGTCGGCAACCCCTAACTCTAGTTATATATAGATAACTAGCATGACAACAGTTGGCGATTCCCATCTCCTTCAATTTAGTGCAGGGTTGAGGACATGGACCTTGGTATGCCCCATGGATTGGCCCTTCTATCCAATATGGGGGCTAACTTCTAGATATAGATAGGGAAAAACGATAGATCATGTGTCACACATGCCCCAATGATGATACAAGTCATCTCGCAAGGACTTCGGGATTCAGAGAAGCTCGCGAAGTATATGTTAGCATCCCAAATGCTTTATCCAAGTTCCTTGTGCTTTTGTTTTATCCCTTGCCCCCCTTTTTCTTGGATTTTTGACCTTCAGTTATGAAACCACCACCCTACAAGGGCGGCCGGTCTCGTGATCGCCTGCCCTGCTAGGGTGGCGGTCCTGTAACCACCACCCTGCTCAGGGCGGCGGTCCTTCACGCATTCTCCAACACATTCCTTTGATCACGACTTGCATGAATTTTCAACATTTACCAGCTTTTCTCAACCGCCTTAGCTTGTATTTATGTTTTTGGTTCCCTGTAATAGTGTTTCTCCATTGTTTAATGGTAAAAGAGTTCCATTCCAAGTTACCCTTTGGTGAATGGGAATTCTATAAATAGCTAGTTTATTTTCAAACAAATGGCCCCTCACCTTCTCAATTCTATTGTTTATTCTTTCAGTTTCTTGTTTAGAATTCATTTGGTTTCATGTTTTGCATCCATGCTAGTTTTCTTCTACTATTTAGAGGCCACGTGATCTTCTTGTTTTAGTTTCATTGTTGTTTCATACAATTAGTTAGAGTAAGGTAGTTTTATTTCAGTTTGGAATCCATTAGAGTTGCAGGTTGTGTTCTTCACAGGAAGTAGTGTCTAGAATCTCTCGGTACACTTGTGTTATATTCCCACAATAGATCCCGCTAGGAATTGCATAAGCCAAGATCTGTCACTTGCGTTATCCCTCTCCTACTCGCATTGTATTCGGTCTATACCCAAAGCTGCCATTGTTTGAACACCTTCTTCTGTTGATGCTAGCATATACACACTTTTCTGGATTCATGTGAACATGAAGGAACGAGGAGATCACACTGAGGGGAAAAAATCACACATGACTGGATTCGCCACTGTTATGCAAATGCCAGGTTTGAGTTGTCAAAAGTTCTAGTTAAAACATATCAAATAGAGTAGTGAATTATTTCATTTCAGTTAAATTCACTTTCGATATTGCTGGGGAAGCTGTGGGGATTGATAGTTTCTGAGAAACTATGATTCATTCCTCACTTCTGAGGTAGGATCGAGAGTCTTTCAATTTAAGTTAATCAGTTATCTAGCTATTTAGGTTAAAATCACAACTGCACAGGCAAGTAGCTATACCAGGCTACCTTGCTTGTTTTAATTTTGTTATTAGACTAGTTGTCATTTTCTGAATATATTAAATAGTTGTTATTTTAATTCTGTTAAATATTCTATCAAAAATACAAAAATAGAGGAATATATGTATGATGTAAATATATCTTGCATAATCAGTTTACTTTGCTTTAGTTAGAATTGTATCATCTTTTGCATGACAATCACGGGACCTAGAGAGCCCAGGGAATACGTTTTTGAGCCAATCGTGCCTCAACCAAATCTTCCCGCAGCACTAGCTAACATAGACCAAAATCTCAGAATTTAGGTCTTCCAAACAACATCAGACCTACAAGAAGTTAGCACACAGCTGAGAGGATTAAACATAGAAGACGACAAAGCACACATGTTCTAGTCAAATCAGCCAAATTATAGACTGCCTTGATAGATATCCGTATGATTGTAGAAGGAATTGAAAGAGAGAAAACATTCGGTTGTGACCCACTAGTCTCCACAGCCTGATGTGGGAGATATCCTCATTGACATAGACACTAGCTTACGAATTCAAGTTGCCAGAACACCTGTAAGGTATTCTGAGAAAATTGTGCAACTCCTAGTTCTGAACATAGAGGCCGAAAAGGCATACAACTACTGGATACTCAGAATTAGGGATTGACTCTTCATATGACCATATGAGGTCCACAACAACCATGAACTTATGGTTGTGATCCACAGGTCCCACAACCCAACGTGCCTACAAATCAATCCGACGTTGATGCTGGTTTGCGAACATTAGTATTTAGGTCCTCTCCACTCCCACCAGACATTATCCACACAACTCTCATTATTAAACGTAGCAGCCAATCAAGCTAAGGATTTTTGGACTAAACCAGAGAATCATCCATAAAACCCCAGAGAATCCACTACACATTTTACCACCATTTTCATGACCTTGTCAGGAAATATATACGAAGCACCCACAGGTCAGTTTCCACGTATTCAGCAACCTATAGATAGGATCTCGGCTGAGCTCGATATTGATTGGAGCCTTCGAGCAGCTATCCTCGCCAAACGATCCATCACACCTATTCAAGTTAGGAGGGCCTTCTTTTCCTTAGATTCATAGATCCCATTATTGCGTGTTGAAGACATAAGATTACCCAACTAGTCTGTCTGTAGCCTGTATATTCCATCCCCACCGGCTGTCTCGGCACGACCTCGGGAGGTCGGGTGCGAGGAAGAGTTACTTGTAGATTCTCATGCTCATATGTCACTTTTCCATCGTACAAAATTGGTGAACCCGACGTGAACAAGTACACAATCTTCTGATTCATAGGCAGATTTCTACTTGTTCTTCCAATTAATATACTTTTCATCTTTTCCCCCCTTTTAGCCTTCACATCAGCTTCACCAACAAAATTGGTGAACCCGACGTGAAAGGAACAACTGCTTCACTTTCACATTTTCATTTTTATTCAAGTGTTCCACTTTCTTTCTTCCACCTTCGCTTCTTCCCATTATTCTGCGGGTATTTATATACCCCCCGAATATGTCGGGATATGACGCATATGACAGACCTCTCCTAGGTCTCGAAGCATACTACGATCAATTAAATAGACAACCGTCACCCTCGCTTTCAGCATGGGGTGACAATTATTCAGCTAACCAATTATCAACACAAACTCCACCTCAAAGGACTAGATTTAGTTCTTCTTTCCAAATAGAGGAGTTGGATCAGCTCACTCAAACGCAACAACCAGAGCCTTCAGGTTCAAACAACATGACACTCACTGGAGAATCCGGGTCATCTCCTCGAATGTTACTCAGACCACAAATCAGTAGACAGTCAGATCCATATCTATTTCTAGATGAGGAATATTTAGCACGTTATGCTAGGAGTGAACAACGCTCTCAAATTATGTACCCACCTATAGGAGGTTTGCAAACACAACCTGAGGTCTCGTTCCAAGAAAACACCCCCATCCCTCCACCTATGGGAAATGCCCTCAGTGAAGCTTGGCAGGGTAATGATCAATTCATAGTAGGGTACCATGTGCCTATACAACCTCAAGGTATACAACAACTGCCACTAAGGCAAAATACCGTGTCTTCACCAATAGAGGTCATCTCAGCCTTAGTTGAAAAGGTCAGAGGGTTAGAACTTGCTCAAGAAAATCAAAATCCATAGTTCATGCAAGCAGGAACTTCCAATCCTCCACATCATCCCAGCCAAGTAGACCTCCTCACAGGAACAGGCACGTTGGGCATGCCTCCTCAATATTCACAGCCAAATGCCAACTAGAACCACGTTTTCAAACGCTGCTCCAGCTGAAAATATGATACCTCCCGGCTTAGCACCAAACAACCTATACCAGAGCAATGCTCCTCCATACTTAAACATGTATTCAAAATCACCACAAGGAGACATGTTCTCTACTCCCGGCATGTTCGCTCAACCACAGGGATTTCCTTATGTCCCTGCAAATACATATGCTATGCCGTATCAACAACCTGTTCCGCCTCCACCCCCTCAACAGGCACCATCAATGGTTGAAACCTATGTGATAGGGACTTACTCAGAATACTTGAAAGAACCCCTAGACTTCACTATACGAAGTGTCATGCTTCCAAGACCTCTTCCCAATTTACCCAAGTACAAAGGGGAGGGAGATCCGAATGCACATATCAAGGCCTATGCCACAGCCATTCAAGAGCTGCTCCCTTGGGATGGGGTTGTTGCTAAAATATTCCCCAAAACTTTAGAGGGTATTGCCCTCGATTGGTACTACAGAATACCTGAAGCCTCCATACATTCATTTAAACAACTCGTGTCAGAATTCATCAAGGCTTTTGACATGAACAAGTTGTTGAGAACAGGGATCAGGGAATTCTTGCATATTAAGCAAGAACACAATGAATCTGTTGCTCATTTCATCCAAAGATGGCGTACAGTCCTCTATTCTTCAGCGAGTGCTCCAAACATGGATCAGATGGAACTATGTGATTTATTCCTTCATTCTCTCAGCAGAGAGATAAAGGAAGAAGTCCAGAAGTTCCCATTAAGAACTTATGATGAAGTGCTCGAGAGTGCTCTCCGAATAGATCAAGCTACAATAGATAGTGGTCGCAAGACATATGGAACAAACGGGAGATTAATCATCCCCAATCAAAACACTACGACCTATCCTAATACAACAAATGCCAATCAAGGACCTAAAATCCTTAACAAAAATCACGGAGTAACAACAGATGGAGTTACTGACCAAGCTAAAAGAGAAAATGTTGTAAACATTCCACCACCAGTTAACAATCAACGAAATAACAACTTTACTCTGACAATCAACGCGGTGGATTTTAATCGTCCACCACCACAACAACAACAACAACAACGGAAAATCCAGACACAGGGTCCAAGTCAAAATTCAACTGGATATCAAAACCAAAACCAAAGGCAACAAACTCAAAACTTTAATCCTAATACTCAACAGTTTAATCAAAGTTTTGGACCACAACACATTCCAAACCAACAACCTAGGAGCTATAATCCCAACTCGTATTGTGGTTTCCACAAAATTTGAGGCCATGACACTAGGACTTGCCATGATTACAATAATTTCATGCAACGTTTGCCAGAAGAACAAAGACAACTCTTCATAGACATGTTCTTAATAGATTCTGTGACACCCACGCCAAACACTTTCACGGGAGCAGTCTCCCCTCAAAACACACCCCTCAAGATCTTTAATGATCCACTCCCAAATCACAATAACAACAATAAATTAAATCCAAATGGGACGAACAAGGGTGTAATGGCAGGAAATAATGATCATGAAGCCTCAACTTCACTAAATCCACTCGTCGCACCTCAACTAGGAACTCAACCACGAACCAAGATAGTTGGTCTAGTGGAGTTAGATACTGAGCTGCACGTAGAAGCCATAACAAGAACACGAGAATATTCTTCTCAGCCAAATCCAAGTTATCCACTAGAACCAGATAACATTCAACAAACATTAATGAAACCCATAGGTGCTTATGATCTAATTAATGACTTAACGAAGACCTTCTCTCACATCTCCTTTTTGGATTTGTTGAAAAACTCTCCTGCCCATAGGGCTGCTCTTTTAGAAGCATTAGGTCTTGGTCATTTAATTAACATCACTCCACCTCCCGAAACACAGGTAAACCATATAGACTTTGACGTTCCATCCTCTGGGGCAGCCAGATAGGGATACTGAGTTTATATTTGATGTAAACAAAATGCCAACAGATGCTGAAATTACACGTAGAGGTGATCCAACCTTACATTTACAAGTGTGGGTTTACAATAATTATGTTAAACATGCAATGGTTGACGATGGGGTAGTAAGTTAATATAGTCCCCTTCTCTTTTCTTCAAAAGCTAGGATATGGAGAAACAAACTGTTCCACGACACGAAATACGCTAAGAGGTTATGATAGCCTCAAGGCTACTTCAATTGGGACTATAATACTACCAGTCACCTTAGGACCCAAGATGATCCTCACCGAGTTTTATATCATAGATCGGGAAACCAACTATAATATGATCCTCGGGTGACCATGGATACATCGCATGAAGGCAATCCCTTCTACGTTATTCCAGGAAATAAGATTCTTGCACCTAGGAAAGATATTCGTAGCAAAAGGTGACCCAAAACCATTCGATATACACCTAGCAGACCTGAAGAAAAGGCCAGGAATTCACTCTGAGTTTGAACTCCCAACAAACCAACTTAACAAACCAATCAACTCAAAACTGGAAGAAAATTTGATACCTACAACAGAACTAGAAATTACGAACCTAGTCAAGGGCATCCCAACGCTAAAAAATGAGGCTAACGTTGTAGAAATGGTATCGTTAGGGACTACTGCACAAAAATTGTCGAATTACTGGAGCAAGATCTACCAATTCTCCTACCATTTGATTCCACAGGTATGGGATGCACCTTAGGAGTTGGTTCCCTTCCAGCAGAGGAAGTTTGCATGGTAGAAGTAACCGAAGCAGAAGAAATAGACGTAACAAATGTCCCAACATCCATTTTTCCTAGTAAATATTGGACTCTCCACTTTGATGGAGCTAGATGTCGTTATGGAACCAGGGCAGGTGTGATCTTCACTTCGCCTGAGGGAAGGATTCTACCTTTTTCCTTTAAGTTAAACTTTGAATGTACAAACAATGGGGGCTGAATATGAAGCTCTCCTCCTTGGCCTCATCATAGCCAAAAGGATCAGTGTCGATAACATTAGAGTATTAGGAGACTCGCAGCTAGTCGCAAACCAAGTCTCTGAAGTATATGAGACTAGAGCTGAGCACTTACAGCTCTATAAAACAATAGTATTAGATCTAAGCAAAGAATTCAACTTCATATCTATTGAAGCAATCCCACGAGAACAAAACCTTCTCGCAGATTCAATAGCAACCTCAGCTTCACGTTTCACTCCAAGCAGTGAATTGGAAGATACACGTTTCATGGTATCACTTCGTACTGAACCATTGGTGAAGAAAATATCAACAAACCCTCTTCTAACACATATAACTGAGAAAGAATCTTCTATCTTAGATCATATTGACAGTGATAGAGTCACTCTTGACTACCTAAACGCCTATGTAGAGCTACACCTCACACATCACGTAGTAGATTTTTCCTTAATCCCACACTCATCTTCCTACTTTGGAAATCCCATGGCAGAGCTCCCCCCGCAAAATAATCTTGATATTTACGAGATAGAGAATGGAGAATATTTGGAACTACCTCCAACCCCCGCCTGAATTTGAAGAAGGTAACGCTTCTTTAATCAAAGGAACGATTGATATAAATATTGGAACGGAGGAAGAACCAAAGATCTTGAAACTAGGATCTTCGCTAACTCCAGAAGAAATAGAAATACACACTCAAATTCTCAAAGAACATCAAAAGGCTTTGCATTTAATTATAAAGAAATGACAGGAATTGCACCACATATCACAGTACATAATCTTGTCACCAAACCAGATGCAAAGCCAATTAAACAAAAATCAAGACCAATGAAACCAAAAGTAGCTCTCATGGTAAAAGAAGAGGTGATGAAGCTTCTCCAAGTAGGATTCATCAAACCAGTCGATTATTCACAATGGGTATCTAATATCATCCCCGTTCTCAAGAAGAATGGGAAAATACGCATTTGCATAGACTTTCGGGACATTAATAAAGCTTGCCCCAAGGACAATTTCCCATTACCATCCATTGACGTCATCATTGACACAACAGCTAGATTTGAGCTTTTGTCTCTCATGGATGGATTCTCGGGATATAATCAAATCAAAATATTTGAACAAGACCAGGCCAAAACCACATTTATAACTCCTTGGGGAACTTATTGCTACGTTGTTATGCCATTCGGTCTCAAAACTGCTGCGCTACATATCAGCGGGTAATGAAATACATATTTCATGATCTTATTCATAAAATTGTGGAATCCTACGTAGATGACTTGTTGGCCAAGGCCAAGAAGAGCTGTGATCTAGAACCCATGAAGTATATTCCATGATCTTATCTCATAAAATTGTGGAATCCTATATGGATGACTTGTTGGCCAAGGCCAAGAAGCGCTGTGATCATCTAGAAGTGCTCTGTATCATCCTCTCACGAGATTGAGGTATGGTGTCACATTAAATAGAAAATTTGGTGTGACAGGAGGAAAACTCCTGGGTTACATTATATCATCATGAGGGATTGATGTTGACCTAGCCAAAATCCGGGCTGTTCTTGAAATGATCCCACCATCAGATGACTCTGGTATAAGGTCATTTCTTGGGAAACTTGGTGCAATCGAAGATTCATTCCAGACTTAAGTTTTGTTGTTCATCCGATCAATAATTTGTTGAAAAAGGATTGTTGCATTATTTGGACTGAAGAATGCCATGAGGCCTTTGAAGCAGTTAAACGCTTCTTGTTGTCTCCTCCCACGCTAATGCCTCCTAGACCAGATCATCCTTTGATCCTGTATTCATGAGCCACTGATGTCTCGCTAGCCTGCATGTTGGCTCAAGAAGATGATGATAAACGAGAACGTACAATCTACTTTATTAGCCGAATGTTTGCTTGATTATGAAATGCGTTATACGCAGGCAGAAAGAGAATGCCTTGCCATAGTCTTCACCACAAAATGTTTAAGACATTACATGTTAAATCAAGAAACAAGGGTCATTGTAAAAACGGACCATTTACGGACATTCCTCATGCAAGGGTCCTTGTCTAAAAAGGTTGGACGTTTCATAACCTTAATGGGTGAATTTGAATTAACATTTATAAACCAAAAATCCGTTAAGGGACAAATCATTGCAGATTGGTTAGCCGACAACCCGTTAGATGGAGGCGATCTGGTGGACCTCGAATTTCCCGATGAATGCATATATTACATCGAAACTAGACCTCCCATCTCTGTATGTCCTTGGTATACTGATATTATCAATTTTATCATGGACCATACATATCCAGAAGGTGCCACCACAACAAAGAAGGCGGTTACACATTATCATAGCTAAATATGTTATTATAGAACAAGTGCTCTATCATAAAGCTTTCGATGGAATGCTTCTAAGGTGTGTTGACACAGAAGAATCCAAAAAGATTCTTTATGAATCTCACAGTGGAATATGTGGAGGCCATTTTGGTGGTCATGCCACTGCCCGCAAAATACATCGGATGGGCTATTTCTGGCCCACTCTAGAACACGATTGTAGTACTGGAATTTGTGCGCAAGATGCCATAAATGCCAATAATTCTCTCACGAGATTCACATGCCGAGCACAAGCTCTGCAACCAATCGCGACCCCATGGCCCTTTTCTACGTGGGGCCTAGATTTGATAGGGAAATTCTCTCCCTCGTCAATAGATGGCCATAACTTTATAATCACGGCCACAAAATATTTTACCAAATGGGTAGAGGCTATGCCTCTTACCACTGTACCAGGTCCGTGATCGCCAAGTTCATATTGAACCAGATCATTTGCAGGTACGGTGTCCCAAAAGTCATTATCTCAGATAATGGCACATCCTTTAAGAATGATGAGGTCCGTGAGTTATGTAGTAAATTCAATATAAACCATCATACGACCTTTCTTTATTACCCTCAAGCCAATGGACAGGCCGAAGCGACAAACAAAACGTTGAAAGCTATTCTCCTCAAAACTGTTAAGGAGAACAAGCAAGATTGGCATTTAAAACTATATCCGGCCTTGTGGGCCCATCAAACTCAGTAAGAACACCAACAGGAGCAATTCCTTTCTCGCTGGTATTCGGGGCAGAAGCAGTTCTCCCACTTGAGGTTGAAATTCCCAGTCTTCGCATCTCATTATAAGGGATTCTGGACGAAGAAGCTTATAGGGAGGCACGACTCTCCTAACTAGAAAGCCTTGACGAGGCCAGGCTAAATGCCGAGCATAGTGCACATAAGCCTATGCCGACCGGATGTGCCAGCAGTACAACAAAAAAAGTCTATGATGAGAAATATATGAGGGAGATCTAGTTCTAAGACTAGACAACTCGGATCGATAAGAAAACCGGGCGAAGGAAGGAAAGTTCCGACCCAAATGGTTGGGCCCATACCGAGTCATGAAAGACTACGGAAATGGTGCATATCTCTTGTGCACACTAGAAGGTGAGGAATTCAATGAATCTGTCAATTCCTTGCATCTTAAACGGTTTTACGCATAAAGACATCAGCACTATTTGTATAATTATATCTACTTACATTGCATTAATCATTTAGTTAGATTCATTTTGTTCACTCGTTCCGTAAACTTTGTAGTCAAGGAACTTATTCTTAAGCAATTCTGTTACAAAATTTCTGAAGTATTGGCAAAAGCATTCAAATCACACATCTCTTCAACATCATCAACTATTTTCATGAATCATCTTTCATCAGTCCAGATCAAGATAGGAAACAAGTCTTGACGATGGTAGCCATACCAAAGCCTGCATGCTTGGTTTGCTTTTTGTTTCTTTCTAGGATAGGTGTCTTTACCTATGGTCTGTTCTAGAAGCTTCTTGGTGTCACATCTATCCCGTCTTATATCTCTTTGAAAGAAAGAACATTATGACATTCTGCTCAAAATCAAGTCAAATCAAAAGCACCAAGTCAAACAGAAGATTTTATTTTTACACATTTCCTTGCCCTACCAACCTTCGGTGTTGAGCTTGCGTCTCTTACTAGTGACGTAGGGTTGGGAAAGGATGGAAATGCCCTTACTCACCTATGCCTTGTCCATGGTGATAAGCCCGTGCTTCCTATTAGCAGCATGGGGCAAGGTGTAGGGGGTCGACTTAATAGCACAAATTTGAAAGTCATAAGTGAATATTCTAAAAACACGTTTGAAATCACCTTGAGTTAAAAAACAAATGAATCAGATGTCCAAATTCCAAAGAGTTCAAAACCCTGAAAACCAGATTTTGTCAACCAAGTAGCCAGCTATGGATCTAAGTCTGGATAAATTGTAAAGTAAAAGTGAATTCTAAAATATGAAGTCACTTGAGTAGGATAGGTGTGTAGGTCCTAATTTGGTTCCACCAAACCTTTGTCTATCTCTCATCATTACCATTCAATAAAACTCATAACTTGTGCCCTTTCTAGCTCTTGGTGTTGAGCCCTCGCATCTTACTAGTTGCGTGGAGTTAGGAGTGGGGCAAGTTCATCTGCTCATCACTATGCAAACATCATCACATTTTGTCAAAACATATGAAGAAATTGCAAAATTGCATATAGAAACTAAAGTTCAAAAGTACACATTGTGTCTAGTATCATCATACATCAGCATCATGAAAATACAAAAAGTGAAACATTTTTTACTATCATTTGTTCTCCATTGCATACATTCTGAAAAGCATGAAAACAGTATTCTAATAAACATCTAGTACACATTTGGAAACAAGTCATAAAACTCTAGGCACCAAAATTATAGGATCCAAAAAGAGATACACACATATTATATCACACACACACATATATATATATATATATATAATCATGTTTCATGTTTACAATGCCATTATGCGCTAACCATGGTCAAAACGCTCAATGAGCCCGAAAAGTACAAAAAAACTCATATAGAATATCGGACAAAATACTACATGAAAGGCCTCTCAATCCCTATGGGATCCCTCTCAGAGGGTGCACGACCATGTCTAGGACTCTGGCTACGTTGGCGCTCCGAATGGACTGAGGGCTCACAATCATGGCCTGTAGCCTGTAGTCTGACTATGTGAGCGGCTCCTCCTCATCAAGCACTCAGCTGTCCTATATCTAGCTACCTCAGCGCGGAAAGATGTCATGATAATTCGCCACATGACAGACAGAGGTAAAAACATGAGTATGCCTACCGGCTGCTGAAAACTCCCCCTCATCTATAGATAGCTCAGCATGAGTCTTCTCTGAGGGGAGCAATAGGGTATCCGTGCATACTCAGTTGACTCAAGTCTCACCACTCATCAGTAGTCTCTGCAAATAAAGGAGAAAACAAGTTAGAAAACAATCAAAGATAAAAATCAAGTGTAAACAAAACGAAAAGGAAGTAACAAACTAAGACAATTCTGACCAAGCCAAATGTCAAAGAGAAGAGTGAAAAATCACTTGGAGTCTTCGGGCTTCCAAGAAGGATCTCTAGGATCCACGCTTACTGCTGATGCTGCCACTGACTGGTAGAGCATGCGCCCAAGTCTGGAAAAAAAATGGTGTCCTGCTACAGACTCATCCATCTCCTCGAATATCTCCCAAAAGAGTAGGTCCTCTGAAATAAGGGTCACCCTCTCTACGCTCACGCTCTTCTCTCTCAGCCATCAAAATATCCTGAGTGTCATACCACTCAGAATCAATGTCATCATCACTCACCTAGCCTCCCTGATCTCCTCTGCCTCTGTCTCCTCCTCGGTCTCCCCCCTAGTGAACTCAGGTCAGAATCGGAGTGCACGCTCAATAGGCTTGCTCATCGCTCTCACTATGAGTAGGGCTACCCGGTAATCCATGGAGTAAAGGTGCCTGATGGAGCACTAGCTCTCCCGTCGAGCATGTAACTACATGCCTCCTGGCTACAATAGGAACTTCCAGGGGTAAAAACAGTCCAACCCCGATCTCCCGGTAGGTCCTCCCCTGAGCCTCTCGTGGACTAGATCTAAACACTGAGAATCACCAGGAGGAAGCATATCAATATACGGGTGAGGCCAAACTGCTGTGGCACTCTGATCAAAGGGGTGTATCTCTACCTTCTCCATCCTGTCCATCAAGCTACCCTGGTGGTCTGAGAAGGAAACTAGTGTGTGTGTCTCGTCACTCCCCATAGCCTTGCCATGGCCTGATAAGGAGTGTGACCTTCATATCTGAAGTGGTCAATGAAACCACTAGATGATGTTGGTGCCCTAAGCACCATCATCCCTATCCATCTGGCTGCCCTGACGAGCCCCGGGATCCTGCTACCTATATGCACCTCTACCATAGGGGATGACGCGCTCATACACCCAACTCATGACTAGAGTAGGGTGGCTCAGTGACTGCCCCTGTAAACGAACCACCATGTATAAGTCATGGTAGGTGGTCCTAATAATATCAGCTCCCCAGGCATATATACATCCATGTGCCCTCAATCTTTGTAATGATGGGGGCCCAGCAATATAAGTAGAGTATATCCTCCCTTGTCCCCAATCAACCGTGGAGGCAAGGATGCCCATAATGGCCTTGGCGGATCATAGGGATATGAAGGCTCAGGAATGGAATGGACCTTCACGCCCTTCTTTGAACCTATCAGATACAACTGTATCTCCCATGCATGTAGCGCACTGAGCCATCTGGGCCCGGGATCCCACTGTGTCAAGTGATAATCTCCGCCCAGAGAATTGGGACTCCCAAAATATGGTAGACATCCTCTAGGATGATAGTCCAGTCACCCCTAACACCTGGAAACCAGAAGGTATTCCGGTCTACATCCCAATAAGAAAATAGGTTACACAATATGCGATTGAAAGGTACAACATGGGGGACCCGTGATATCCTCAGTATGCCGGCCCTCTGAAGAGTGTCCTTCTCGGCTTGGGTCAATGGATCTAACACTGCTGGGAGCCAATCACACTCCCTCTCTCAGCTCCATTGGATGTACTCCTTATTCTTCTGCATTCACCAAAATAGAGAAAGAGAGAAAGTTAGTAACATAGTTCAACCAGAAAAAATCACCAAGAACATACAAGAATGTCAAAAATACGGAAATAATTAAAAACTACATCTTTTTATACTTTTGATTTGAAACCCCCGCCCTATGCAGAGGTGGTGGCTTCCTAATCATCATCTTCTACAGTGGCGGTTCTGTAACCACCGCCTCCTAGGGTGGTGCTTCTGTAACCGCCGCCTTTCTCATGGCGGCGGTCCTATTTCGCACATGGAAACGGCTCATAAAGCCCTAAAAATGCCTAAAAATGTGTAAAAAGACCATTTTGACTAAAACAAAAGCCTACCCAATAGGCGTCCTCCCCTAGGGACCCCATTAACACTAGCATTTCTAAAAATGACCCCCCCAAGAAAAATATTTCATCATTTCTACATTTTAGGTTTAAAAATAATAAACCGAGAAGAACTAACCTGAGATCTCGCAGGTCGATGTTCCACTCTCAGAGGTATGATTGCTATCTCTCCATGAACATTTTGACTATACTCATATCAAAAACCATCACTGTGGGTCCTAGAGCTTAAAAAACTATCAAATCAACACACGTAAATGAATAGGAAAATGAGCTCGTTTTATATATATATATATAGCGTTTTGACTCATTTTGAATGCCCCTTTTTGCAGGTCTGGAGCACCAACGGAGGTAAGTTTTTATCCCCACACAAATGGTAAGTCCTCATTTCACATTAATTTAGTATTTATTTTTCGATTTATTTTATCTATCTGCACTTGAGCCCTCTTTCCATTTTGTAGGTAGCGGGAACTTGGATGGCGATGTCTCGACAAACAGGCGTGTCAGGTATAAATTTCTCTCCCTGTTTTGGGACAACCATACTTGGACCCACCATTTTACGCCTCTTCATGGCTAAAATGCTTCTCTGTGGGGGAAATATGTACGTACCCAAAATTTTTGGGTACTGCACCATTGGAATGATGTTACACATGCCCCAATGATGATATAGGTCTCCTCGCAAGGTGTTTGGGATCCAGAGAAGCTCATCAAAGTGTACCATTTGCATCCACATGCCTTGCTCAGCCTCCGCAATGCTTTGTTTTACTCTTCATCCCCTTTTTCCTTTGCTTTTTGTCTTTAGTGACGAAAACTGCCACCCTACCATGGCGGCGGTCCTACACGCATTCTCTAGTACGTTCCGCTGATCGTGTCAAGTGTAAATTTTCAAATTTTACCAGCTTTTCTCACCTGTTTTAGCTTGTATTAATGTTTTTGGTTCCCTGTAATAATGTTTCTCCATTGTTTAATAGTAAAAGAGTTCCATTCCAAGTTACCCTTTGGTGAATGGGAATTCTATAAATAACTAGCTTGTTTTCAAACAAATGGCCCTTGAATTTCTCAGTTCTATTTCTTAGTCTTTCAATTTCTTGCTAAGGATTCAAGTAGTTTCATGTTTTTGCATTCATTTTTTAGTTTTAATTTTATTGTTTAGAGCCATTTGATCTTCTTGCTTCAAGTCTTGCTTCATTGTTGTTCATGAAAATTAGTTTAGAATAGAATAGTTTCATTTTCAGTTAGAATCCATTAGAGTTACAGGTTTTTTCATCACCAAGGATAGTTCCAAAAACTCTCAGTACATTTGTGTTGTATTCCCGTGATAAAATCCTGCTAGGAATTGCATAAGCGAAGCTTTGTTCACTTGCGCTATCCCTCTCCTACTCGTATTGTATTCGGTCTATATCCAAAGCTGCCATTGTTCAAAAGCTTTCTTTTGTTGATGCTATCAATACACACTTTTTTGGATCCATGTGAACATGAAGGAATGAGGAGATCACACTGAGGAGACAAAATCACACATAACTGGATTCGCCACTGTTTTACAAATTCCAGGTTTGAGATATCAAAGTTCTAGTTCAAATATATCGAATAGAATAGTGAATTATTTCATTTCAATCAAAGTTCACTTTCAATATTGCCACAGAAGCTGTGGGGAATGATAACTTCTAAGAAACTGTGATTCATTCTTCATTTTGTGTGGTAGGATTGAAATTCTTGCAATTAGATTAAATCAGTTATCTAGTTATTTAGGGTAAATTCAAAACAACAAAGGAGAATAACTATACTCGGCTACTTCACTTGTTTTAATTTTGTTATTAGATTGATTTTTAATTTTCTAAAAATATTAGAATAGCTGTTCTCTTCAAAGTTTTGTTTAAAATCTCATCAAGAATACAAAAAATATATACATGTTGTCGATATGTCTTGCATAATCAATTTATTTTGCTTTCAGTTAGAAGTTAAATCATCTGTTGTATGACAATCACGAGACCTAGAGAGCCCAGGGAATACATATTCGAGCCAATAGTGCCTAAACCAAACCTTTCCGCAACACTAATTGATATAGACCAAAATCTCAGAATTCAGGTCTTCCAAACAACGTACAGAACTATAGGAAGTTAACACACAATTGATGAGGATTAAACATCAGAAGATGAAAAAGCACACACGTTCTGGTGAAATCATCCCAATTATAGACTACCTTTATAGATATCTATATGACTGTAGAAGGAATCGAAAGAGAGACAAATGTTCGGTTGTGATCTCACTAGTCCAACAACCAGACGCAGGAAATATCCTCATTGATATAGACACTAGCTTATGCAAATTCAAGTTACTAGAACACCTGCTAAGGTATTTCAAGAAAATTGTGCAACTAGTGTGCAACTCCTAGTTCTAAATATAGATGCCGAGAAAGGCATACGATTACTGGATACTCAGAATAAGGGATTGACTCTTCACTATGACCATAAGAGGTCCACTACAACCACGAACTATACGGTTGTGATCCACAGATCCCACAACCCAACGGGCCTACTAGCCAATCAGACGTTGATGTTGGTTTTTGAATATTAGTGTTTAGGTCCTCTCCACTCCCACCATACATTATCGCACAATTCTCTTTATTAAATGTAGCAGCCAATCAAGCTAAGGATTTCTGGACTAGACTAGAGAATCGTCCATAAAACCCTAGAGAGTTCACTATACATTTTACCACTATTTTCATGACCTTGTCGGGAGATATATACAAAGCACCCACAGGTCAGTTTCCCACGTATTCAGCAACCCACAGATAGGATCTCGGAAGATCTCGATATTGATTGGATTCTTCAAGAAGCTATCCTCGCCAAACGATCCATCACACCAATTTAGGTTAGAAGAGCATTCTTTTCCTTAGACTTCGCAGATTCCATTAGTATGCATGTTGAAGACATAATATTTCCAAACTAGTTTGTCTATACCCCCCGTATATTGCATCCCCACCAGCTATCTCGACACGACCTCAAGAGGTCAGGTGCGAGGAAGAGTTACTTGTAGATTCCCATGCTCGCATGTCACTTTTCCATCGTACAGAGCCCCCCCCTCTATATCCTACCTTATCTTCTCTGTGGGTCCTCCCCCTCCTTGACCCCCATCTATATAGATATGCAACAGGGCATAAATGACTTTAACCTTAAGTTGACATGAGGTTTTCCCTTAGTTCATAATTCTCTCTCGCCCTATATAGCCAACAATGCCCCCAGATAATAGAATAGTAATACTCTTCTCCCTCCCCAAAGAGATATATTCTCCCAGAGCCCAATTATAAGATATATAGTCTAGTCCAGTTTAGTAGTGTGCCTTTTCCCTTTCGATGCCTCTGTTGGTATTATGTCAGTGAGAGCAATGACCTAGATATATGAGAGATATAAACATCACAGTCTATAGTCGAGTCAACAACCTCTAACTCTATTTATATATAGATAACTAGCATGACATATGCCTATAGGATTGGTTGGTGCTTCCTCTTTCCTTTGAAGGTGTAGGGTTGAGGACATGAACCTTGGTATGCCTTCTAAATAGGCCCTTTTATCCAATATGGGGGCTAACCTAGATATATGGGAGATATAAGCATCACTATCTATAGTCAAGTCGGTAACCCCTGACTCTAGTTATATATAAATAACTAACATGACATATGCTGATAGGAATAGTTGGTGTTTCCTGTCTCCTTCAATCTAGTGTAGGGTTGAGGACATGAAACTTGGTATAGATAGGGCAGAATGATAGATCGTGTATTATAAGGAGGATCCTCCCTCAATATCCTACGTTATCTTCTCTATGGGTCCTCCCCCTCCTTGACCCCCATTTATATAGATATGCAAGAGTGTAACCTTAAGTCGACACAAGGTTTTCCCTTGATTCATAATTCTCTCTCGCCTTATATGTAGAACTAGGCCCAATTATATCTATAATCATATAGTAGGCCATCAGGCCTCAACTTATCCAGATATATGTGGGGCCCCTCAACTTCCTAAGTGGTCAGTCGAGAGCCGACGTCGCCGCTAGATAATAGAATAGTAATAATATTCGCCCTCCCTAGAGAGATATATTCCCTTAGACCCAATTAGAAGCTATATAGAGTCTAGTCCAATCTAGTAGGGTGCCTTCTCCCTTTCAATACCTTTGTTAGTATTATGTTAGTAAGAGCAATATGACCTAGCTATATGGGAGATATAGGCATCTGCCATATATAGATAGGAGACTATTGAGCGCACCGAGAATGAGAACGAATAGTCACCAAAAGAATGGGAGTAACAAAACTGAACGAAGGACAGCCGAATGAATTGAATTACGGTACTAATGACCATGTCCAAGGTTGGGTGCCAATGCACATCAACGAGTGTCTAGACTACATTTATGAACATTTGATAGAGATAGGAGGAATTTCTTCACTTTACCTCCTCTCCCTCTATAGATATGGATATGAGGGTTGATAGGTCAAGGTAAAAAATACATTTTTTGCACTCGACCTTTACCTATTATATATGTCCAGGTCACAATGCATGACATTCGTTCTCAACCATTTAGATGTCATTCGTTCTTAATGGGGAGGTAACAAGGAAAGAGACAACCCAGAGATTTGGTTTGAGAGATCTTGCAAATCCGGTTCGAAGGAACATGACAACACTACTTGAATCATGAATCAATTGTAACTGCGCATAAATGACCATTTCTTTACCCTACATATAGATATGACACCCACCCATAGGCACAAAACACAAATGACTTTACCACTCGACCTTACAATCTCATTGGTTGAGTCTTCTCCCTTTTGAACGAATTTCAATAAGGCCGTGGTTAAGTAAAGAGGATTTACTTGCACTCACTACTTGCCCCACCCTCACTCGATGGTTGAGTCGAGCCCCCGATCAAGGAATCAATCATAAACCCCATATAGATATTGGGGGAGAGAGAAATCCTCTCCCTATTAGTCAAGTTCCCAACCCCTCAACCTCCTTGATCGCCATGGGGTATGGTCAAGTGCATAAATGGTATCTCGCTCTGGCTCTCCCTCAACCTTAAAATATCTATCCATATGGCGAGTGCCCGTATGGGGCTAGGTTAAGGTGCGCTATAAAATATTGCAGTACATCCACGGTCTATAGGATCCTTTGAATGGTCCTCTCAATATTTATATAGGGGCATCATCTCTATCTTGGTGACCTTTGGGCCCTATTGGTTGATCTCTTTCAGACTCTTGGTTACCTGGGAGGGAAGGCCGTGGAAATCTCTTGACACGAGGCTCTACAAGTATGTATAGAGGCGGGGGGGCTATATTGGGCAGATGATTTTTTCTCCCTCCTCCACCCCTCATCTATATATAAGGGCCCTTGATTAATAAATCAATCAGGTGACCTTCGGGCCCTATTGGTTGATCTCTTTCACACTCTTGGTCGCCTGGGAGGGAAGGCAGTGGAAATCTCTTGACACGAGGCTCTACAACTATGTATAGAGGTGGGGGGCTACATTGAGCAAATGATTTTTCTCCCTCCTCCACCCCTCATCTATATATAAGGGCCCTTGATTAATAAATCAATCAGGTGGCCTTCGGGCCCTATTGGTTATCTCTTTCAGACTCTGGGTCACCTGGGAGGGAAGGCCGTGGAAATCACTTGACACGAGGCTCTACAACTATGTATAGAGGTGGGGGGCTACATTGGGCAGATGATTTTCCTCCCTCCTCCAACCCCCATCTATATATAAGGGCCCTTGATTAATAAATCAATCAGGTACCCCTTACATTATATAGATATATAGGGATTCTCTCCTTATATAGATAGGGCCCTCGTTCTATATTATATAGGGAGCTCTCATGGTCAAGCGGATCGTATCTCATGGTCTGGTGCATATTAGAGATAAGGGCTCATCTCCTTATATAGATAGGGCCCCCATTCTATACTATATAGGGAGCTTTCATGCTCAAGTGGATCGTATCTCATGGTTTGGTGCATATTAGAGTGAACTACAAGATAGAGCTTTGGAGGGAACTCGGGTATAACCCCATATATAGGAACTAGAAAATTTATAGCCAACTCTGTCAATCATGTACATGGGATCACTTAGAATAGAACGAGAGCTCAAGTGATAGGGGGCTTGACTCCAACAATTTCCATATCCCCCCATATCCATATAGTTAGGTCGGGCCTTATTCATATATCGTTCGACCGAACCTTATCTATAATTGTCTATATGGAGGGGGTACAACATAGAGATCTCGAGAGCCCCAGATAGATATTGTCTCTTGAGTGATAGGGGGCTTGACTCCCACAATTTCCATACCCCCCCCATATCCATATAGTTGGGTTGGGCCTTATTCATATATCGTTCGACCGAACCTTATCTATAATTGTCTATATGGAGGGGGTACAACATAGAGATCTCAAGAGCCCCAGATAGATATTGTCTCTTGAGTGATAAGACGAAGCATCACTCAGTATAAGGCCCCCCCTTATATAGATAAGGGCCCATGTCCTAGTGATCTCTCTCTTTCGACAAATAGAGCCATTAGGTCTCTTTGAATGGATAGGCTGATTGGGTCTTTCCCTTGTCCCATATGTAGATAGATAGATCTCGAGGTCCAATTGATATGCTCTCTAGAGAGATAGGAGGATCTTCGGAAAGTTAGCTCCTCTATCATTGGACCATACAAGCTCTCCCCTGTTAGTGGATCTAAAATATCCCTTACATATATCTAAGAGGGGGGCGTTGACCTATCCATATTTTGGCCCTGTCGGTCGAGGCCATTGCAAATACAGATCTATCTGGGGGTCGAGGGTTATTACTATTCATTATGGTTAGAGCATAACAACTATGTCTATATCCACAGACGAAGTGTCACTTGATATAAGGCCCCCTTATATAGATAAGGGCCCATGTCTTACTGATCTCTCTTTGGACAGATAGAGCCATTGGGTCTCTTTGAACAGATAGGGTGATTGGGTCTCTCCCTCATCCCATATTTAGATAGATAGATCTCGAGGGTCAATTAATATCCTCTCTAGAGAGAAAGGGCGAGCAAACAGTTAGCTCCTCTACTATTGGACCATACAATCTCTCCCATATTAGTAGATCTATAATATCCCTTACATCTATCTAAGAGGGGGGCCTTTGACCTATCCATATAGTGGCCCTGTTGGTTGAGGCCATTGTAGATCCAGATCTATCTGGGTGTCGAGGGCCATTATCATTCATTATGGTTAGAGCATAACGACTATGTATATATGCATAGAACGATCGCCATCATTTGATACACCTGATCACCTGCAAGTCATTCATGTGCCCCTTCCCTGTAGATTGATCTGCAGGTGTGCTAAATGAGTTGAGGATGATGACCCTGGCTATTATAGGCCCCCTCCCCCTCTATATATATGGATATGGGGCTAAGAGTGGCTATCTATCTAATCAACTATATAGACAAGGCCAACCGATGAATTTTTTTTTAACTATCCCTCTCACCACACTAATCGATGTGTTCATCTTGTATGAGAGTCAGAGATATTTCCCCTACAAAACGAATGATTGATAACAAATCAACATACCTAAACCTGAAAATGATGCCCTTTCTTGCTATAGATCTCCTTTGTCGATCGAATACCCCAACCCCTCCTTTAGATAGTGAGGGGTCTGGGATCCTCCTTCCCCTCCTTTCTTCTCAATAGATCTTTACGGTGGGGCAAGACCTATCTGATCTAATCTATAAAAACTAGGGCCTCGCCCTTCACCCCCATTCAAATAGAGATATGGGCACCTATATATCAAATAGTTGTATAGGGTAGGGTATACTAGCTAGTACAGGATGGACGATTGTTTGGACTGCATTAATCCACTACAAGGCTAATATTCCCATATCTAGGACTTAATATATCTATAGGGCGACAACCTACTATGTGTCGAGCGAGCGCCTACCACATAACATCCCCCATTTATAGATATCTAGAGGGGGAGGTCTTATGTCTCTATCTTGAGTTAGTAGAGGTATGCTTAACGCAGATCTATTATCTATATTATATATAGATGGGGGGTTGAACAACCATTAATTAGATTAGATAGGTGAGTGGGAGGGTACCTTTGGATATATATGGCGATAGATTGAGGGAGATTATAATTATAGTTTTTCGAGCCCTAGCCTAGATATGGCTATATATCTATCTAGCTATCAAGAAGAGAGGAGGGGTACCTTTGGATATATATGGCGATAGATTGAGGGAGATTATAATTATAGTTTTTCGAGCCTTGGCCTAGGTATGGCTATATATCTATCTAGCTATCAAGAAGAGAGGAGGGTACCTTTGGATATATATGGCAATAGATCGAGGGAGGTTATAGCTATAGTTTTCTGAGCCCCAACCTAGTTATGGCTATATATCTATCTAGCTATCAAGAAGAGAGGAGAGGGAGCCCATCCCATTTATATGGTGATGGGCGAGGATAGGTGGGTATAGAAAGAAAGCAAAGATTGGAATATCTATATTTGAAGGAAGAGGGACTCCTCTAATGCCTTCCCTCCCCTTTATATAGATGGGATGGGGATAAAATGTTACATGAAGCTGCATCCTCTTTTGGCTAGAGGGGACCTCCAAATAGAGTTCTTTATGTAGGGATATGGCCAATGCACTATATATCTAGGGGCCAGAGTGGCCCTATATGTGATTGATCTATGCACCATCTATATATAATCTTGTGAGAGCCCTATATATCTATACGGGGAAGTTGAGTGAGAGGGAACGCCCTCTCTATCCCATATATATGAGGGATAAATATGTGATATGACTATAGATGTCACAAACTATTATCATATCACATATGTAATCTATAATCAATCCCTAGCCATACATAATGTCCCTTTTTGGGCACTCACAGGAAACTATGGAATATCTATATTTGAAGGAAGAGGGACTCCTCTAATGCCTCCCCTCCCCTTTATATAGATGGGATGGGGATAAAATGTTACATGAAGCTGCATCCTCTTTTGGCTAGAGGGGACCTCCAAATAGAGTTCTTTATGTAGGGATATGGCCAATGCACTATATATCTAGGGGCCAGAGTGGCCCTATCCCATTTATATGGTGATGGGTGAGGATAGGGGGGTTATAGAAAGAAAGCAAAGATATGTGATTGATCTATGCACCATCTATATATAATCTTGTGAGAGCCCTATATATCTATACTTGTGAGAGCCCTATATATCTATACGGGGAAGTTGAGTGAGAGGGAACGCCCTCTCTATCCCATATATATGAGGGATAAATATGTGATATCGACTATAGATATCACAAACTATTATCATATCACATATGTAATCTATAATCAATCCCTAGCCATATATAATGTCCCTTTTTGGGCACTCACAGGAAACTATGCAAAGCTGAAGATAAGCATTTTTTAGATTTTTAGTGGGCTGTTAGTGACTGAAATAAATATATAAAAACCCTGAACTGCTGCCAGTCAACACCCTTCTAGGGAAGTGACCTGTTTTGGGGCTTTCAAACCCACTTTTGTGCCTTCAAAACCCTTCAAATCAGCTCCCATTAAGTCTCTAAAATCATTATATATCACCAACAATCATATCATGATTAAGAAAACTGATTTTTAGTGCCTTAGAATTGGAGATATGAATTTTTATAAACCTAGGGAAGTGACCTGTTTTGGGGTTTCAAACCCACTTTTGTGCCTTCAAAACCCTTCAAATCTAGCTCCCATTAAGTCTCTAAAATCATTGTATATCACCAACAATCATATCATGCAAGAAAACTGATTTTTAGTGCCTTAGAATTGGAGATATGAATTTTCTATAAACCTAGGGAAGTGACCTGTTTTGGGGTTTCAAACCCATTTTTGTGCCTTCAAAACCCTTCAAATCAGCTCCCATTAAGTCTGTAAAATCATTATATATCACCAACAATCATATCATGCAAGAAAACTGATTTTTAGTGCCTTAGAAATGGAGATATGAATTTCAATAAACCTTTGTCTGCAAAGTTACTTTACAAATTCACAACTTTACTTAGGAAGCTCCAAAATTTATGAAACTTAAGATTTTGGCCTTAGAAAATATGGAGAACAAGATAGTAAGTTCAGATTTTCTAAATTATCAACACATACCATAGAATCACTCCCAAGTGGGCCGCTCCACTCAAAAAGAGAAGATAACCAACAAACTCAAAGAAATACCAGCAAAGAATGATAAATATATTTCTCCATGAATGCCTCTTTGCAAAATACAATTGTGGGAGAGGGGTTTTCATCCTCACCACCCTTGTGAGAGGGTTTTCATCCACCAAGATATAAATTCATAAAATCAACATATGCCAAACTAATGCCAACAACCTCTATTTATAATAAGAGAGTGGCGCCAAGTCTTGGGGCTCTCAAATGAGGCCGACCACAATTAAACTTGCTTTATTATTATTTTCTTTTTACTTGTTGGAGCCTACATACTCACCAATATCTTTTTATTTTTAATTTATTGTTGGGCGCTAGGCTCACCAATAAATACAATGTTAATTAAAGAAATAAACATGAAATTAAGCACATGATGACATTGTTGGCCTCCTCTAGCTTGTTCCCTTGGACACATGAGGAAAAAACAATGGGTCAAGGTCTTCAAACGTAATTATCTCGAAAAGGGGACATGACACCATATATGGCTCGTCCTCGCGAGCGTAGCACATTTCTATATATAGGGAGGATTTGGACCTATCTAGATATGGGGTTCCTCTCTGTATATGGATATGCGCCCCCCCATCTATATTTGGGTTGAGGTAAGCTCCATCTCCATCTCCATCTAACATATGGTATAGGGTGCCCTTATAATCTATTATATATATGCCGTCCAGTTGAATCATTAACCATATATATAGGGGGGGATTGAGAAGTTGGTTGAGTTGGGGCCTATATCTTCTATGAGATAGAGATATATGGGATGTACTCAATTGACTCATTGATGCATATGCACTCGATCGACAACCCTAGCTAGTTAAGATCAAATTGGATCATATTAGATATATAGGGTTAGAGGCAGGGGATACAACCCCATATATTCATCTCTCAAGTCATAGTTCTCTCAAGAGGCCATTGGTTCGACATTCATTTATGCCTATAAATCTCCCATGAAACATCCCATATATTCATCTCTCAAGTCATAGTTCTCTCAAGAGGCCATTGGTTCGACATTCATTTATGCCTATAAATCTCCCATGAAACATATCTATATAATGGCCCCCCTGCATCTTATCATGACATTTCTAGCCTAGGCAACAAGAAAGGGGGTTTGGGCCTGCACTGTAGATATAGTTACCCTTATATAGATGTGGCAGAGATATATGTGCAGTTCTTGATTGCTTCATGCAGATCTAATCTATATACTAGAGCCAAAGATGTAGTTCTCAGAGATGCGGATCTGATCTCTAAGATTCTAGATGGGGATGGGGCCATCTTACTTATTAATTAATTTATCTGAGGGTTGGTAAATGACACTCACTCCCAAACTCAGTGGGAAATTTTTGGTTATCCCCATATATAGATATGGCACCACTCCCCCTATTTATATATACAAGGGTGTGTAGAAAACTGTTAGGAGAGCTGAGTCAATATGCTCTCTATCTATATAGTCGTGTAAGCGATAGATGTATCATGGGCTTCTTGATACAAGTCAATAACCGAGTTCGCAATATCTATTACTATATAAAATTGGGAAGGTTGGTGATGCACATGATGAATTAATTGATATAAAGGGCCGTCTATTCGATCGACAAATCCAAGATGATGTTCTCTTCCCAATTTAGATAAGCCCTATATCGAGATATGGCATATTGTGGATTAGATATCGAAGATGAGCTATATATCATAGGCATAGGCTGTTGGGGGCTTGGGGCCGATTGATTCCTCTCTATCTATATGGCAGATCTCTATACTATAGATGGGGCCAACGTAGGAGGGGAGGGGTGAGCATAGTGATTTTTGCCTACTATATCCAAGGGAGGGGCGAGTCTGTATATAGGCATTTATACAGATAGAGCGTTCTACTATATAAATTTGAAAGGGTTATAAAGCTCAATAGGTGACGGTATCCCCATCATGCCCCATCTATATACAAATCCTCGCGGAGAGCCTCTACTATATAGATTAGAGGCGCGAGGAGAGCCTCTATACTATAGATGGGGCCAATGTAGGAGGGGAGGGGTGAGCATAGTGATTTTTGCCTACTATATCCAGGGGAGGGGCGAGTCTGTATATAGGCATATATACAGATAGAGCGTTCTACTATATAAATTCGAAAGGGTTATAAAGCTCAATAGGTGACGGTATCCCCATCATGCCCCATCTATATACAAATCCTCGCGGAGAGCCTCTACTATATAGATTAGAGAAGCGAGGAGTGTCTCATACATTGAGAGGGGACCTCGACATATGTTTTGAGTGCTCAGCCTCTCGAGCATAGGATTTGTTGATCTATGAGAATCACCAATTTAGAGATGCCATGCCATCGCCGGTTGATTGAAATAACTTTCGATGATCCTCTCTAACCTCTATGAGAATCAACAACAATTTAGCGATTCCATGCCATCACCAGTTGATCAAAAATAACTTTTGATGATCGTCTCTAACCTCTAACTATATAGTATTAAGGACCCCTATCTATACTCTCTTTATATGGGGTGCCAACTCAAACTATATATACTGCACTCTGTGCACTCCCGAAGGATATATCTTCCTAATCCATGAAGCTTGAATTCAGAGCCTACATGTATATGTAATGAATGAAGCACTCTATACAACAATATATAGATAAGGGTCTTAGAGATCTCTCTATACAGGAGCAAACTGATCTCAAATCATAGATCACAGATAGATAAGACATATATATTCTTGCCTTATTGACCTCCCTATCGATATATGAGCGACTTCTGCACAATATAGATGCCCTTGCCCGCCAGATTGAGATTCTATAGGACCTGTCACCAGCTGAATCCGGCACTATGATATATTTTTCAGTGTTGGTCACTCCTCGATGCTATGATTATTTACTAGTTGGGCACAGACATATGTATAGTCATTCGGCCGGCATCGTAATCATGGAAACAAAACTATATCATATACACAAGAATAGGGGGCATCGACTATGATAAGATCTGAGAATGATGACTAAATTTGAAATATCAGAAGCTAAATTATCAGCTATCTAACATAGAAACTGTTACGATGGTCTGGGAGGGCCAGGGAGGTTGATATCAGTTAGTCGTTGCCCTGAACTATCTACTATGCCTTTCGACCAAGACTATGGGACAAAAGCTTTACGAATTGTCACCTACTATAGTTCTGGAGCTGTCTTCAACACACCTTCTATAGGTTACTGATGCGCTTCCTTCGTCACACTTCCTACAACCATTTCTCACTACTTCCTTCTATGCTAAATGAGGGGGGTGGCCTCTCTATCTCTATAGAACTATCCAGGCTTATCCATACGTTATCTCTAAGATAGGATACCGAAATCGGGCATCTTTGACGAATCATATTCCATACCTATAGAAGGGAACTGTATCTGTACATGCTAAGCTTATCTTTTAAGCATAAGATAAACCTTATCATGATTTACATGGGTTCCACATTTTTAGACGGGGGGCGGCCAAATAAACGACCTACACAAAATATTTAGGGACCTCACTCCTTGGGATCCTTATTACCAATATGGATGATTGACCTAATTCCATAGATCATGTAGACCCTACTTCTCTAATTACCCAAACTGTTGCACTATTTTAGACATGTACCCGGACCACTTACGACAAATATTTACTTTTTACAACATTCCTATCTGGTACTTTGACTGTTACCGTACTCCACATATATTGGCTCTCACCGTACTGACTTTCAGCTGTTATCTTAACTATTAGACGCTACTACTAATTATACTTAACAACATCCTACTTCCTAATACATACATGTAATGAAATAGAAATTACGGAGGAAAATTTTAGTGTCGACAGACCTAACCCTACTTATCTTAAAGGGAAGGGATGATTGAGGATCACTTATATTGTCTCTCAATGCTCTTCTTTCAGATGATCTGACCTATCACACGCCCCTCTAGATAGTAGCCCCCCACTTTAATGATCTTGTTGCACTAGTTGAGAGATGTCATCATTGACCTTGCCCTACTTATCTTATCTAGTGGTTGATTGAGGACCACTTATATTCTCTCTCAATGCTCTTCTTTTAGCGGATCTTAACTATCACACGCCTCTCTATAATATGGTAGATATCTATAGATGGGCCCATCTATTGGGCCAACTAAATTATATGCGGGCCAACTATATAATATACAGTTGAGGGAAGACCTTGTAATGCGTGGTGAGAACCCTTATCTATATATGGGGTGGTGGACCGATTATTGCCAAATAGGTATGATATATGGGGTGTATATGATACTTGGTGCGCACATTGGTGCCCTATCTATAAATGGGGTGTGGATTCAATCATATTGGGGGTCCTGATGATTAGAGGGCAACTTTATTTTTCATGGAGGGGCGAGAGATAGGAAAGCCTAAGTCTAGTTCAGACTATAGATTATATTGATGTAGTCCATACTATGACTGAGATTCTTCACTTCATGATCTTGGTCCACTTCTACTTCAATAGATATAAGCACATTCTATATGGGGACCCTTATATCTATATGGGCCATAAATTCCATATATCCTAGCCTGCAGGGTCCCCTATCTACATATGGGGATCTACGAATACTATAAGGTTTAGTTTTGACTGGATTGTAAGGGCAATGTCAATAATGAAAGATGAAGCATCTACTCAGGAATTAGAGAAACAATACGCCCCTCATGAGTTGGATAATGAATAGACTCGGATGGAATAAACGACATTTATGAATGAACCCCCATCTATATTCGAATAGATATGGGGTTCTCCCCCACCCCTCTATCTATATATGGGTAATCCCCTGATGTTGGAGGGGGAAGGGTGAGCATAGTATATAGATTTTAGAGTGGACATATATATATATGTATCACATTTCAACCCCTCCTAATTTTATATTGATATATTACGTGATATGATTTCAAAGTTTAGTAATCCCTCGACCCCACTAGATCTGACAAGTCAAGTCAATATATGATGGGTGGTGAGCTCCCTAAGTCGTTCAAGCACATCTATGACTGGGATAGGTTGGGTGCACCTCTTTGACTAGTAGATAAGGGCGGTGCTATTTATAGACTCGACTTTATAGACATGATAAGAGTGGGAGCTTCCTCAGATGAAGACTAGATGAAATTGGGAGACCATACAATCTAGACTAAACTAGACTAGACTAGATAGAATTGATTGATAGAATGATGAATGTATGATTGATATATGTGAAATGAGTGGGGGTTCCTTGACTAGAGAGTGATTAGATTAAATACCCTCTAGCACTCCGAATGATTATAAACCATCAAACACCCAAACTGATTCTATACAGTCATATAAGTTAGAGTTTCCTCGAGGAGATGAGAATGTGCTCCTTCATACTGCGAGGCATATTGGGATACACCTCTTTGACTAGTAGATAAGGGAGGTACTATTTAGAGACTCGACTTTATAGAGATGATAAGAGTGAGAGCTTCCTTGGATGAAGACTAGATGAAATTGAGAGACCATATAATCTAGACTAAACTAGACTAGACCAGATAGAATTCATTGATAGAATGATGAATGTATGATTTATATATGTGAAATGAGCGGGGGTTCCTTGACTAGAGAGTGATTGGATTAAATACCCTCTAGCACTCCGAATGATTATATACCATCAAACACCCAAACTGATTCTATACGTCATATAAGTTAGAGTTTCCTCAAGGAGATGATAATGTGCTCCCTCATACTGCGAGGCATATGGGGGTACAACCGATTTAGCTAGTGGGGTGCATTTGATCTAGTGAGAAGAATATTTGGTAAACAACTTCCCTTAGATAGTTCTGGTCCATCTACGGTTGGGATAGGTTGTCTTGATCAAGTAAAGGGATGGGTTTGAGGGAGTGACCGAGAAGGCAGGTGTAAATAACCTCCCATATCTCTATCTAATTATTACCCTGTTATCGTGGTGTCGTAGTTTGAATGATTATAAACCATCAAACACCCAAACCGATTCTATACGTCATATAAGTTAGAGTTTCCTCGAGGAGATGAGAATGTGCTCCCTCATATTGCGAGGCATATGGGGGTACAACCGATGTAGATAGTGGGGTGCATTTGATCCAGTGAGAAGAATATTTGGTAAACAACTTCCCCTAGATAGTTCTTGCCCATCTACAGTTGGGATAGGTTGGCCTGATCATTCAAAGGGATGGGTTTGAGGGAGTGACTGAGAAGGCAGGTGTAAGTAACCTCTCATATCTCTATCTAATTATTACCCTGATATCGTGGTGTCGTAGTTCGAATAGGGGCCCCATATCTCTATTTGGTTACTGCACCGATGAGGCAGTGAGCCATATCCGGTTTGTCCTGAGAGTAGAAATAGAGGAGGGGGCAGTCTCAAGTCCTCCCCTCATGTGAACTCTTAAGGTTCAAGAAGTTGCTCCAAAGGGCAACTATTCTGTATAGGTAGCTTTCAATCATTAGTAACCATAGTTGCTATGGTTGGCCACTCGTACGAGTAGATAGGGGTGGCGCCCTTGTATAGATAGTGGGTGGTGGCTGCTCCTATCTATAGATCTATTCGTGTTCGATCTATGCTTAATCCAGGGTGTATTCCCCCCAAATATTTAGTTTTCTGAGGGAGGTGTCATCCATCCATAGTGAGAACGTTGGGGAGTGCCCATCGGATCTCTCGATCTATGGGGAACACCCCTAGATAGATGGGCAACTATTCTGTATAGGTAGCTTTCAATCATTAGTAAGCATAGTTCCTATGGTTGGCCACTTGTATGAGTAGATAGGGGTGGCGCCTCCCTCTATTTATCCAAGGCTCTAGGGGGTCACCATAGTTAAGGGGGATGACCGAGAACCCTAGATAAATAGAGGGGATGGGTGATTGTATTTACTTATATCCTCCCTCTGAAACTGCCTGGACAATTGAGGAATTACTCTTCTTTCTATCTCATCACATATATAATCTCTTTAGTCAGCCCTATATAGATATGGACATTCAGTCTAGGTTCTTGAGGTATATCATTTACATCTCCTCAGGTGAGGGTACTCACTTGTGAAGAGAATTCAATCTAATAAACAAATATGAAAGATAAAATACTTCACAAAATCTTTGAAGTAAACAAAAAATAGAGAAATAACATACACAAAATAACACAATACACAAGATATATCCTGGGAAACCCTTTCAGAAAAAAATCCAATGTAGTAATTTATCTCGTTATTATATTAACTCAACCGTTTTGCCATACAATTATGTACTTCTCACTTTTGCTCTATCCTACTACATGTCCAGCGATATGTAAGCACATCAATAGGAAACTATCATAGCGGTATTGCAATACAATGGGTACCAAAACCATGGGCAAAGATTACAACCCATAATGATTCAACCCACCCTATAAATGTGTTTCTCAGGGGGCTAGCGCCCAAGCCCTTAATTGGGGGGTGTTGAGCCCCCATACGCCCCAACTGGGGTGATGCCCCTAGTCTAGAAGAGTGTAACTCATGGAAAATATACAATACATTTCCAACAATTTGGAGTGCTCACCCCCTCATATCACATATATAGATGTAGAGATAGAGCCAAACCCACCTATCCCCACCCCATAGATGGACCTAAACTATCTGAGTGCCATGATCCCACAACCTTGTTCTATTTTGTTCTCTTTATCAAGAGGCTTTATCTATCTTGGGCAACTACTGGGAGAATTTGTCTATCTTGAAGAACTGACAGAAGGAGGAACGACTACTATAAGGATAGCACCCTCCCTCAGCTTTACCAGGACAATCCCCTAGATTTATATATAAGGGGTCGATCAACCGATATGCAACAATTAACCCTACCACAAAACCAATCAACCAATTTGGTTCACATAGATCCTCTCTACTCCCCCATCTTCACCACACATGAGATGGAGACTCTTATCTACTCTCTATGAATCATGGCAACACACTACACCAAATGTATAGAGTTTCTTGGGCCTCAACTATATACTCTCCCCTTGGCAGATTCAGGAAGTCCCCTACGTATACATCCCTTTCCCATATCTCCCATATCTATATATAGGTCCCTTCCCCCTCCCATAAATAGATAGGGCCTTAACCCTCTATATAGAAAGATGATCCCCCAATTAAATCCTCTTTAGCTAGTTCAGGGTGGGGGGGGCCTGGATACTCTTTATAGGGCTCGCCCAACTATAGATCGAATATTTTCCCCCTACCACAAAGCTAATTGACCAATTTGGTTCACATAGATCCTCTTGCCCCCATCTCTACACATGAGATGGAGACTCTTACTACTCTCTATGAACCATAACAACACACTACACAAAATGTATAGAGTTTGTTTTCCCCCAACTATATATACTCTCCCCTTGGCAGATTTAGGAGGAACATTGTATATAGATAAAGGGACCCCAAATAGATTATATCAAATCGTTTAATAGTGAGGGAAGCAAAGAACATATACTATATATAGGTCCCTTCACCCAACTCCCATATATAGATATCTGGGCCTTAACCCTATTTCAGAGTATAGATAGACTCTATAGGCATTCATGTCATGTTTGGGAGGCCCGAGGCTATTATAACTATAGATATGCATTTAGCTAGATAGCCAAATAGATCGTTCGGGGTGGGGGCAAGCAAGTGCCCCATAATTCAGATAGGGGCCCTCAGGTTGACGAAACTATCCTATATAATATAGCCTAGCCTAGCCACACCTAAATAATATGTCTTTAATCAACCCTTCTTCGAGAGAACTTCGTACAATCGGTCCAACATGAATAGAATTCAAATAGACCTTTCCTTTTTCCAACCAACATACAGTCCTTTCCTTGGTCTAGCTAGCATAAATAGAACAGAGAGGTGAGCACCCCGCCCTATCTATATACAGGAGAGGAGGTCGAACCCTCCATATATAAAGGGGCGTGGCCTATCTAGAGTAGTCCCCTCTTCCTAGATAGATAATAGGGCGAAGCAGTAGCTATATATAGTACACCAACTAGAAGCTAGATCTATAACTATGTAATGTAATTTCTGCCCATCACCCCTAGATAATATAGCTAGAGGGTGCGAGGGAGACCAGACTCTACTTAATATATATTGTCGATTTTCGCTCCCTATTTATCATGTCAATGTTTTAGGCTGAGGACTAACCCCATGTAAGGGTACAAATAGAGTTGATCATACTGTGGAGTACTATAATTGATAGGGTTCGGGTCAAGGCACCCAATGAATGGACGGATGCCCATCTCTTCCCCTCAAGTAGTAGCATTCCATTTTCCCACTATAGACTATAGCCGGTTAACTAACCCCCCATCTATCTCTATCTCTATTTCTATTGGGGGCACTTAGACAGAATGACTACTATGAGGTGAGCCTGCATATCTATATAGTGCCCTCCTATCGACATTGTTTATAGGCCCAATCAGTCGCCCTGAGGTTTGGCCCAAAACTAATCAGCTATAGTGTCAAGGGGCCACTGTCATAGCCTGAGCCCCTCCTCCCCCCCCCCCCCCCCCCCACCGCCCGACCGCAACTCTATATAGATGGGATATAGAATCTAACCCTAATCTAATCCATATAAGGGTGGGGGGCAAAGATATGGACAGTGAAATGTAGGCCATAGTTCAATAGTCGAGGCAACTTCGTCACTTTCGTGTATCCATTGGCAGACAACCCTTTTAGGGGTTCCTTAGGGACCAATTCACTCAGCGTAGATTGATTGAACATAGAAACCCTGGAACTGGCAGACGATTGTGTTTTTCACATGATTTGCGTTACTGATGTCAGCATTCTCACTTCTAATATCTCCAAGAGCTCATGCTCCCCTCCAGACAAAGAGCGCCAACGAACTATGTTGTTGTCCCTTCTATGATTCAGGGATCATCCTGCTACTGACCCACATACCGCACTACAGACTCTAATCTCTATAGTATAGGGGGCCGAAGAAACATATAAGATAATAACTATATAGAGGGGAGAGGGAGGTAGGGGCCACCTATCTATCTGTAGTAAAGTTGGAGATGAGTGATGGGGGTTTCTCGGGAGTAGATCTCATCGCTTCGGTGAATCACTTGAGCCCCGATAAATTGTCGGTGCTTTCTTCGAAGGATGGCTGCTTCCAAGCCCACCTCTTGGTTGTCATCACTCAATTACCTCCTTTTTCACTAAGTGACTACTTAGGCACCTTAGCGTATGATCTGGGATGTTTCCCTCTCGACTTTGGATCTTAGCACTCAAAGTCTGTCTACTTTCTGAAATGTCCTGCACTCGGAGTTTCCTTGGGGTTGGTCAAGCATTGGGCCACCCTAGCTCAACAAAAATAGATTTCGTGGAAAACCAGCTATATCCGATCTTGGTTGTTGGTCAAGCAAAGTGCCACCCTAGCTCAATTCAAATATGGATTTCGTGGAAAACCAACTATATCCGATCTTGGTTGGCCTTTCACCCATAGCCACAACTCATCCCTGTATTTTGCCATATATGTGGGTTCAGTCCTGTAAGGCCTGTTGGAGTTCTCTTCAACTTGCTCATGGCTAGATCGATTGGTTTCAGGTCAAATAGGAACAACTGGCCTCTATAAAATATATCCGTAGTTTTAGAGTCCTCTATAACTATATGGGATAAGATAAGATCTAGTTTTGGGGGGGTGAGGGGCCATGACCTCCCTCTCCCCCTCTCGTATAAACTATACGATACACTATATTTTCATTTACTCGCTGACCCATTATGCAAAAGTTACGTCGTTCAGTGCTACACTAACCGACTATAGACTATAGCGATGCGTGTTGGATATAGCCCCGCCTCGCGAACCATTGATTGTTTACGTGCATTGGGTTTCAAGTTTGTTGCAGTCCCTTTCCTAGGGTTCTTTTCAGCTTTAGCTGATAATACTTGTATGCTATCGGTCATTCAGGAATGCTTGGGATTAGATGGTGGTCCCCTTGATTCAAACCCTATCTGTTATACTTTATTGGGAAGAATTGAACAATATCGCCAATCACCCTACCATAGCTATAAAAGTCAATGGGCGACTGACGCCCTCCTATCTATATATGGGAGCAGTAACTATATAACTACAATCCCATAGAGAATCAGGGTACCATACCATAGAAATTTCTTTGGTTCAGTATAGGGCTCCATATAAATCTCTTTGTTTAGTATAGGTCCCATAAAAATATATAGGTATAGGCACCATAAACTAGAGAAAATGTATAGGCCGTTGAGGAGGGAGGAATGAATCTATAGGACTATCACCTTCTTTGGCTAGATCTTCCAACCTTTTCACAGTTCCCCCTAGTTCTTCCATCATCCACATGTTGGTGAATGAATTGCATAGAGAAGAAGAGCCCTCGGCTCCCATGCCCCTTAGATGATGGCTGATGGTGACAACATAGAGAGAGGGGAACACCTATTATCTATATCTATATCTATATCTATCTGAGGGGTTGGAAGGTGGAATTCGATTATCTCGATTCTTTATATTGGGTGGGAGGGCTCTGCTGATGGATATTTGCCCGATCCGCTTTCGCTCGTATATTACTAACATGGTCTTGGTTGATTTCCGTTCCTCTAGCTACTTAGATGTTTCAGTTCGCTAAGTCTTGTTTGTGGACATGGTTTCCTGATTGGAGATCCATGGATCATGGATGATATCTCCCCATGGGCCTTTCGCCTTTGGAAGCGTCCTTCCCTCTCAATGCCCGAGAGTCCATCCGATGCATTCTGATATAGTAGGCATTGAACCTACTAATATCGATATTGGCACAACCCACCTAGAAAGAGAAATCAGGTCGAGGGGCTCTATCTACCTATATATATATGGTACGGCATATATTTCTCCGCACCACTCAGATATAGAGTAGAATAGAGTAAAGCAAAATATATATTTCTCTACTCTATAGATAGATACTCTAGGTTCTCTATTCTATATGTAATACAACCAACCTGAAACCTGCCCTATCTATAGATCTAGGGGCGTCCTAGCTATATATCTAGTTAAGTTTTATACAATCTATATTACACCTACCGTCCACCATATAGAATAGATAGTTCAGGTCATATCTATCTCTCTATTCTATGGGGGTCGATATATAGATAGAGAGAGAGGGATAAATAAGGGTGGGGGCACTTAGACAGAATGACTACTATGAGGTGAGCCTGCATATCTATATAGTGACCTCCTATAAAATTGTTTACATCCCCAATAGTCGCCCCGGGGTGTGGCCCAATTCTAATCAGCTATATGTAATACAAATAGATCTTATCTAGATGTATAGCTATAGATCTGATCTATCAAATATGGATAGGTGGCCAGACGATCTATATCACATTAATATTTTGTATGGATTGGTGATCAAACAATCTAGAAATCATATTCCCTATATTTCTATCTGGTAAACATACATCTATATATGGGCTGGGCGGCCCAACCCCCAACCATATATAGACTATACCATACTATACCGTCGCATCCCCTATATCTTCTCTGAGGGGAGGGCGATAAGGGTGAGTATGATCCGGTAACCATATATCTATTCTATTCTCTATTATATATGTAATAAAAATAGATCTGATCTAGATGGATAGCTATCAGATTGCCCCCATCTCCGGTAAGAGAATAGAGGGGGTTGTCATAGACCATATAGTTCAGGGCTATTAATCTATGTGGGTGGGGGGTAGATAAATAGGGAAACTAGCCCTATGATTCGACGAATATGACTCGATTCTACTCCATCCCCTATCCTATCCTATATATAGAGTTGAGAGATGGCTTCGACTAGACATAGATACGATCAGCATAGATAGATAAACTCCCATAAAATCTATAGGCTAGACCCGATATGGGCAATTAGAATCTACGACTAGACCTATCCTCCCCTCTATATATCTCTTTATAGGCTGGATACTAACGACTAGATTCTGTGATCAGTCAATCGAGTGCCTGCCATCCCATATAGATAGAGGTCGAGTGCCACTTGACTCTATTCTATGTCGGGTCACCTAGATATCTAATCATCTTGTGGTAACACCATATACCTCTAATCGTCCTGCCCCCTTCTCTATTATATGGGCGAGTCGGGTCAGATAGCCTATAGTTTATGGGGGTGTCATCCTGTGGCCCATATCTATATCTCATCTCTCCTATTGGATA
Source organism: Taxus chinensis (assembly GCA_019776745.2). NCBI lineage: Eukaryota > Viridiplantae > Streptophyta > Pinopsida > Cupressales > Taxaceae > Taxus > Taxus chinensis. The sequence goes on from CM034149.1 coordinate 679,768,514, forward strand.
GGGAATTAATGAATCGATGGTCCTGCCCGCCTCTCTACCCCCGCCCCCTTTAGATATGACACAAGATCTATACGGCCCTATCAAGTTCGACATCTCTAGATCGGGAATGCCCCCCTCTCCTTTCTTTCTCTATATGGCTCGGGTAAGATAGATACGGGTATTCAAGATACGGTTACCAAGATAGAACTATATGTAAGATCAATATCGGGTATTCAAGAATCAATCAATATGGCTTGGGGGCTCGGGCCATATTGAAAGATGGTCTCGGGTATTGTATTTAAGATATGGCTCAGGGCCAATGGGGTGGGAGTGGTGCGGTCGAGTCACATGGTTGTGTGCTTGCCCACCCATGTTCATATCCCCCCGAGGCACGATCCTCCTCGGAGGTGGTTTCGTCGCTAGAGGAGGCTTCTCTGCTCATGCTAACATTAGTGGTTACTCCTCGCTGTTGACGCTGGTGGCTCTTCCTCTCACTGCTGACGCTGGTGGTTTCTCCTCTCGCTGTTGATGTTGGTGGCTCCTCCTCTCCCTTCTCCTCTCGCTGCTGACTCTGGTGGCTTCTCCGCTCATTGTTGATGCTCCTCTCATTGTTGTCGTGGCTGCTCCTCTCATTGCTGACATTGGTGGTTGCTCCGCTTGCTACTGATACCGGTGGCTTCTCCTCTTACTGTTGACGCTCGTGGTTGTTCCTCTCACTTCCATCATTGATAGTTGTCTCACTCTCTATGGTCGTTGTCATTGGTTGCTGCATCTTCACTATTGTTTCATGGTTGCTCCAATTGGGTTCCTAATAGTGCTCCCCTTCATTGTAACCAGGTTGTGGATCCTCTAAAAAAATCCTCAATTGTACAAGGATGTGGGTCCTTTCAACACCCTCAATTGCAAAAAAAAAAGATATGGCTCAGGTTACTAGTCTATGGCAATCTCGGTTATGGCTTGGGGAAGACAAGAAATACATGCTTGGGTAAAACAAGCTCGGGTAGAAATAGAAATATTAGTCTATCTCGGGAAAGACAAGCTCAGGCCATATAGATAAATGGTCTCATGGATGGCTCGGGTATGGCTTAGGGAAGACAAGGAATACATGTTCGGGTAAAAAAGGCTCGGGTAGAAATAGAAATATTAGTCTATCTCGAGGAAGATAGGCTCAGGCCATATAGATAGATGGTCTCATGGATGGCTTGGGTATGGCTTGGGCTATATACATAGATGGTCTCGAGTAGAAATACTAGTCTATCTCGGGCTCGGGTATGGTTCGGGGAAGACATGCTTGGGTAAGATAGAGACAAAGATACTAGTCTATCTCGGGGCTCAGGTGATTAGTCTATTTCTATGGCATAGTAGATCTCCATATAAATATATATAGATGTTCGATACATGGCAATATCAGGTAGAAATACTAGTCTATCTCGGGGAAGACATGGAAGACAAGGAAGATAGGAAAGGCTTTCTCCTCGGTCCTACCCCCCTATCTCTATCTCTAAATGGTAGATCTTCATATATATATATATATATATATATATATATATATATATAGGCGTTTGATAGCCCCTATCTATCTATATAGACAACCATATAGATATATAGGCGCTATAGATTGATTGGTTTCAGGTCAATCCCCTATTTCTCTATCTCGGGGAAGACAGGCTCGGGCCATATAGATAGATGGTCTCATGGATGGCTTGGGGTATGGCTTGGGCTATATACATAGATGGTCTCAGGTAGAAATACTAGTCTATCTCGGGCTCGGGTATGGTTCAAGGAAAGACATGCTTGGGTAAGCTAGAGACAAAGATACTAGTCTATCTCGGGGCTCAGGTGATTAGTCTATCTCGGTGGCATGGTAGATCTCCATATAAATAGATATAGATCTTCGATACAGGGCAATATCAGGTACTAGTCTATCTCGGGGAAGACATGGAAGACAAGGAAGATAGGAAAGGCTTTCTCCTCAGTCCTACCCCCTAGCTCTATCTCTAGATGGTAAATCTTCATATATATATATATATAGGCGTTTGATAGTCTATCTCGGGGCTCACGTGATTAGTCTATCTCGGTGGCATGGTAGATCTCCATATAAATAGAAATAGATCTTCGATACAGGGCAATATCAGGTAGAAATACTAGTCTATCTCGGGGAAGACATGGAAGACAAGGAAGATAGGAAAGGCTTTCTCCTCGGTCCTAGCCCCTATCACTATCTCTAGATGGTAGATCTTCATATATATATATATATAGGTGTTTGATAGCCCCTATCTATCTATATGGACAACCATATAGATATATAGGCACTATAAAGATATGGACGTTCGATGGCATCTATATTCTATATGCCCTATTTAGCTATCTATCCCCGATCTCTCTATGGTTGGTCGAATTCATTATCTACCCGATACGATCGAAACTGGATGGATGTGACATGCATCCATTCTATATGTGATATCAAGTCATCGACAAAGATATCTATATAGTTAGGGGGAGATCTATTCTATGGGTGAATATATAGGGTAGGGTAGGACGAGCGATGCATGGATCACCTATAAATGTGTACGGTCTTGCCCCATATCTATCTGCTATCTATAGGGGGAGTCGACCCGACATAGAATAAAGAGGGTAGGGTAGGACGATCCCCCGACTAGTATAGAGAGATGGCTTTCGCCATATCGGTGGGTGAACTATCTATTCCATAGGTGACCCAAGGCATATAAAATTTATAAATAAGGCATGACTATCTCCTAATTCTTCCAAACGCCCGCATTACCATTTATCGATACATCATCGTTAGGATCATATCTATGTGATACTATGGGTTGGTTCGATGACGAGTTGATATAAAGGGGATCCCTATATTATATATAGAGATGGGGATGGGATTGGGGATAGTCTTGTGTCGATACCAATCCCAATTCCCAATCAATAGAGTGTGAGTGGTTAGTTCATTGTTTGGATGACTATATAGTATGGGTTGGGCCCTGGATCGAGGGGGTAACGGTCCAGTAGTATCAATCCCTCCCTAATATATATGGATATGGATATGACCACCATATCCAATTGAAGCCTGATATCTGGATCTATAAGGAGGCTGAGGACCCCTCACGCTGACCACTGTCTGTCAATGGGGAAGGTCAACTTCTGACTCATATGCTTGATAGTCCCCCAATGGAGGTCCATGGAAGCTACAACTCTATAGAGATTCTAGAGACCCTCCCTATCTTATGGCAACGAACGGGATGGTCAACGTGCATTGTTATGGCATGTGCTCAATATATCCCTCGATGGGGGTATAGAGAAGCTACAACTCTATAGAGATTCTAGAGATTTGGATCCCCTCCCCATATTTCTAGGCGACGAACGGGATATCTACTGGGGGGATCCGATGAAAGGGGAAACCTTTCTAGTCTTGTTGGGCGTATATAGAGAAATAGCCCCGACATATACTCAATATATCTGAGGGCGGAGAGTATTCTATACATAGGGGAAACGCATCGCTCAGATTTATCTGATCTCTATACATGGGCCTGATATGGTGCCATCTATCTAGTTCAGGGGGTTGGGAGATGGCCTACTGAAACCCCCCCTTATTTGAGCCGAGCTATAGATGCCCATAGTTCAGATAGATAGGGGAGAGGATTGCTGAACTCTGAACGTATGTATGGGAACATCAAATGCCCCGGTCAGTCAGCATTATCTGGTCCGGTAGTGGCGGCTATATATCATATATGATATAGGGGTTGGGCCCCCTATATATCACACCAGAATGGCTTGAGTGGTTCCATATCTAGTTTTATGGTTTCTATCTAGGTTCTCTACCGACCTTATATTGATTTTCCAAAATAGGGCCATCTATATGCCCCCCCTTTTCTATATAGAGGATTAGAGGGGACTCGAGAATCATATAACCCATACCTGACGATCTTAAGCACACTAGACTATGGGTAGTTCTGGCCCATCCAAAAACCTGCAATAGCCTGGGTGTGACTGATCAAGCTTACCTAATCTGGCTAGTCAACTAGAAAGACTAGTCGGGAATGCCTGCATAGTCGATTGGTTTAGGATAATGAGCTAGGGAGCCCTATATATGAACTTATATCACGGTTGGCTAGCCCTGTCCCATTACCTGGGTTTGATGCCCCCCCCAAATCTATAAAGGAGATAGGGCTATATACCCCAGGGTTCATTGTTCGACTAGAGAGAACTGGGTAGTTCGTTTGGCCCATCTTACCCAATCTGCTATGGATATAGCCTGGGTTGTTGATCTAGCCCACCTAATCTGGCTAGTTAACTAGAAAAAGTTGGGAATGCCTCTAGTTGATTGGTTGAGTTAATATATGGGCCCTATATAGATCTTATATATAAGTTGGATAGCCCTACCCCGATTGGAGGTTTGATGTACCCCCCCCCCCCCCCCAAATCTATAAAAATAGCTTCTTGCCCGAGGTTCTTGTTTCGGCTAGAATGAGAACTGGGTAGTTTATTCGGCCCATCTTGCCCAAAATATTTGGTTGATAACCTAGGTAGGTCAATTAAGATCCACCCAATGTTGGCTAGTCAACTAGAAAGACTAGTCGGGAATACCTGTTAGTCGATTGGTTGGGTTGATGGCTATGGGCCATTTATATATATATCTTATATCTTTGATGGTTATCCCTACCCCGATAGTTTGGATTTGATGGCCCCCCATATCTATATAGGGATGATGATGGCCATTGTAGGTGGTATGATGGCTAGGATGGACCCTATCTCTATATTGGAACAATCAGGTTAGGTTTGATGGCTATCAAAATAAGCCACCCTACCCATCACTGTGTCATTATCCTATAAAGATATATAGGTCTTCCCGCATTAGCCAATCATCCTAGATAGTTTAAATAGGGGGAACCCCATCTATTCCAATAGTATATATATATATATATATATATATGGCTAGTAGAAAACTGTAGAAAGGGATTCCCCATTTTGCTATAGATACATGGGAGATATAGATCCTCGTTCACTAGTATGATATCATAGCCATAATTACAAGGTCCCACCATTGGAAATAGGGATTTTAGGGCTAACCCCAACTAGAATGGAGAGGAGGGTTGATAGGCTATAGAGGAGTTCAACCTTGCTCCTTTATTTGAATCAATAACGAGTTGATTTTGGAACTTAGATGAAGAAGGGAAAGAGGTGGGTGGCTATGGCTACAAGTTTGAATCACTATACTAGCTAGTACAAATATCCCAAGAAAACATAACAACTATATAGATATATTACCTAGTTGTATCACATATAGAGTGAATGGATGGATGATGTGATTCTTACTTGATTAAATTTTCATCATCCATCATCCATGTATTCTATACATGATAACAACGAGTTTATAATAGAGTGAATGATTTCCACCTAGATGGCCATGTTCTCTATATCTCATATCTCTTATTCCTATCTCTAGTATAGTAGGTCGTCAAGGCCCTATGTTTGTATCTATTTCAGATGGGATTTGGTTTAGTAATATAGTTTAGTATTATTTATACAATCTTGCTTATCATGGTGCTTACTATCAATACCATTATTGGCCCCTCTATTTATAGGTTTAGTATGATATTGAGTTATAGATATAGGGAACCTATCAATCACTATAATCTATATAGATATGTAGTCGATCAAATAATATCCACCGCTCCCCATAGTTCCGATAGGGGTTCAGCCCTAAACTCTATATTCATGAAAAACCCACTTCACTTCTCTCCATATATCTAGTTGAGTGGAATTCGGTACCACATATTTGTATCACATCATTAATATGAAGATACATCTCATTATAGTGAATATAGGCCACATATTCGTATCACATCACTAACATGGATTGGATGGATAACATAGATATAGATCTAATAGTTAATCTATAGATTAGATGTCAGGCATCCTATCCCCCCTTCAGAATAGGGATTCAATACCATTTTCTGACATCATAAGATAGATCCTATTGTATGGATTGGGCCACATATTGTATGACGTCACTAATATGGATTGGATGGATCATATAGATTAGATCTGATAGTCGATCTATATATTAGATGGCATGGCATGGTATCCAGCTCCCTAACTGAACTAGCCCTCCTGTTCTGAAACTAGATCCTATCTTATGGATTTGATGTTGAAGCTGAGACGGAGAAACTCTAATATATTGGATGGCATGGTGGGTATCCAACTCCCCACTATCTAGATCTCTATTCTATCTATATGTCCGAAGCTAGCTAAGCCAAACTAAGCTAAGGATATGAGTGGGAATGGATTACAATTCATGTCATATTACATAGAGAATCCATTCATACGTATGTCATTAGATTATTTCTATCGTAAGAATCCCATGATAGTATCTCCTTAGTCTCTTCGCCATGTGTGAAATGTGTGTGTGTGTCCTCGTGTGTGTGTGTGTGATGTGTGTGTGTGTGTGTGTGTGTGTGAATGTCATATCTATATGATATTATCTTACGAGACTCAAGATTAGATCCAGAATGGGATAGGATTGATATTTCAAGGCCTATAGAGTGATAATATCCTAGTTAGAATGGGAGGCTCAAGACTTACGATTAAAAAAGGGAGAGTTCAACTCGTATCTCCCATTCCTTGAATCTTTGGACCAAATAGTGGATGGTATATACTCATGGCCATGACCCTGCATCCATCGAGGTGCCTCACTCATCTTCCCCTATCAATAACTATAGGGCAAATGATGCCTCCAATCCTAATCCCTATTTGAGAGGAGAGGATAGAGAATCGATAGCAGTGTGTTTTTTGTGACCACCCGATTAGTAGCAAGTTAGAGAAAACCTAACCTATGATGTAGACAAAATTGCTTTCGTCATTGGTTGAATCATTAGTGGTTGGCCCCTCTCTCTAGTGTGTTTAGTCGTAGTGGGAAGATCAATTTGTTGGTTAGAAGTTTTTGAAGAGGCATGAAGGATTCCAAATTTTATGAAGTATTTATTAATATTTTTAATTTTATGAAGGATTCTAAGTTGATATTAGGTATTAATACTAGTAGGGAGTATTCCAACTCGTTAAAAGTGTTAAAACAACTCTAAAGGATTTGGACTAGTATGAAGGATTCCTAGTCATCTAAAGTCTTTCAACTAGTTGAAAGTCTTAAAACTTGTGGGAAATGTTCGTATTGGTGTTAAGTCCATAAGGCTTTGGTATGAAGTATTCCAAGTCGTATGGCGTATGTTTTAATAGTTGTAGTCGTATGAAGGATTCTAAGTCGATATTAGGTATTAATACTAGTAGGGAGTATTCCAACTCGTTCAAAGTGTTAAAACGAACTCTAAAGGATTTGGACTAGTATGAAGGATTCCTAGTCATCTAAAGTCTTTCAACTAGTTGAAAGTCTTAAAACTTGTGGGAAGTGTTCAGTATTGGTGTTAAGTCTTCATACAACTAGGAATAATCAATATAAGGAGAAGGGGAATTCCTACACTAACCCCCATAGAATAGATAGGCTCTATTCTAGATTACCTATCTATATTCTATGTCAACCCATGAATCTATCATTATTGCTCTGATCCTACGTTGGACAGTGGGACCCTATAGATCGTATGTACTTATAGATATTATTTAAGCTAGATTGAAGGGGAGGGTTTGGCCTAAGGTAGCTCTATATCTATATAGAAGCACTAGACTATGTGTCGATACCATGGTCCTAGAAATATAATGGGGGGGGCTATAATCTGGATTAGACAGGGGCTAGTCCATAGACCTAGAAATCTATCTAGGGTTATTCTCTTAGTTGGAGAGACACAAATGGAGTTTTCCCTTGACTCTCTCACTCCTCCATAACAAAGTTACCACTTCTAACCCCCAAAAAATATATCAGTTGTCAAACTCGTTAGAAGGATTCTAACAAATATTAAGGCTTCCAAGCATAATATAGATTGCTGGTTATTGGACACACTTCTTACCATATTCCAACTAGATTCCTATTCGTTAGAATTCTTCCAAGTATCTTATTATTCTAACCATATAATAACAATGTCTTGTTAGCAACAATGATGATAGCAACAATAACAAGATATAGGGGGGGATAGTATATAGAATCTATGTCGATCGATGAGGATGAGCTGACAAATATAGTTCTGTGAGTATATGGAGTCTATCTAAACTCGATGAGAAAAAGTTACATATATATTCTCTATAGATGGGGTTCAATTATATACATATGTTGAGGGTAATCTTTATTTAATAGTCTAGTCTAGTTAGGGTGGCTGAGGAGGAAAGCATAGTTATCTCTAAATTCAGTCACTCCACCGATAGGTCAGGGATAACTATAGCGCACCTAGATGGATAGGTCTCTACTGGGTAGTATAGTATCTAGGGTTATGGTACATATATATAGGCTCCAACTCTATTCCCTATGGGAGGGGTAATGAATCCTATCGTCCATCCCTACTATATATTAGATAGGGTCCCCCAATATGTAACTATCGATGGACAGATACCCCTGTATAGATATGGGGAAAAGATGGAAACCACCATATCCCATCAGAACAACTATCAACTGAGGGGATAGTTATATATAATATGATATATTGACAAGGCTTTATCCCTATATATTTTTATAGACCATGGTAGAGCATTATAGGTATAGAGGGACAACTCAATCTAATGAGGTGACAAGACGCTTTATAAATATATATAGACATATCAAGTGCCCTACCCATATAGAGTATATGAACAGTGGTCGAGTGCATATCATATACAAAAATATCAATAAATATGACTCTATTTTATTAAAAGGTGGGGCAGTGCCACATGTTTCAATAAAGGGGGAAACCAATATGAGTTAAGGCATTAGATTCACATGGGGGTGCCACGTTTCAATAAAGGGCTATCTGTAATGAGCTACCCTCGGACAACCAGCCATATATGGATTAAATCTAGAGCATAGTCCTTCATGCCTCCTTGGCATCAATCTACAATAGTAATGTCTCTCGAAGACCGCCCTCCCTTAAAATTCTAGGGGATCTATTTGATGACAAATTTATACTCTATATGGTAATCACTGCCGCATTTATCTATGATATATGGGCTTCTTGTTATGGTTTTAGTTCCACATGGGAGACCAATGAGTATACATAGATAGGAACCCCATATATGGATAGGGGTTATACTATACATGAATGGAGTCATTAGTCTAGTCATTAGTTGACGTATCCATCTATTCTATACGTGATATAATCAGTCATCGGTTGATCGACCTCTATATCTATATCCAGATGGGGCCATATATGCATGTCGGTTGTTTGTTTGTAGACCGTACCTGTGTTCATTTTGGTGTTTTCTCGACCCCATCTCTGTATCTATCTGGGGCAGCCGACTATATCTGAACTATGGAGGGCTCGACCTCCAATATATATATGGATATGGCAGTTCTGCATCTGACGCTATATAGAGAACTGGGACCCCCACCCCATGTATATATGGGCGACTACAACTATCTATAGCTGCATCTGTTACTTCCTATATAGATATGGGACTGAGGAGCAACTACGAGTACTTATATTTGGTGAACTAATCAATGACACAATGGTTGTGGCAAGAACCTAACCAATATCTTGGATGCAATAACCAATATCCTGAATATGGTATGAAGAATGAATGCACTCGAGCAGAGCAATAGATAAGAATAAGATTCACCCAATCATTTGTTTCATTACAATATCTATATATATGGTCATTTAGTTCGTATCAGGAAGAGGGGGAGGAAAGAGTATTAAATTATGGAGTGGGGGAATTGGCTCCCTCCTAGGTGGATTGACTCAATTGGCCCATATATCTATATAGATGTGTTGAGAGAGAAGAGATAAGATCCGCTTCCCTGATGCCATATCTATCTATCTTAGGTTCCCACTATAGAGTTAGTTGGTGATTAGGCTGGGATTAGTGACTAGTTTGTCCCGAGGCTCATTACCACAATTGTACCGAATTAGGCTAAAGGCTAGAGGCTGGGCTCATCGAAATGTGAATCCCTATTGCCTCCAGATAGATACTGTATCATGCTGTTGTATTATCCATCTCCCCTAGCGGGCCGCCGGCGAACTATATACATGGCTTGGCTTATCCGCTGTAAGGTTTGATGATTGGGCTCTAAATTTGTTTCGAGATATCTATTATCTATTTTGTAACCCCTTGGCGGGCCCTTTTAGTTAGTTAAATGTGCACATAGGTTAGTTTCTTTATTATTTAATTAAAAATAATAAAGTGCACATAGTTCAAACAATATTTAATTAGAGTTTATGTTTTCCCTCCAAAAGGGAAATTCAAATTTTGCACCTCTTTGTCTATAAAAAAGAGGATGTTTGTTCATTGTAAGACATTCTGATGATTATTATTTCTGCTCCATGCTTGGAGAAGGGATGTATGCCCAAAGTTGATGCTCTTGCTCTCTCTTTTATTTGTTGAAGAATCTATTTGCATTGAAGCTGGTTTTGAAAATCAAATTGAAGAAAGTATTTGTGCAAGCTTTAGTGAGATCTATGATCCTTGGTTATAGCGAATTCTTTGCTAAAGCAAATCGATTTGGTCATATTGCTGGTTATATGCTGTTCTTTCCTTTTGATCTAGTCCTTTGCCTAGCGAATTTCCTTGGTGCAAGTCTGCTAGTTTTGGTGAACTGTTTAGGAACTGTGACCTATGCTTTTGTGGCGAACTGCATGCATAATTATTCTTCTATGCTGGCGAATTGTTTCCTCTTGCCCAGCGACTAGTTTGATTGGGTGTGGTGTGCCTAATTTACAACAATTAGCATTGAAGTATGACTGTGCATTATTCAAACTAATCTGCCCTACGAATTAGCTTAAGTTCCAAGAGAAGTTGAGTTCTCAATGATCTTTGTGCAGCAACCACATTGAGGTCTAAGTTTGAGTGTTTTGGAGAGCCACGATTTGGATGGAGAGCCATGATTTGGAAGGAAAGCATATTAATCCTTGCTGGGCTGGTTGGGCCACCCCATGCTTAGCGAATTGGACATATGCATGCTAAATGGACCTGCTGTTCCTACCTTACCCAGGGACTGCTATAGATCTGATTTGAAGGGCTTTCTATACTTCTCTATTGCCAGCAAATTTTCCTGTGCATTTGTGGTGTATCCATTTCTCATCTTTAGCGAACTCATTGGCACAATTATATGTATTTCTTCATCTCCTTTGGCAAGCGATTTCACTTTAGGAGAGTTTCTTCTTGCTGGCTGACTTATCCCATAGCCAGCGACTTGTATTGTGCATGTTCTGAAGGTGTTTGAGTGCTGCTGTTATTCTCCTTTTTCTAGCGCCAACTTAGAGAAGATTAGATTCCATTTGTGCTGCTATATTCAGACCTGATTCGGGGGTGTTGGGAGCAGCTATCCGAGGGAGAGTATATGCATTTAAAACCCCACCTTATCCTTATCATCCAGATACAGCGAATAGTAGGTCTTTTGCAAGTCAATTAAGAACTGAATTGTATATAATCAGAGGATGGGGGTATTTAAAAGAGCAGTTTAGATAGGCCACGCCCTGATCCTGTGATAATAGTATTGGGTGGCTAGGCTGGGCTAGGCTAGGCTATATGGACTCGGGACCCCCCATATAGATCATCGACTGTCCTTATATAGATATGTAATTTGGAGGACTCAACCTACGCTCAACATTCAACATATATAGTCTGTTATCTGGCAATCGAGCATGAACTGTGAGGACCAAATATAGATAGGGGAGCAATGCCCACAAGAAAGAAGAATCTATATAAAAGGGGGCGGGGCTCGACCCCCCATAGATAGGGATAGGGGCCCTCTCTAGATATGGCTATTGTTTGGGCGACCAATCCCATACCATATCCATATTAGGGGGAGGGGGTCGAGTGCAGCTATCTCCCTCGACCCATACATAGTTCGGGGGCCCTCTCCCAATCCCATATAATATCTATATAGGGGCCCTGAACTCTTACTTGGGCTTTGACCAGTCTAGCTGCTTTCTCAATCCCATACCATACCATATCCATAACCCCATCCATATCTATATAGTGGGACAGGGTCAAATCTATATCTCCTTATCACCCCATATAGATAGGAGAGATAGGGGTGTGGTCCGAAGGACCGGGTTGCCATATCTATAGTTCAGGGTAGGTCGAGTGCAATATATAGTTGAAATTGCATTGTATAGAGATAGCCTAATAGAGATAGAGATAGCCTAATATAGATCATTGGCATTGGCCATATCTATATAGAGGGGGAGGGGGCTGCTCGCTAGTTTCTTTTATCTTGACTGCCCTATCCCTATCTCCCTATCTATATAGAGAGGGAGAGCGCCTAGATAAGCGTTTTTGCCTTCCAGATCTAGATAGTATGAAGAGGGTGCCTCTTGCTTTCTCTCTCTATATAGATGTCCTCTGGCTTAGTGATGGTGATGACTCTATGGAGTTTAGATAGAGGGTTCAATCTGGAGGCCTATAGAACTATTTGGGGCGGCTCAACTATATATAGATTCTCTATAAGGGTGGCCGACATACACCAGAGATAGAGCGGTGTCAAATAAGTGGGAAATCCCTTCTTTATAGAGAAGAGGGGGCCGTACAATTCTGAACTATTTGGATCATCCGATGGCTATATATGTGGACAAGATCATATCTAAGAATGAGGATCTGAACTGAAATCTATATGATATTACATATGTAATATAAATGAAATCTATATATATTCCATATACCTTATGGGTTCAGATTTTAGATGGATAGTTTGCTTTTATGGAGCGAGGCCCTATAAAGACGCGGGGGGGGGGGGGTGAGCGGAGGGGTTTGGAGAGGAGAAGGAGTATACGGTAAGGTAGACTATAAGTATCTACCTATATAGGCTGTATGTTTGTGCAACCCCTCCATTAGATGTGGGTGGGAAGCCCCTATTGAAATGGGTGGGGGGCCGGGTACGCCGCTCCCGAAGTTGTTCCATATAGAGATAAAGGGGCACCCACCCTTCCAATAGATAGAAATAGAGAGTAAAGAGGCCCTTATTTTTTTAGAGGCCGGCCCCCATGTATGGATAGGGTAGTTTTATCTCATCTATAAAGATAGGTCCCGCTTCCTATCTACTCGAATTGGCAACCTCCGACTCGCTCACCCTCGAATTACAAGTCAGACTGAATCTGAAGATGGGTATCCTTTTCAAAATAGAGAGCCCCCCTCACCTTTTTTGCACTTCGGGGCCAGATGTTCTATATAAGATGCTTCCCTAGTAAGTTCTCTACAGGGCGCACCACCGACTACCTCTCACTCTATAGAGGAGAGGTTACTTCTGTTTCTTCTCACCCTAGTTGGGTGATTACACTGCATATCCCGGTTCCGTATCTAGAAAGGGGCCTGCCCCCTATATGGATATGCCCATTGTTATTTCCGTATGCATGTATTCTATAGAGAGTTCTATAGAATACTGTATAGTACAATACTATATACAGTGCACTACTGTATAATACAATAGAGAGTTCTTCCTGCCCCCCATATAGATGGGGCAGGTAGGGGCGCCATTGCCATATACAAATAGATAGGGGGCACGAGAGCTCGACCCCGAACTCTAGATAGCGGGAGTCGAGGGCATATAGATCTATATGGGGGCGATAGTTGGAAGTCTCTATCCGTATCCTTATATAGATATACGGGTGAGCCCACTACACCATATAGAACTAGGGGGACTAGCCATCTGCCCCCATATAGAGAGAGGCCTCCCCAATAGACCAGACTGTGAATAGCTATCTTGAGGAGGATCTAGTTTAGAATTGGGCGCCATAATCAATTAGAAATTTTATGGGCGGCATAAAAACTAGATAGGCATCTCTACCCATCTATATTGAGGCCATATAGAACAATAGGTGACATCCATCTCTAGTTTGCACCATATATCTATACGGTTTATGGGGTGGGGAAGAGGATAGGAAGCTGATTCTAACCCCCCATATGGATAGATGGCCCCATCTCTCTGCCTATCCCATCTATTGTATATAGATTCTAGATGCGGGCGGGCATTGCCAACTTAACATTATAAAGATATAGCCGCCCTCCCCCCTCCATAGAATATAGGGGATATATAAGGCCTCCCAGGCATTCCCTCGGGGCTTCTTGTTAGCTTGAGGGGCCTATCTAGTTCTATATCTATGCCCCAGTTATCTATTCTGAACTAGAGGCCTCCCGCTGGGTGGATAAAATCCTAATCTATACAGGGGGTGCCCAATCGGGGCTTGGACTATATACCTAGATGTGGGCGGAGAGAATATATATCTATATAGTGGTGTTTGCCTATCTATCTATTTATGTGGTGTCCTGGGAAAAACTGGAAGTTGTGACGTGGATAAATAGGTGAATAGCTTAACTTTAGTGAATCATGCCCCGAACATAGATATTGTAGTGGGAGTGAAGAGAGACAATCCTGAGTGCTTTGAATTTTCTATTTGTAGAGTCTTAGTGCTCGTCTATCTATATATGTGGGAGTGAAAAAAGGACAGATAAACGAAGGTATGATATAGGAATGGTAGGCCAAGGTTCAAGAGAGAAAAATATTGGTTAGGACAGTTATATAGAACCATAGAGGGTCATGGTCATTTATCACCACAACACTCGACCAATGCATTTCTCTATTTTTTTCTCCATCTATCTATATATGTAGATCTTAGATTTATAAATTTAGATGTCAGATCAATCTATATAGATAGATCTAGAAATCGGGACACATGCCTCACAAGGTGAACGACTAGGGTTGGTTCTAATCCTGATGTCGGAGCCCAGGCCTTGAAAAGTGAGAAAGGCCTCCGGATTGGTTCGTTAACTCGGTGCTGGAGGGGAATCCGAGTAAACAAACCTGTAGCTGGTATATAGATATGGGGCCCATATTCTCTATAAGGGGCCCTCTGGCCTTGTGTTCTCGCTGCTCTGGTGCCATGCCAATAAAAAGGGGAGGGGGAGATAGAGAGGTCTCACTTCCATTTCCTTCCATCGGGACCGTCTCTATATAGCCTATAACAACCCTCATGCCCCATCTTTATAGAGAGTTGGGAGGGGGCCATAAACTAGAACTCTATATACATATTGGGGCTGGCCAACAATATATAAAGTAGAGAGGGGTCCCATATACAGAGCCTCCCATTGGCCTCCCTCGATCGATCGAGTGGTTCGCTTTGCTATCACTCACAAGCTATATAGAGTAGGCCGTCCCCAAATATATGGAATAAAATAAGTATATATCCCCTTTATCCCTGTTAGGTTGTGGAGCTAGATTGCTTCACAGTTAGCATGCAATGAAAGTGACTGGTAATACAACCCGTCACCGGTCAAAGGGGAACTGGCATGGTCACCCAAAACTGTCATCGGTAAGACAGGCTGACTTCGGTCAGAGCAAGTGGGTACCGTGACCTGTCATCGGTCAGATAGACAGACATCGGTCAGAGCAAGTGGGAATTGGCCGCGGTTAGGTCTAACCAGCATCGGTTACCTGTGCGATGTGTTTTTTTTTAGTCACGGGTTTTAAATATAGATTTTGTTTAAACCAAATATATTGGATGTAATTGCATAGCTAAGGAGCCCTAAGTTTATATATTTATATATAAGCGTGAAAGTTAGGGTTGAGAAGAAGACTCAAAAAGAGGGATCGCTTTAGATCCTTGATTCTCTCCCAGACCGAGAGGATGAAGACGAAGAAGAAGAAGAGGAAAAAAGAATAGATTACATAAAGATAGAGTCTCCACGGAGAGGAGCGGGATAAAAGGAAATATCACGTACATCTGAATGGTCAGAAGAGGGAAATGTCTTCTACTGTATTTCCTTTGTATTGTTTAGTCTCATGTAATGGCTTGCATTATGCAAAGCACATAAGGCTTCTTCTTATAGATCCACATGTTGGTGAGATCTTGTATTATAGATCTATGCATATCTAGCCTTGTATTGTAGATCCATGAGATCATATTGTGTTGTTGATCCATGTAGATCTAGATATTGTAGAGGAGGTCGTCTTCATGTTTGCACAGGTTATGCAGTGATGGAGAGACATACTTACTTCTTGGTGCACAGTCTTAGTTGCACATCTGGTAGACCCATGTGAGAGGTCTTGTTTGCAGATCCATAGAGAACTTGGTCGCAGTTAAGAGATGTAGTAGTTCCTGGTTATGTGAGATCTGTTGGTGGTGGTATGAAGGCACAATTTAGTGTACTCAGGCAGATCCGGTTAGAGATCTAGGAAGAGATACTCTTGTGGAGATACATGTACTCTTGTGCAGAAGAGTTAGTTTGTAATCTCTTGTTATATTATATATATATGAGATCTCTATCTTTGGTGGACGTAGCCCACATTGGGTGAACCACGGTACATGCTTGTTATGTGTGTACTTTTGTGTGATTTGGATTATTCTAGTTTATACTTCCACTACTGTAGATTTTGTGGGGAATTGTTTGGATCCTGTGTGCATGATTTTGTTTGTTATTAAATCATAGCACTATTCCGCTGCTCCCATATTTCCCAAAAAACCCATCAGAGGGTGGATCTGATCTATATAGATGGATAAATGACCCAAATCTATCCGCCTCGATCTAGATCTCCTAATATAGATCGAGACTGAATGATACTAGGTGGTCTCCCATAGAGTAAGATAGGGCATGTCTGCCATACCATAGAGAGAGCCGCAATCACCGGCCTATCTGGATCAATGAATTGATCATAAATCTCGTGGACATGACTACCATATAGAGAGCCGCCATCGCCGACCTTGATCTATTGATTCCCCTTGATCTATATCCAACTCCAACTATATAGATAGGTAGATAGATAGACGAGGCTCCAACTCCCAACTCCAACTCTATAGATGGGGGATGGAGGATGGAGGATGGGGATGGCCCAAACCCCAACTAGATCTATATCAGATTGATATCTCTATTCTATATGCCCTCTATATCTATCTGACAAATGTATGGAGATGGACCAAGATATAGATGAGGGGCGAACACCGCAAGAAAACACAACCCCTGATTGAGCCCATGCTATATAGAGTTTTCCCCAACCTCAACTAGATAGAATAGACGGGGATGGCCCCAACCCTTTATATCTTATCTATATAGGATGGGGATGGCCCCATCCCTCTCCTCTTTATAGGTAGGATAGATTTAGGGCTAGGCTATATAGAGTAGAGTAGAGTTGGCCCCAACCCAGCTATATTAGATTGATATATGTATTCTATATGCCCTATAGAAGCAGAGGGGCAAACAAATGTAGGTTGAAGGGCCACTATCTCTCTCTCTCTCTCTCTCTATCCATCCATCCATCTAGCTACCTATCTATCTATTTATCTAGCTATAGCAGGTCGAAGGTCTACAACTATATATGGATTGTAGGGGTCTACAAACACAACACCCAATCTAGCCCTACCCTACAAATGCCCCTACCCCGACTAAATCTATATAGGAAGGATGGGAATAGCCCTAACCCTTTGTATAGGATGGTGATGGCTATATAGAGAGATAGAATAGACGATGGTCCCAACTAGATTGATATATGTATTCTATATGCCCTCTATATCTGTCTAGAAAATGGAAATGAATAGTCCCACTAAACTATAGAGAGGGGTGACACAATCACAACTCTATAGAAAATTGAGTGCTGATTGAACTCTATATAATATGCCACGCTACACTCACCCTTCACCCTCCAGAGAGTCTCATTAAGATAGTCTCATTAAGATAGAGACTCGTCTTATTCAGATAGAGTCTTGTCTCATTCAGATAAAGATATAAAACTAGAGAGATAAAGAGAGAGAGTTCAGAGTGAGATAGAGAGAGAGAGTTCAAAGTGAAGAGTGAGATAGGGGACTAATACGAATCCCTCTACTCGTCTCCACTCTCTCAAAAATCCATATTAATCGAGTGGGAGTTGTGTACCTTCAGTGCTCTGGTGAATAATACTATATATATTCTATAGATATCTATCCATATACTTATTCCTTCAATGCATTCCGTTCACTCTAATCTAACCCTTCAATGCAGTTTGTTTGAATGGATATATATCTATTCCGTTTGCGGGGAATATATCGCATCTATATAGAGAGGGGGGCATGGAGTGCAAATAGGCCTTCTCCCATAGGTAGGGGTAGGAGCAGGGGAGTCCCTCAGCCTCTTCCTATCTCTATAGGGGCGGGTTGGGCCCCTAGAGGATTAGATAGGGACTCCCTGAAATCTAATCTCTATGGCCCTTATCTTTAGATTCTATATGGGATGGGGCATTTCTCATATAGATGTATAGGCCCCCTCGATGTTGGCTCCATATCTCGGATCTATGTCGTATCTATCTACCATAGGGGGCACCATATCCAGATAAGGGCCTGTTGTATACAGATAGGTGCCCCACATCTATATCTCCTGACCCCCCATATATAGATGGCCCCCACCCTATCTATATATGGGCATAAATGGGTTAGGCTAGGTTATTTTTCGCCCCGGTTTATTGATATGGCTCCAACTCTATATAGTCTATCGTCAGTCGCCCCTACCCTATATAGATATGGTGCGTCCCTCTCCCGCCCCCTCTCTCCATTGGCAATCGAACAATCTTGGATAGGGGTAAGCGCTATCGGGGAAAGAAATCATATATCTATATGGTTTATGATCGGGATCGCAACCTATTGATTAGTGTTTGGGACATCCTACCTATCGATTGGTTTCTATTGATTGGGACCTACCCATTGGTATTCTACTCTCTCCCCTTTATATCTATCTATATGGAATTGGTCGAAGGAGATAACATGATTGGGAGGGGTCATACGACCCATTGATTTAGGAGAGTGCTCAACCATTGGGGCATTTATACACTCGATAAATCGAGGGTCCGCCCTATCTAATATATTCTTGTTCTATCTGACAACAAATATCTATCTATCAGGGGCAGGCCCCTCAAACTATATGGGGCAGAGGTTGTCAGTCTATTAGGGAGACTCCACAGCTTGTCCTCACCCCCGACATGTCCCATCAGCTTTCCCTTTCATTTCACATACCAACCTACTCTTATCGCTCCCTATCTAGATATGGCTCGTTCTCGTCACCAGGGCCTTCACCCAACTATGTAGATACATAGGGGAAGCTTTAGATGGATAGAACTATAGGGTGCCCATATTCTCTACAGTTTTATCACTCACCCCGACGTCTATATGGATACCCGTGACTAGAGCCATAGTGACTGGAATGGGAGGATGCCAGACATCTCTATAGAGGGGAAGCCCGGAGGGAGGGATGTCGACTAGGATGGGAGGATGCCATACTGATGAAACTGGTCTCTTCTTTGACAAATAGATCCCATTTTCGGGATGTAGATAGAGGGTCCTTGCCATATATCATATTTAGCATTTATCGTCCCCATCATCCATATCGATAGTTGAGTTGAGGGATGCTGCTGGACTATCTTCTACCTAATCATGATCTAAGGGTTGTTCGACGCTACACCGATTATAAAGAGTTGCCCCCTGGCTCCTCCCCCTTGGCCTAACAGTATCTAGACTCAATAACAACTTGATTGGGCCCCTCTTGCCAACTCGGCTTTGAACTTGACTTTGGTTCAATAGACAATAGTCTGCACTATATGTATATATGCCTATCTATTTATAGGCCCCTGTTCAGATCTCGGTCCTGGGGGAAGCTCAGAACATGGAGTACCATATCCCATTCCCCTCTATAGAGAAGGGGGGACCCTATCTCCTTGACATTCGTCTATATATAGATATAGATATGGGCCCCTCATTTGCTATTTATGAAAGTATGTGATGCACGCTCAAAACTAGGTGAACTAGATGGATAGGGTACCGACAACCTCTATCTCTATAGCTAGCGCCAACAACCTCTACCTATATAGTTCTCTCGGTCGTTGGCCTCTCTATGTCTGGCCAACCCAGCTTTGAACTCGACTTTGGTTCAATAGATAGTAGTCCACACTATATCTATATATGCCTATCTATTTATAGGTCCCCGTTCAGATCTCGGTCTCGGGGAAAGCTTAGAACACGGAGTGTCATATCCCATTCCCCTCTATAGAGAAGGGGGGCCCCTATCTCCCTGACATTCGTCTATATATAGATATAGATATGGGCCCCTCATTTGCTATCTATGAAAGTATGTGATACCTTCTCAGAAGTCGGTGAACTAGATGGATAGGGTGCCGATAACCTCTATCTCTATAGCTAGCGTCGACAACCTCTACCTATACAGTTCTCTCGGTCGCTGGCCTCTCTATGTCTATATGGTAACTGGCGAGAAAGTTCTAGTTCCATTGCCAAGATAGAGATGGCATATCGATAGGCCTCCCCAAATCTATATAGATAGGGTCGAGTAATTGATGGTCGAGAAGCAGTTCTCAATCCCCACTGAGGTGGCTCAACCGATTCAATCAATAGAGTGTCAAAATGCCTTTTCGGTAGTCGAGTCCTATATCGTTAGAGGGGGGTTGAGCTTAGTTCGCTATCGTTCATTCCTCGATAGGAGGTTCGGAGGTCTCCAGGTAATCGGGCATATCTATTCTCTATGCCCGATTCCCCTTCCCCTATATTGCACCCATATCTATTTACGCCGACTACAGAAGGGAGAGGTCCCCCTAGTTGGATATGGTGCGAGTGACCTTTCTATACATGATAGGACCCTATGCCATATGGTCAATTCCAAAGAAATCCACACTACTGAATATCCCATATTCAGATGATACGGGAGGGTGGCCCTCCCCTCTCTATAGCTATGGAGAGTTCTATAGAGAGGGGACCCATCTCTATTTCTAGGGCTTGAATGAGACTATATGGCAATATATATATATTATCCTTTCTATTGGCTCCCTCGTTGGGCTATGTGTATAAGTAGATAGATGTCATTCACTCGTGATGATGCACAACTGTTTTTCCTGTTTCTCTTGTTGATTCCGAGGAACCAACACATGTGATAGAGAAAACAACAGTTTCGAGTCGAGATCCCATGTCATAACTTGTTCTGGAAAAAGTAGGGATAAACCTAGATGTTTCATATGTTCATTTCCCGCAAGCCAATCGGGTCAGCCTCCCCTTAGTCTCTAGTTTAACCTGCCCACTACAATCCATAGATATCTCTAGATTCTATAGGGGTCTCTTATCTTGTATACATGATACGACTAATGACTGGTTTGGTTGTATCACGAGTACTTGGTTGTATCATATATGGTTTAGATGGCTTGATCGACCTGTTTCAGATGTGGCTATGATAACTATGATCCGTTGGTTAGATTAGAAATAATTTGGGCCCAATGTAGATAAGCCTTATTTACATAGGGCTCGATTGGTAGATGACATTACTATTGACTCTATATGGCTTGACCGACCGGTTGCACATGTGGCTATGATAGCTAGGATCTGTTGGTTAGATTAGAAAGAATCTGGGCCCAATGTAGATAAGCCTTATTTACATTGGGCTCGACTGGTAGATGACATTACTATTGACTCTATATGGTTCGAATTCCCTTGCTACAGCTGTTGATGCATATAGAATGGAGGGACACCATACACTCCCTATAGAGATCTACCTCGACCTTCGGCCTCCCTATCCCTATACTTATACCCGAGGAACTATTCCCTATCCCTATACATATACCTGAGGAACTATTCCCTATCTATATAGGGTACGTAGGAGTGTCCCATATCTAACTCGGATAGAGATATGCCTAAATGAGACTATGTTATTCTAGATATATCTACTCCATGAGATACACTCCAAACTAAAGAGAATACACCGTTGGTACACTATGATAGCTAGGATCCGTTGGTTAGATTAGAAAGAATCTGGGCCTAATGTAGATAAGCCTTATTTACATAGGGCTCGACTAGTAGATGACATTACTATTGACTCTATATGGCTCGACTTCCCTTGCTATAACTGTTGATGCATATAGAATGGAGGGACACCATACACTCCCTATAGAGATATGCCTCGACCTTCGGCCTCCCTATCCCTATACCTATACCTGAGGAACTATTCCCTATCCCTATACATATACTTGAGGAACTATTCCCTATTTATATAGGGTACGTAGGAGTGTCCCGTATCTAACTCGGATAGAGATATGCCTAAATGAGACTATCTTATTCTAGGTAGATCTACTCCATGAGATACTCGCTGAACTAAAGAGAATACACCGTTGGTACACTTGAGTTGAGATTCGAACTAAAGAGAATAGACCGTCACTTGAGTTCAACCAACTAACTATTGTATTATACATGATATATGGGGTGGCGTGGGGTCGGGTGGGGAACTCGAGATCAAATCGAGGAGAGGAACTCATCCTAGATCTATCTCTACCCTCCAAATATCGGTCCCAGATCTGAATTCTTTCGGAGGACTAGATTAGATGGGTCAGGCCCCTCTCTATTTATATAAGAGAGATCTACATAAATAATAGATATAGCCCGCTAGAGTCTCGATCCTCTAAAGAGAGGAGACTACGCCACACGACAGAGGAGATTCATCAGTAGGGGAATGCCAATCTTACTACATGGCTATAATTTTTCAGTAGGACAATGGGGGTGTACGGTAGAACCAATGGTATATGTTTGATGGGCGGCGAGAAGAAGACCGAATAGTGTAGAGGACGAGGAGGGGACAGGGGTTTGGAGTGATCTATAGAATATCCATGCATCCATACATCCATCTGAACTCTCTGGGGCCACCAGAGTGCCCTCCCCTATCTTCTCTTGACGACCCTATTCCCTATCTAAATCTCTAGTTTGGGGTGGGGGGCCATCTCGATCTCTATTGGGATTGGATCTGGTTGTGCTGGGACTAATTCATTATGCCGATGGGCTCCCCGACTATCCCAACCTAGCAATTGCCTAAATTAGAGATAGGGGGAGATCTCTGTGAAGGTATTGACAAAAAACTAGTTGCTCCCTTTTTTCCTTGTTGGATGTTGGGGCTCCCACAAGCACTCAACAACCGATAGGGGAATGACTCGGAAAGGGAAGGACCTGAACTATATTATCTCGGGGCCTATCTTATCTATATGGGCTCCCTTTGCCGCCCCCTCCTCTATAGATGCTTGAGTGCCCTATCTGGGATGTATCCAAAGAAACATGCTCCACACCTCTGCTGCTCCCTTTTCTCTTTGTCGTATGTTGGGGCTCCTACGAGCACTTAGTAGCTGATAGGCGAACGAATCGGAAGGGGAAGGACCTTGAACTATCTTATCTCGAGGCCTATCTTATCTATATGGGCTCCCTCCACCGCCCCCTCCTCTATAGATGGCCGAGTGCCCTATCTAGATATCTGGCCATAGATGTATTCAAAGAAACACACTCCACACCTCTGCAAACAAACACTCAACCTATCTATATCTTATCTTATCTGATCTCAACTCAAGTGAAGTTTGAACCTGTATCTATATTTTGGATGGATTTGTAATTATCTATCTGGAGGTCTCGGGACTCTCTCGATCCTATCTCTCTTTAACGACCTCCCTTTACTATATAGCTATAGTAGTTCGACATCCGGCCTGAATTGGGACATGCACGACTATCTTCCTCTACATTTGTATAGATTGTGCACCTCCTGACCCCATACCAAACTAACCATACCATAGTTCAGGGTTGAAGCTTGCGTTGACTAGAATGGGATCTATATAAATCTTCTCTGAGTTGAGTTGATCATAGGCCCGCCGCCACCATTGGGGGGTCATTTAATCACAAATTCTAGTTCAGATTTGTGATATGATCTCATTGAATTGGAATTGGGATTAATCTCCTCCCTCAGCTGTATAGAGTAGAGTAAAGTAAAGTAGAGTAGAGATGGAGACACCATCGTTGTAGATAGAGTATATGGGAGACCCCAACCCTAGATACTAGTAGAGCCCTAAACTGATAGGTGATAGCCATATAGATGCATAGAGTATAGATAGGCTGCTCTCGTATATCTATACAAAAACCTCTTAAACTCTACGACGGGGCCCTATAACCTAAACTCCATCAACGGGAGAGGACCCCCGCTGACCATCTATAGTTCTTTCTCTTGGGGTTCAGAATTGGGGGGAGCCTTGAACAACTCTATTCTCCAGGGGCCATATAGACTGATTCGGGACTCCTATCTAACTATATGAGAGTTCAAGATATGGGGAAGGTAGGTGGCCCCGAGTCCAACTAGATCTATATAGATGGGATGGGATGGGGCCCCCTAATCTGTATTCTCTATGCCCGATCTGGAAATTATATATGTATACGGTTGGTTTGGTTTCTATGACTTCCCAATCGGGTTGACCCATGGATATTGACCAATTGGACCCGTCACTCTGTTCGATATTTCTCTTTCTGGTTTCTATGACTGCGAGTGGCCATTAGCGACCCAATCAAACAAACAAATAGACAAATAGACAAACAAACAGATAGACATAGGGGAAGAGAGGAGCCCGAGTGGACCCTTAATTCATTGATCATCGTCAATATCTAGATGGTTTCGTGGACATGACTAGAGAACCGACCCCCCTCTCTATGTGTACTGACCCCCCTCTATGTGTATCGACCCCCCACCCTCCAGATAGAGAGCCGAGAGATATAGAGTTCAGGGTGCAACCCTCTCTATATCTATGAGGATATATAGTTGATCTATATAGAATAGGGATGAGCTCTTGAGCTTAGATCCTAGTCACAACTACCACTTGTATTATTGATAGATTCCTCACCTCGAACAGGTTAGCCCCTAGTGACTGGACAGTTCCATTCCAAACCGGATTGGAAAATGCCTATCCGCCTGACCGGATATGGATAAGGATCGGGATAGGTTTACTACCTGCCCCATATACACCAAAGTTCAGATAGGGGCCCGATCTGAACTATTAGCCCCTATCCTAGAATTCCAATTTGGGGACTAGAGTAAATGATCAGAGATAAGATCTTGACATTAATCTAAAAACTCCAAGCCATTCTATTAATTGGCCACTTGATCGATATTGGGATATCTATACCCATATAGGGGAGTAGCTGGGGCCCCACCTCGGCTCGAGCCTCGGCTAAGTCGTCGGTCCCACTCCCCGAATTATTTGCCCATCTCATCCCGTATAGAGTCGAGAAATATAGGAGGGGCGGATGAGTTCCCGGGTCGGGGGGGCCCTCACCCTCTAGATAGATCCCCCCTCTCCGAACTATCTTATTGTGTTTGGGGGCGAATGAGGCCAGATATAGTTGATTGAGGCCCTCACATAGCACAAATGACAAACTAACTCTCCCACTCGAAGGTGCTTGCCCAACAAATAATAAAGTATAAATGACATGATTAGACAGTTCCAAAATGTTTCAATTCTTGATTTAAGTAGAAAATATATCGAGTGGTTCACTATGCTTCGAGATGGAATTCATTAGATAGGGCCCCAATGAGATAATAACCTCCCTCCCATATTCTATATGCCCTATAGAAGCAAAGGGGCAAACCAAACCAAACCAAACTTGATTGATCTATATTTGTATTTTATATGCCCTCTATATTGATCTGGAAAACATATATCTCCATGATTCGATTGGCCTTCCTCCACCCCGACTCTCCCTGAATAAGGAGGAAGGTGGGTGAACTATCTTGAGGTCGGTGGGGCATGAGGTTGGAGTTCAAGATAGGGGTGGCCTCCCCCACTATGTGGGGTCTCTATTCCTCGAAACGACCCCACCTCCCATATTGGAGGGCCTATATCTAGTTCTATAGTTCGGGGTGGGGGCATCAGATCTATATACATCTCCGACTGCCCCTCCTCACCTAGGGCTTATCAGCTTCCCCTTCCCTTCTTACCCTAAGGTTGGAAGCGGGAGGGTTGGACTATCTCTTGCCTCACCCTCCCCCTCAATTATCCTTAATTAAGTGCCAGATCGGAGGGCCGAACCCCTCTATAGATTCCAGGGGATATAGGTGATAATTGATGTCGGATCCCCTTCTATTAATAATGGATCATATGAATGCCATATCCATAGTTTAGGGCCGACCCCAATCAGATCTATTTCCCCTGCCTCCCCTCTGAATAATTGGCATTTCTCTTTGTGGATATATATGGAGAACCCTCTCTCTATATCTCGGTCTCGCCAGAAAGAATCTAACTGTATAGGTTAGGGCGGATACCATATCTCTTACCCGGTCAACTTGTTACCCGGTCTATATATAGAGAAGGTGAGGGTGGCCTAGGATTAAAACTGATATTGGCTCTATACGTAATATGTTAAGAATGGGGGAAAAGGAGGGGGGCTCGATATAATAAAAAGTAAGGGCCACTCTTGATTTCTGGATACATGGGAGGCCCCTGATTCTAGAATAGAAGAGATAGGGGAAGAGGCCTGACGAAAGGGGGAACCCCTCTTCCCAAGACCTTATATCTATCTATATATAGGAGGGCAGAGAATAGATTTTCTATCAATATGGGTAAGAGGACGATTGGTATGTAGAGGAGGAATATAGGTGGATTTAGGGGATTAAGAGGAAGATAGGCTTGGCTTATAGGAGAGGAATGAGAACTGCCATCTATATGGAGCTTCGGCTTCTATATATAGCTATAAGGCATCACATCAAAGCTCAGATGAATAGTTAGGGTATCGCATCAAAGCTCGCATGGGAGAGGTGACCCTATATCTAGTAGGTTGGCTTGTAGTTATATTTATAGTCATGTCATATCCAGTTGGGGACTCGATGGATAGATTCTCTTTCTAGATAGGGACGAATCGAACGTGATGAATCAAACGAACAATGCTTATTCAATCAATATATGCATGCATGCATGCATCTTTTGAATAGACCCGGGTGAATGGATGCACCTGATTAGTCCAGTTCCTATATAGATAGATAGATAGGGCAGTCATGACCAATTGCCAGTTGCCACTTACCAGTTACTATAGAGATGGGAGAGGGGAAAGGGAAAGGGAAAGGAAAGGCCTATCAGTCTCTCTTCACATCAAAGCTGGGATGGGAGAGACGACCCTATATCTAGGAGGTTGGCTTGTAGTTATATTTATAGTCATGTCATATCTAGTTGGGGACTCGACGGATAGATTGATTCCCTCTTTCCAGATAGGGGCGAATCGAATGTGATGAATCAAACGAACAATGCTTATTTAATCAATAAATGCATGCATGCATGCATCTTTTGAACGGACCCAGGTGAATGGATGCACCTCATTAGTCCAGTGCATATATAGATAGATAGATAGGGCAGTCATGACCAGTTGCCAGTCGGCACTTACTAGTTATTATAGAGAGGGGAGAGGGGAAAGGGGAAAGGGAAAGGGAAAGGGAAAGGGAAAGGAAAGGCCTATCAGTCTCGCTTCGGTTGCATGTTTGGTGCATGCCCCTTCTGAACTATCTAGTCATCAGCCATTAGTCATATCATGCATATAATAGGTGGATGATGTGGGACCTGATGGCGGCTCTATACTAGATGGATTCGACTAAGTTTAGATGGATGATGTGGTGCCTGACCCACCTTGATGGGAAGGGTTGGATTGATACAATACCCAGATGGAACTCTAGGGCTCTACATTGACCCCAACCCTCTGATGGATAGATGTTTCCTTGGCCCTATGCCCTATCAATTTAAGGGGGGCCTAGAGATCTATCTGGGGTTGTTGGCACGAGTCCCTCATAAATCAATTGAGTGCCCCTTGAATTGAAGAGTGGAGACAGGGGGCTCTCCCTCCTGGCTGCGCTGCCAAGAGAGAGGTGGGTGACTATAGAGAGATTAGAGTTTAGATCCAGTTGGTAGGCACTCAACCGACTACAAATTAGAGAACTAGAGGTTAGGTTAGCTATCTCTATATACCAAAGGGAGAGGGCAACTCTCTATAGCCCTCGGTCGACCCCCTATCTAGATCTGATTTGAACTCTGTGGCCCCTATCCATATATGGATGACATGCTCTCTCCCAATGGCCTACTATACTCTTGTCTAGATATAAAGAGCTGGGAGAGGGCACCTATCTATACTTACTCTCTATGGGGTGGGGGCACCCTAGAGTGATATGGCGACTGGGACAAGGGCCTTTACTTTCCTTGATCGGAACTATGAGGGCCCGGTGCCCCCTCCCCCCTCTAGTTAGTTGGATATAGATATGGCTATGGGTAGATAAGGGCCTGACAACCTACTCTCTATAGTTGGAGCCCTAGTTCTAATTTGAACTATGGGGTGCCAATGAAATGCTATTTAGACAAGGAGTACTGTCTATATAGCCACCCGACTATCTCTGTGCCTTGCCAAGTCTCCTCTCTATAGCCGGAGCCCTAGTTCTAATTTGAACTATGGGGTGCGAATGAAACACTATCTAGATGAGGAGTACTGCCTATATAGCCGCCTGACTATCTCTATGCCTCGCCAACTCTCCTCTCTATAGTTGGAGCCCTAGTTCTAATTTGAACTTTGGGTTGCCAATGAAACGCTATTTAGACGAGGAGTACTGTCTATATAACCGCCCGACTATCTTTATGCCTCGCCAGCTCTCCTCTCTATAGGCCAATGGCCCCCAACCCACAGTGTGATAGAGGATAGGAGCCCTATCACACTATATGAACCGATAGGTCGAGGAACCCTAGTGTTATATGGATTGGGCATCAATTTTTGTGATTCACTGGTCGTATCATTCGACTCATTACCATTTTTGCATAGCCGTTCGAGGTCGATTTCTCTATAGCTAGAGTCAGTATAAGCACTTGGTACTCAACCAACGGAAGGAAGGCAATATCTATCTATATAGGGCATTTCTCGACTCTCCCCATGCCATCCATGATTGGGTGATCGAGATTCTGCGCAAACAGATAGATGTAGGGCAGAATAGTCTTCACTCTCTAGTCAGAGTCAGAGTCAGAGTCAGAGTAAGAGTTAGAGTCAGAGTCAGATGCTCATGCAACCCTTCCTCATCTAACTAGATAGAGGGGGCCAGTTCTAAAGTCGTCCAGATATCCAGATAGATTAGTTCGAAGAAAACGATCGGGATCATCCTTTGCATGAATATGAATGTAACCTCCATCGGGTGAGTGATAGTATATAGAGTTCAATTGGCCATATATAGATAGGGGCAGAACAAAAAATACTATTAGGTTGGCTTAGTGCATTAATAACAAACACTCCTTTCCGGGTTCTCAACTTCACTACTAATTGGGTTGTGTTGGGTTGGGTTGGGGGGCCAGATTGGTTCACGCCATATCTACATATATTCTAATAACGATGTGCCAAGATGAGGTGGGGGGGTCAGGTTACATATGTAATGTCTAGATAGGGCCCTATAGTTCAGATCTGAGGGCTTAGTTGTCAGAAATATCTAGGCTATATATGGGTGCTCTCTCGTAGCCATATAGAGAGCCGATCAGATAGCTGCCCCCTGATCCTGATAATAGTATTGCTAGGCTGGGCTAGGCTAGGCTATATAGACTCGGGACCCCCCCCATATAGATCATCTACCGTCCTTATATAGATATGTAATTTGGAGGACTCAACCTACGCTCAACATTCAACATAGATAGTCTGCTATCTGGCAATCGAGCATGAACTGTTAGGACCAGATATAGATAGGGGAGCAATGCCCACAAGAAAGAAGAATCTATATAAAAGGGGGCGGGGCTCGACCCCCTATAGATAGGGATAGGGGCCCTCTCTAGATATGGCTATTGTCTGGGCGACCAATCCCATACCATATCCATATTAGGGGGAGGGGGTCGAGTGCAACTATCTCCCTCGACCCATACATAGATAGGGGGCCCTCTCCTAATCCCATATAATATCTATATACGGGCCATGAACTCTTATTCGGGCTTTGACCAGTCTAGCTGCCTTCTCAATCCCATACCATACCATATCCATATCCACATCCATATCTATATAGTGGGACGGGGTCAAATCTATATCTCCTTATCGCGCCATATAGATAGGAGAGATAGGGGTTTGGTCAGAAGGACTAGGTCACCATATCTATAGTTCAGGGTAGGTCGAGTGCAATATATAGTTTAATGGGCATTGTATAGAGATGGCCTAATATAGAGATAGAGATAGCGTAATATAGAGATAGAGATAGCCTAATATAGATCATTGGCATTGGCCATATCTATCTAGAGGGGGAGGGGGCTGCTCGCTAGTTTCTTTTATCTTGACTGCCCTATCCCTATCTCCCTATGTATATAGAGGGGGAGGGCGCCTAGATAAGTGTTCTTGCCTTCCAAATCTAGATAGTATGAAGAGGGTGCCTTTTGCTTTCTCTCTCTATATAGATGTCCTCTGGCTTAGTGATGGTGATGGCTCTATGGAGTTTAGATAGAGGGTTTAATCTGGAGGCCTATAGAACTATTTGGGGCGGCTCGCCTATATATAGATTCTCTATAAGGGCGGCCGAGGTACACTAGAGATAGAGCGGTGTCAGACGAGTGGGCAATCCCTTCTTTATAGAGAAGAGGGGGCCATGCAATTCTGAACTATTTGGTTTGTCCGATGGCTATATATGGGGACAAGATCATATCTAAGAATGAGGATCTAAACTGAAATCTATATGATATGACATAAGTAATACAAATGAAATCTATATATATTCCATATGCCCTATGGGTTCAGATTTTAGATGGATAGTTTGCTTTTATGGAGCGAGGCCCTATAAAGACCGGGGGGGGGGTGGGTGGGTGGTTGAGCGGAGGGGTTTGGAGAGGAGAGGGAGTATATGGTAAGGTAGACTATAGGTATCTGCATATATAGGCTGTATGTTTGTGCGGCCCCTCCATTAGATGTGGGTGGGAAGCCCCTATTGAAATGGGCGGGGGGCCGGGTACAACGCTCCCGAAGTTGTTCCATATAGAGATAAAGGGGCGCCCTCAAATTACAAGTCAGGCTGAATTTGACGACAGGTACCATTTTCAAAATGAAGAGCCCCCCCTCACCTTTTTTGCACTTCGGGGACAGATGTTCTATATAAGATGCTTCCCTAGTAAGTTGTCTATAGGGCACACCACCGACTACCTCTCACTCTATAGAGGAGAGGTTACTTCTATTTCTGCTCACCCTAGTTGGGTGATTGCACTACATATCCCGGTTCCGTATCTAGAAAGGGGCCTGCCCCCTATATGGATATGCCCATTTTTATTTCCGTATGCACGTATTCTATTGAGAGTTCTCCCTCTATCCTATAGATCTATGGGGGCAGATGATCTAGATAGAGAAGGTCTCTATACTAGATCTGCTCCAAATCTCATACCCTTGATTGAGGACTAGACCTTGATAATTCCGTATGCACGTATTCTATAGAGAGTTCTCCCTCTATCCTATAGATCTATGGGGGCAGATGACCTAGATAGAGAAGGTCTCTATACTAGATCTGCTTCGAATCTCATACCCTTGATTGAGGACTAGACCTTGATAATATAGTACAATACTGTATAATACAATAGAGAGTTCTTCTTGCGCCCCCATATAGATGGGGCAGGTAGGGGTGCCATTGCCATATACAAATAGATAAGGGGCACGGGAGCTCGACCCCGAACTCTAGATAGCGGGAGTCAAGGGCATATAGATCTATATGGGGGCGATAGTTAGAAGTCTCTATCCCTATCCTTATATAGATATACGTGTGAGCCCACTGCACCATATAGAACTAAGGGGACTAGCCATCTGCCCCCATATAGAGAGAGGCCTCCCCCATAGACCAGACTGTGAATAGCTATCTTGAGGAGGATCTAGTTTAGAATTGGGGGCCATAATCAATTAGAAATTTTACGGGCGGCATAAAAACTAGATGGGCATCTCTGCCCATCTATATTGAGGCCATATAGAACAATAGGCGACATCCATCTCTTGTTGGCACCATTTATCTATACGGTTTATGGGGTGGGGAAGAGGATAGGAAGCTAATCTATTGTATATAGATTCTAGATGTTGGCGGGCATTTCCAACTCAACATTATAAAGATATAGCCGCCCTCCCCGCTCCATAGAATATAGGGGATATATAAGGCCTCCCGGGCATTCCCTCGGGGCTTGTTGTTAGCTCGAGGGGCCTATCTAGCTCTATATCTATGCCCCAGTTCTCTATTCTGAACTAGATGCCTCTCGCTAGGCGGATAAAATCCCAATCTATACTGGGGGTGCCCAATCGGGGCTTGGACTATATACCTAGATGTGGGCGGAGAAAATATATATCTATATAGCGGTGTTTGCCTATCTATCTATTTATGTGGGGTCTTGGGAAGAACTGGAAGCTGTGACGTGGATAAATAGGTGAAAAGCTTAACTTTAGTGAATCATGCCCCGGACATAAATATTGTAGTGGGAGCGAAGAGAGACAATCCTGAGTGCTTTGAATTTTCTTTTTGTAGAGTCTTAGTGCTCGTCTATCTATATATGTGGGAGTGAAAAAAGGAGAGATAAACATAGGGAGAGAGATGGAGATATGATATAGGAATGGCAGGCCAAGGTTCAAGAGAGAAAAAGATTGGTTAGGACAGTTATATAGAACTATAGAGGGTCATGGTCATTTATCACCACAACACTCGACCAGTGCATTTCTCTATTTTCTTCTCCATCTATCTATATATGTAGATCTTAGATCTATAAATGTAGATGTCAGATCGATCTATATAGATAGATCTAGAAATCGGGACACATGCCTCACAAGGTGAACGAATAGGGTTGGTTCTAATCTATATATGTAGATCTTAGATCTATAAATGTAGATGTCAGATCGATCTATATAGATAGATCTAGAAATCGGGACACATGCCTCACAAGGTGAACGACTAGGGTTGGTTCTGATCCTGATGTCGGAGCCCAGGCCTTGAAAAGTGAGAAAGGCCTCCGGATTGGTTTGTTAACTCGGTGCTGGAGGGGAATCCGAGTAAACAAACCTGTAGCTGGTATATAGATATGGGGCCCATATTCTCTATAAGGGGCCCTCTGGCCTTGCCTTCTCGCTACTCTGGTGCCATGCCAATAAAAAGGGGAGAGGGAGATAGAGAGGTCTCGATTCTGTTTCCTTCCATCGGGACCGTCTCTATATAGCCTATAACAACCCTCCTCCCCCATCTTTATAGAGAGCTGGGAGGGGGCCGCAAACTAGAACTCTATATACATATTGGGGCTGGCCAACAATATATAAAGTAGAGAGGGGTCCCATATATAGAGCCTCCCATTGGCCTTCCTCGATCGATTGAGTGGTTCGATTCGCTATCACTCACAATCTATATAGAGTAGGACGTCCCCAAATATATGGAATAGTATAAGTATATATCCCCCATAACCCTGTTAGGTTGTGGAGCTAGATTGCTTCACAGTTAGCATGCAATGAAAGTGACTGGTAATATAACAACCCGTCATCGGTCAAAGGGGAACCGACATGGTCACCCAGAACTGTCATCGGTAAGACAGGCCCGACTTCGGTTAGAGCAAGTGGGTACCGTGACCCGTCATTGGTCAGATGGATAGACATTGGTCAGAGCAAGTGGGAACCGGCCGCAGTTAGATTGCTTCACAGTTAGCATGCAATGAAAGTGACTGGTAATATAACAACCCGTCATCGGTCAAAGGGGAACCGACATGGTCACCCAGAACTGTCATCGATAAGATAGGCCCGACTTCGGTCAGAGCAAGTGGGTACCGTGACCCGTCATTGGTCAGATGGACAGACATTGGTCAGAGCAAGTGGGAACCGGCCACGGTTAGGTCTAACCGGCGCCGGTTACCTGTGCGATGTGTTTTATTTTTAGTCATGGGTTTTAAATATAGATTTTGTTTAAAGCAAATCTATTGGATGTAATTGCATAACTAAGGAGCCCTAAGCTTATATATTTATATATAAGTGTGAAAGATAGGGTTGAGAAGAAGACTCAAACAGAGGGATCACTTTAGATCCTCGATTCTCTTCCAGACCGAGAGGATGAAGACGAAGAAGAAGAAGAGGAAAAAAGAACAGATTACATAAAGACAGAGTCTCCATGGAGAGAAGCGGGACAGAACGAAATAGTAGGTACATTTGAATGTTGAGGAGAGGGAAACGTCTTCTACTGTATTTCCTTTGTATTGTTTAGTCTCATGTAATGGCTTGCATTATGCAAAGCACATAGGGCTTCTTCTTGTAGATCCACATGTTGGTGAGATCTTGTATTATAGATCTATGCAGATCTAGTCTTGTGTTGTATATCCATGAGATCATATTGTATTGTTGATCTATGTAGATCTAGATATTGTAGAGGAGGTCATCTTCATGTTTGCACAGGTTATGCAGTGATGGAGAGACATACTTACTTCTTGGTGCACAGTCTTAGTTACACATCTGGTAGACCCATGTGAGAGGTCTTGTTTGCAGATCCATAGAGAACTTGGTCGCAGTTCAGAGATGCAGTAGTTTCTAGTTATGTGAGATATGCTGGTGGTGGTATGGAGGCACGGTTTAGTGTACTCAGGCAGATCCGGTTGGAGATCTGGGAGGAGGAGATACTCTTGTGGAGATACATGTACTCTTGTGCAGAAGAGTTAGTTTGTAATCTCTTGTTATATTATATATATATGAGATCTCTATCTTTGGTGGACGTAGCCCACATTGGGTGAACCACAATACATGCTTGTTATGTGTGTACTTTTGTGTGATTTGGATTATTCTAGTTTATACTTCCACTACTGTAGATTTTGTGTGGAATTGTTTGGATCTTGTGTGCATGATTTTGTTTGTTATTAAATCATAGCACTATTCTATAGAGAACTTGGTCACAGTTCAGAGATGCAGTAGTTTCTAGTTATGTGAGATCTGGTGGTGGTGGTATGGAGGCACGGTTTAGTGTACTCAGGCAGATGCGGTTGGATATCTGGGAGGAGGAGATACTCTTGTGGAGATACATGTACTCTTATGCAGAAGAGTTAGTTTGTAATCTCTTGTTATATTATATATATATGAGATCTCTATCTTTGGTGGACGTAGCCCACATTGGGTGAACCACGGTACATGCTTGTTATGTGTGTACTTTTGTGTGATTTGGATTATTCTAGTTTATACTTCCACTACTGTAGATTTTGTGTGGAATTGTTTGGATCCTGTGTGCATGATTTTGTTTGTTATTAAATCATAGCACTATTCTTCTGCTCCCGTATTTCCCAACAAACCTATCGGAGGGTGGATCTATAGATGGAGAAACGACCCAAATCTATCTGCCTCGATCTAGATCTCCTAATATAGATCGAGACTGAATAATACTAGGTGGTCTTCCATAGAGTTAGATAGGGCATGACTGCCATACCATATAGATATCCACAATCGCCGACCTATTTGGATCAATGAATTGATCATAAATCTCATGGACATGACTACCATATAGAGAGCCACCATCGCCGACCTTGATTTATTCATTCCCCTTGATCTATATCCAACTCCAACTATATAGATATGTAGATAGATAGATGGGGCTCCAACTCCCAACTCCAACTCTATAGATGGGGGATGGAGGATGGGGATGGCCCAAACCTCAACTAGATCTATATCAGATTGATATCTCTATTCTATATGCCCTCTATATCTATCTGACAAATGTATGGAGATGGACAAAGATATAGATGAGGGGCGAACACTGCAAGAAAACACAACCCCTGATCAAGCCCATGCTATCTAGAGTTTTCCCCAACCTCAACTAGATAGAATAGATGGTGATGGCCCCAACCCTTTATATCTTATCTATATAGGATGGGGATGGCCCCATCCCTCTCCTCTTTATAGGTAGGATAGATTTAGGGCTAGGCTATATAGAGTAGAGTATAGTATAGTAGAGTAGAGTAGAGTTGGCCCCAACCCAACTATATTAGATTGATCTATGTATTCTATATGCCCTATAGAAGCAGAGGGGCAAACAAATGTAGGTCGAAGGGCCACTATCTAGATTAGATGAGGGGCCACTATCTCTCTCTCTCTCTATCCATCCATCCATCTAGCTACCTATCTATCTATTTATCTAGCTATAGCAGGTCGAAGGTCTACAACTATATATGGATTGTAGGCGTCTACAAACACAACACCCGATCTAGCCCTACCCTACAAATGCCCCTACCCAAACTAAATCTATATAGGAAGGATAGGAATAGCCCTAACCCTCTGTATATGATGGTGATGGCTATATAGAGAGATAGAATAGACGATGGCCCCAACTAGATTGATATATGTATTCTATATGCCCTCTATATCTATCTAGAAAATGGAAATGAATAGTCCCACTAAACTATAGATGAGGGGCGACACAAACACAACTCTATAGAAAATTGAGTGCCAATTGAACTCTATATAATATGCCATGCTACACTCACCCCTCACCCTCCAGAGATTCTCATTAAGATAGAGTCTCATTAAGATAGAGACTCGTCTTATTCAGATAGAGTCTCGTCTCATTCAGATAAAGATATAAACTAGAGAGATAGAGAGAGAGAGAGAGTTTAGAGTTCAGAGTGAGATAAAGAGAGAGTTCAAAGTGAAGAGTGAGATAGGGGACTAATACGAATCCCTCTACTCGTCTCCACTCTCTCAAAAATCCATATTAATCGAGTGGAAGTGGTGTAGCTCCAGTGCTCTATCGAATACTACTATATATATTCTATAGATATCTATCCATATACTTATTCCTTCAATGCATTTTGTTCACTCTAATCTAACCCTTCAATGCAGTTTGTTTGAATGACTATATATCTATTACGTTCGCGGGGAATATATCGCATCTATATAGAGAGGGGGGCATGGAGTGCAGATATGCCCTCTCCCATAGGTAGTGGTAGGAGCGGGGGAGTCCCTCAGCCTCTTCCTATCTCTATAGGGGCAGGTTGGGCCCCTATGGGATTAGATAGGGACTCCCTGAAATCTAATCTCTATGGCCCTCATCTATAGATTCTATATGGGATGGGGCATTTCTCATATAGATTTATAGGCCCCCTCGATGGTGGCTCCATATCTCGGATCTATGTCGTATCTATCTACCATAGGGGGGCACCATATCCAGATAAGGGCCTGTTGTATACAGATAGGTGCCTCACATCTATATCTCCTGACCCCCCTGTTGGTGCAAAATCACAGCACCCCTGGACGCACATCAGGCTTCTAGGTTGATGTTCAGGCATCCAGTGTGATTGCACAACATGGAAACCTCTCTCCAAGCGTGGGACTTGTGAAACCGAGAGAGGAATCTCCAGAGAAGGCTGGTTCCTGCTCCTAAACTACCTGCCACAAGCTATTCCAGTGCAGGAAAGCTAATCTAATCCTAATCTAACCATGCCAAGGAGACAGAGAGAGAGAGAGAAGGGAAAAACAACAAAAGCCTACACTAAAACGGTGATACACCAGAGAAGGAGGATGTTGAACATCTATCAAAACTGCCATGGGACAAAGAGAGGTGAGCAATGGGAAGGATGGACAGATGCATCACAGGCCCAAGGATAGATTTCACACAGAAAATGTCCCAAAACTCCATGAACACAGCTCCAAACCTGCAATGAACATTTAGACATGCACAGATACCTGCAAATGAAGAGAGGCAAGGAGAGAACAAGCAAAAACGAGAGAGGATGGACAGATGCATCACAGAACACGTTTTGTTGCTCCAGAAGTTTGCATAGAACATCATTCCATTAGTAAAAGGCAAAAAACGCCATTACAGAGCAGGGAGGAGGCTCGAACTCCATTTTCAACCCTAGAGAAGAAAAGAAGGGAGGTCAGAGCAGAAAGAATGAACAACTTTTTTTTATCTCTTTGCCCCTCTTTACAATATATAGGAAGAATGAGAGAGGGAAAAGAGAGGGAATTTAGATCTACCCCAACCACTTCTAGGTTGCATTTAGTTTATCCCATTATGGCGGCAGGTGAGAATCCTGGTAAGAGCGGCGGATTGTCTTTTGCATTAAAGCTGGTCGCTGAAACGTCAGTTCTGCCATCACCACGCACCAGGGACGTTTCTTGATTTTATCTCTCTATGCTGCACCAAAATGCAAGATTGATCCTAGAATCATGTAGAGAATCTCACAAGCTTTCCGTTGATATAAAGAACATGGAAATCCGAGCTCTGGATCAAAAGATATGGCGATCTGAAGGTTTAGGGCACGGAACAGATCAAAACGAATTTTAAAATGTTTTCCCGCTCTTCGCCATCTGGACGACACGTGGCAGGTTCTGATTGGTCGCGTGATTCTCTCTCCTCTACCTTTCGGCGGGCTGTCTTTTGAATTTTCCTTATGGGCCCTAGCTGGGACACGTGGCACTATCCCATTGGTTCGGATCGGTGCTCGAAAACTCGCCCATTGACTTTTTGACTTTTCTCTTGTGAGGACACGTGGCAGCTTCTGATTGGTCCTCAGCTCCTTCGGCTCCTTCGCGTACTTCGCCTCCATTTGTCCCGGATGTCCCATTTGATTTTGGGCCCTTTGTGCTCATTTCGGCCGGTTCGGGCATTTCGCGTTCATTTGTCCCAGATGTCCCATTTGATCCCTCTCAGCAGTTAGCCAATTTTTTCTCGGTCGAACTGGCATTTCGCGCCCGCCGCGTACTTTCGTCCCAGATGTCCCTGTTGCTTTGCGGGCTGTTTGTGCTTACTTCGGCCGAGCCGGCCGGTTCGGGCCTTTTTGTCCCAAATGTCCCGACTGCCCCTAGGACTAGGACTTAGTCATTTTTATGATTTTTTCCTGGATCAACCTACTTGCCTTTCTGCAACCTTTTTGCATTTTCTCAGAGCTTGCTCTTTTCCTCTCAGACAGGGGACTTAGAAAATATTTGAGGGGACTCTAGCAACATGATTTTTGGCCCCGAATCAATCAATTTTCCTGGGACTTGAATATTCTGATGCATGTTATCAAAATTACCCAGGGGGGGTGAAATTTTGACAACACCCCCATATATAGATGGCCCCCACCCTATCTATATATGGGCATATATGGGCATAAATGGTTTAGGTTAGGTTATTTTTCGCCCCGGTTTATAGATATGGCTCCAACTCTATATAGTCTGTCATCAGTCGCCCCTACCCTATATAGATATGGTGCGTCCCTCTCCCACCCCCTCTCTCCATTGGCAATCGAACAATCTTGGATAGGGGTAAGCGCTATCGGGGAAAGAAATCATATATCTATATGGTTTATGATCGGGATCGCGACCTATTGATTAGTGTTTGGGACATCCTACCTATCGATTGGTTCTTATTGATTGGGACCTACCCATTGGTATTCTACTCGCTCCCCTCCATATCTATCTATATGGGATTGGTCGAAGGAGATAACATGATTGGGAGGGGTCATACGATCCATTGATTCAGGAGAGTGCTCAACCATCGGGGCATTTATACACTCGATAGATCGAGGGTCTGCCCTATCTAATATATTCTTGTTTTATCTGACAACAAATATCTATCTATCTGGGACAGGCCCCTCAAACTATATGGGGCAGAGGTTGTCGGCCTATTAGGGAGATTCCACAGCTTGTCCTCACCCCCGACACGTCCCATCAGCTTGCCCTTTCATTTCACATGCCAACCTACTCCTACCGCTCCCTATCTAGATATGGCTCGTTCTCGTCACCAGGGTCTTCACCCAACTATGTAAATACATAGGGGAAGCCCTAGATGGATAGAACTATAGGGTGCCCATATTCTCTACAGTTTTATTGCTCACCTCGACATCTGTATGGATACCCGTGACTAGAGCCATAGTGACTGGAATGGGAGGATGCCAGACATCTCTATAGAGGGGAAGCCTGGAGGGAGGGATGGCGACTAGGATGGGAGGATGCCATACTGATGAAACCGGTCTCTTCTTTGACAAACATATCCCATTTTCCGGATGTAGATAGAGGGTCATTGCCATATATCATATTTAACATTTATCGTCCCCATCATCCATATAGATAGTTGAGTTGAGGGATGATAGTTGAGTTGAGTTGAGGGATGCTGCTGGACTATTCTCTACCTAATCATGATCTAAGGGTTGTTCGACGCTACACCGACTATAGAGAGTTGCCCCCTAGTTCCTCCCCCTTGGCCTAACAGTATCTAAACACAATAAAAACTTGATTGGGCCCCTGGCCAACCCGGCTTTGAACTCGACTTTGGTTCAATAGACAGTAGTCCGCACTATATGTATATATGCCTATCTATATATAGGCCCCCGTTCAGATCTCGGTCCCGGGGGAAGCTCAGAACACGGAGTGCCATATCCCATTCCCCTCTATAGAGAAGGGGGGGCCCTATCTCCTTGACATTCGTCTATATATAGATATAGATATGGGCCTGTCATCTGCTATCTATGAAAGTATGTGATGCATGCTCAAAACTCGGTGAACTAGATGGATAGGGTGCCGACAACCTCTATCTTTATAGCTAGCGTCAACAACCTCTACCTATACAGTTCTCTCGGTCGTTGGCCTCTCTATGTCTGGCCAACCCGGCTTTGAACTCGACTTTGGTTCAATAGATAGTAGTCTGCACTATATGTATATATGCCTATCTATTTATAGGCCCCCGTTCAGATCTTGGTCTCAGGGGAAGCTCAGAACACGGAGTGGCATATCCCATTCCCCTCTATAGAGAAGGGGGGCCCCTATCTCCCTGACATTCGTCTATATATAGATATAGATATAGATATGGGTCCCTCATCCACTATCTATGAAAGTATGTGATGCCTACTTAGAAGTCGGTGAATTAGATGGATAGGGTGCCGACAACCTCTATCTCTATAGCTAGCGTCGACAACCTCTATCTATACAGTTCTCTTGGTCGCTGGCCTCTCTATGTCTATATGGTAACAGGCGAGAAAGTTCTAGTTCCATTGCCAAGATAGAGATGGCGCCTCGATAGGCCTCCCCAGATCTATATAGATAGGGTTGAGTAA
Organism: Taxus chinensis; assembly: GCA_019776745.2. NCBI lineage: Eukaryota > Viridiplantae > Streptophyta > Pinopsida > Cupressales > Taxaceae > Taxus > Taxus chinensis. The sequence continues at coordinate 679,809,357 of CM034149.1, forward strand.
CTGATGGTCGAGAAGCAGTTCTCAATCACCATTGACGCGGCTCGACCGATTCAATCAATAGAGTGTCAAAATGCATTTTCAGTAGTCGAGTCCCATATCGTTAGAGAGGGGGTTGAGCTTAGTTCGCTATCGTTCACTCCCCGATAGGAGGTCCGGAGGTCCCCAGGGAATCGGGCATATCTATTCCCTATGCCTGATTCCCCTTCCCCTATATTGCACCCATATCTATTTACACCGACTACAGAAGGGAGAGGTCCCCCTAGTTGGATATGGTGCGAGTGACCTACTTTTCTATACGTGACAGGACCCTATGCCCTATGGTCAATTCCACATAAATCCACACTACTGAATATCCCATATTCGGATGATACGGGAGGGCGGCCCTCCCCTCTCTATAGCTATGGAGAGTTCTATAGAGAGGGGACCCATCTCTATTTCTAGGGCCTGAATGAGACTATATGGCAATATATATATTATCCTTTATATTGGTTCCCTCGTTGGGATGTGTGTATAAGTAGATAGATGTCATTCACTCGTGATGATGCACAATTGTTTTCCCTATTTCTCTTGTTGATTCTGAGGAACCAACACATGTGATAGAGAAAACAATAGTTTCGAGTCGAGATCCCATGTCATAACCTGTTCTGGCAAAAGTAGGGATACACCTAGATGTTTCATGTGTTCATTTCCCGCAAGCCAATCGGGTCAGCCTCCCCTTAGTCTCTAGTTTAACCTGCCCACTGCAATCCATAGATATCTTCAGATTCTATAGGGGTCTCTTATCTTATATACGTGATACAACTAATGACTGGTTTGGTTGTATCACGAGTACTTGGGTGTATCACATATGGTTTAGATAGCTTGATCGACCTATTTCAGATGTGGCTATGATAGCTAGGATCCGTCGGTTAGATTAGAAAGATGGTGTCACCTAGATTTCATCCTGACATCTGTGACTACCCTATTCGAAAAAATTTCATACTTTTAAAATAATGGGTTGTTTTGTATTTTTATTGCCTGAAAGTTCTTGTATTGCGTCAAGATATTCCCAAAGAGCCATATTAGCCTTTTTCGCCAAATACCCAGATGCCCAAAATTGTTATATTCTGTCGTCGGGATTTGTCTGCGGGAAATTTGTATTTAATTATTTTGAGTCCCGTATTAGGCTATTTGCACTCCGTTTTAACTATGTTATAATCGAACATATCATTATTCCCTATGTACCAGAAGGATTTTAACTAGAAATAAGTTTTGGGTTTTATTTGTGACTTTTGACAATTTTTCGTGTTTTTGTGTTGTCCCATTTCATTTTCTGTGAAATTTCTCTAGAACAATTCCTTTGCCGAGTAAACCCAATTTTTGGCCTGGAGCAGCTGGAAAACATATACGCATGTTATGCCCGGAGGAAGTCACCATCGGAGGTCTGGATCACTGGGAAAAAGCGAAGTCGTGCACAGAAAAGCCCCTGCGGGGTTGGGCGCATTTTTGGAAAACAAAGGATTTAAGTTGCAATGGGAAAAATAGAAGCAGCAGGCAAGGTGAGAATTTTATTACCTGCCTTAGCAGGGTACTTTTTCCCGTGATATAAAATTCACTTAAGCTGCAGTGGGAAAGTTAGAGGCCGCAGGCAGGCGGGAATTTATTGCCTGCCTTGCAGGGTAAAAATTCCCATGGTGAAATAAAAGAAAAGTGACTTAAGTGAAATCACGAGATTTTATTGCCTGCCTTGCAGGGTAAATAATCCCATTGTCAAAGTCAAATCACTTAAGTGGATCATGGGATTTCCGGGGCTGCCTTGCAGGGTAAAGAATCCCATTCATGAAAAATTCTTAAAAATAGAATTCTATTATGTGCAAAAAAGTGCAACCCACCTTGGGTGAATAATAATGCATTAAATAAATATTTGTTAATATTTATTCACCCAATTTTGGCACCCAGGCTTGTGGAAAAATCAACAAAGGGAAGTGGACATAAGGAATTTAAAAATAGAATTCCAAAATTAAATAAATTTAATTTATTTAATGCAGCCCCTTTTGAGAAGGAATTAATACTTTTTAAAGTATTAAATGATTATATTAATTCCTATTTTCAGTGGCTATGGTCAAAGCACACTGTGAAGCTTAAGTGAAGTGAAGTGTGGATGATTAAATTGAATTAATTTAATTGATTGGATGGCTGTCCTTAAACATGCTATATTTAAAAGAGAAGAACTTGATTTTTAATTAATTAATTGCCTTTAATTGTTAGGGTAATTATTAATTATAGAATTGTGAGGGTTATATAAGCATGGGCAGCCATATGGGTGAATTATTTAATTCACAGGTAAAGAATTGCAGCCAAGAGGAAAAGTGCGCCCCCATTTGAAGAAGGATTTTTCTCAAGCAAGGTGGAAACAAGGCATTTGAAGAAGGATTTTGCTCAGGCAAGGTGGCAACAAGGCTAAAAGCTTCCAAATTTGGTGCATGCTTTGAAGGAGGTTGATCTTTGTTTGCATAAGTGTTTGCATAAGTGTTACAGGTGCTAAGGAATTCATTACAGGTGTTTTTCAAAAGAAAAGGAACTTATATCAATGTCCAATACATTGAATATTTCCTTCGAATCTGAAGGATTATCCAGATCTGCACCAGTTTTGAAGAATTCCAGTCAAATAAGAAGAAAAAGAATTATTTAGACAAAGATAGACAAAGCTATGGCGAAGAAAGATGAAAAAGAAAGCACAACGGAGTCATGCATCACTTCCAAATTTGTAGATATTGGAGACACAGATCTAGGCTTGAAACCTCTTGCTGAATTGATAGACAGATCCAGAGCAGGAAAGACTTCACTCATGCGTGCATGAAAAACTTCACTCATGCATGTAGATTAAAAGCAGTGGAATTATTCGAGCTGCAGCTTTTCCATCCATAGCCCAGTTGCCAGAGTTTGTTATGCAGGTGCAGATCCATATCCAGATGCAGATGCAGATGCAAATCCATGTGCAGATCCAGATCCAGATCTCATAGTTGCAAAAGCTTCTGGCACAAAGGCTTCATCCTCTTGTTTCGAATGCAACCCGTGAATGAAGAAGTCAGTGCGTGGAAAATTCCTTCCAAGATCTTGTGCAAATGCTCCCATCTTCCAGTTGAAGCCTTCATTGAATTTTCATTCATCTAGAGTGCTTTCCAGAATTTTTAATTGCTCATATGCAATTAAAAATAAGGATGATGAGTTATCTACGGAAAACATTGCATTGATGCATGTACTGGAGAAGAAATGCAAAAGCTTCAAGGATAAAAGAGAAGACAAAGTGAAGGCAAAATCCAGCTACTTGCAGTCACTTCCAGATCCAACTTGCTTCCAGATCTAGCTTGACTTTCAGATCCAACTACTCCCAGACCCAATTTGGTGAGAATCAAAGGCAAATGAATCAGCTGCATGCAGACATGAAAAAAGACAAATTGCAGCTTTCCTCTTCCTTCTTCTTTCCTCCGACAAAGTAATTGAGCGATTCAATTAAATTATACAACTTAAGTGATTGGCTTAAAAGCCATTACTTGAAGAAGTCAACTACTTGGAGATATGTGGCACGTGCAAAGGAATAGAAGGTTCTATTTTCAGTTACTGTGTTTCTTTCAAATCATACATGTCATGCAAAGAGGAATTTTAGGAGGATCTAGATTGCCAATTGTTTCATATTTCCAACTTCTACATGTGCCAGTTCAACTAAAAGCTTCCAACTTGTAATTGCCCCTCTACATTCTATAAGTAGAGGAAGAACCTTCGGGTTAAGAAAGATAATTTGTAAGCAGCAATCTACTGTGTTCTAGACTTTGTGCTGGACCCTTGAGAGCAACTTAGAGCAAAGGAATACAAAGTAGTAGGTTTCCGGAGAACTTTGTGTCACGGTGTACTGTGTTTCTTACTTTTAATCTTAGATCTCTTAATAAACTTTGTGTTATTTTATATTTGGATCTAGAGCTGCCTTTTTTTTATAATTTTGTGTGTTCATGTCTATTAAGTTTCTTCTATGTGCATGCAATTAGCTCTGCTATCTACTAATTGGGATGCACATCTTCCCCATTTCTTCTTTGCATTTCCTTTACTTCCTTATTCTATAAAATACTTCCTATCTTGAACAACTGCTTACTTGTTGCAGAACTTCTTAGCTATGGTTCATGAACTAAGTGGTTAAAGTAAAACCCCTGATAGATAATAACACATTTTTATTGACATATCTGACACAGGAGCCTTACTGGTTAAATAAGGGAGATTTATCTCATGACTGCCTAGGTTTGATGCTATGTAGAAAATCTAGCCAACAGTTTTTGGCCACTCCGCTGGGGAACAACTCTTTTTGCAGATCAAGGCTTATATGTTGCAGATTTGAGTGTTTTCACATTTTACTCTCAACCTGGCTGAACGTCCATTCACCCGATCCGTGAAGGCGCAAGGAAGGACTGATCATTTCTTTAGACTGCAGGAGCAATTCAATTTCAATCATCCTCCTCAAGTTAGAAGCCGCAGATCTAGTCTTTCACCAGGAAGGAGAGTGCAAACACATCCAGATCTAGATCATCTTCAGCATAATCCGGCAGTTGGAATTATTCATCAAGTCTACTCTTGGAGAGGACGTGCTCCGTTCATCATGCTGAATCAAAATCCACTTGCCCCTGCAGCGCCTGTTCCATGGGGTGCAGCCTTTGGACCTCTGAATCTGACTCCTCCTATGCATGATCTACCTAAAGGGACGAGAAAGAATTTTCCAAATTTTTCTTTGGAGATGGCAAGCAGAATCCGGATGACCACTTGGCTGCGTTTTTCATATCCTGTGGAGTGCTTGCAGTCGAACATGAAGATGTATCTGTTAGACTCTTCATAGAGACTCTACATGACTTGGCTGGAGAATGGTTCTATCGACTAGCTCCTGGCACCATAACCAACTGGGCTACTATGCGGGATGCATTCCTGAAAAGATTCAAGGTAGCCGAAGATTCCAGTACATTAATTACTCAGCTCACTCAGTTGAAGAAGGAGCCACATGAGCATATGCGGGATTTTATTGCAAAATTCTAAAGATTACTGTATAAAATTCCAACTTCTGCTTCTCTGAATGATGAGAATCAAAAGGTGTTCTTCATCAATGCTTTACTTCCTGAAGTAAGCTATCAATTGCGAAGAGCACGTCCTACTGACTTGTTAGCAGCCCAGAACATGGCAGTTGAAATTGAAGATGACCTCATCATGGCTGGAAAGATAAAGAGCAGCACTTCTAGAGCTGAAAGTTCATCCTCTGCTACTACATCCGATTCACTATTGCAAAAGTTAGCAAATGAGATGATGCAGATGAAGAAACAAATGGCTCAAATGGCTCAAGGCAACAATACTGCCCCTGCTCGGAATTTCAACAACAACCGGAACCGCATTGCTGGTTCCCAAAGATTAGCAATTGAAGCTACTCCCAGAAACAACGTGGAGATGAATGAAGAAGACCAGGAAGCTGATGCTGATCAGCTCGAGGATGATGATTTTATAGGACCTGCTGGCGACTCCAACATTAATTACCTGAACTACAAATTTGAACATGACGATGAGAAACTTCATGAAGATGATCATGGTCATACATATGCAGTACTTACAAGATCACAAACTCGCCAAGCTGAGGCATTAGCTGACGAACAAAGAAGGGGCAACCCTTTACCTTCTTCTTTAGCTCCTAGAGATAAGAATGCGAGTTCTTCATCTCAACCACAGAAAGTGGCTCAGGTATCTGAATCTATTTCTTCTTTTGACATTATTGATCATGCCAAGAAAACTAAAGTTCAAATGTCAGAAGTCCAAATACCTGAGAGCTTTTCCTGAGCAGTTAAATAGGCTAGTCAAATATGTACAATCACCAGGACAATCCAATACATCAAAAGGCCTTTTGCCTAAGCCCAAAGATACTCCTCCACAAAACAACACTGCAGTTGTTAAATCCTCACCATCTTCTGAAAGGGTGGAACCTTTCTATGTCTCCTTATTGCTTAATGGTTTCAAGTTAAGCAATTGCATTCTAGATTCGGGTGCTTCTGACAATGTCATGCCAACTAAAGTTGTAGATGCTCTTGGGCTTACCCTGACAAAGACCATAAAAAGGTGCTACTCCATGGAGAGATAAGTCCCTTTAATCGGACAAATCAAAGATGCACAAGTTGTTTTGGCAGCTTTTCCTGACAAAAGATTTATCTTATCTGATCTCAACTCAAGTGAAGTTTGAAACGGTATCTGTATTTTGGATGGATTTGTAATTATCTATCTGGAGGTCTTGGACTCTCTCGATCCTCTCTCTTATCGACCTCCCTATACTATATAGCTATAGTAGTTCGACATCCGGCCATAATTGGGACATGCATGACTATCTCCCTTTGCATTCGTACAGATTGTGCACCTCCTGACCCCATACCAAACTACCCATACCATAGTTCAGGGTTGAAGCTTGCATTGAGTAGAATGGGATCTATATAAATCTTTTCTAAGTCGAGTTGACCATAGGCCCGCCACCACCATTGGGGGGTCATTTAAGCGCAAATTCTTGTTCAGATTTGTGATATGATCTCATTGAATTAGAATTGGGATTAATCTCCTCCCTCAGCTGTATAGAGTAGAGTAGAGTAAAGTAGAGTAGAGATGGAGATACCATCATTGTAGATAGAGTATATGGGAGACCCCAACCCTAGATACTAGTAGAGCCCTAAAATGATAGGCGATAGCCATATAGATGCATAGAGTATAGATAGGCTGCTCTCGTATATCTATACAACCTCTTGAACTCTGGGATGGGGCCCTATATCCTAAACTCCATCAATGGGAGAGGACCCCTGCTGACCATCTATAGTTCTTTCTCTCGGGGTTCAGAATTGGGGGGAGCCTTGAACAACTCTATTCTCCAGGGGCCATATAGACTGACTCGGGACCCCTATCTAACTATATGAGAGTTTGAGATATGGGGAAGGTAGGTGGCCCCGAGTCTAACTAGATCTATATAGATGGGATGGGATGGAGCCCCCTAATATGTATTCTCTATGCCCGATCTGGCAATTATATCTCTATACGGTTGGTTTGGTTTCTATGACTTCCTAGTCGGGCTGACCCATGGATATTGACCGATTGGACCCGCCACTCTGTTCGATATTTCTCTTTCTGGTTTCTATGACTGCGAGCAGCCATCGGCGACCCAATCAGACAAACAAATAGACAGATAGACAGACAAATAGACAGACAAAGGGGAAGAGAGGAGCCCGAGTGGACCCTTAATTCATTGATCACCGTCAATATCTAGATGGTTTCGTGGACATGACTAGAGAACCGACCCCCCTCTCTATGTGTACCGACCCCCCTCTATGTGTATCAACCCCCCACCCTCCAGATAGAGAGCCGAGAGATATAGAGTTCAGGGTGTAACCCTCTCTATATCTGTGTAGATATATAGTTGATCTATATAGATTAGGGTTGAGCTCTTGAGCTTAGATCCTAGTCACAACTACCACTCATATTATCGATAGATTCCTCACCTCGAACAGGTTAGCCCCTAGCGATTGGATAGTTCCGTTCTAGACTGGATTGGAAAATGCCTATCCGCCTGACCAGATATGGATAAGGATCGGGATAGGTTTCTTACCTGCCCCATATACACCAAAGTTCAGATAGGGGCCCGATTTGAACTATTGGCCCCTATCCTAGAATTCCAAGTTGGGGACTAGACTAAATGATCAGAGATAAGATCTCGACATTAATCTAAAAACTCCAAGCCATTCTATTGATTGGCCACTCGATCGATATTGGGATATCTATACCCATATAGGGGAGTAGCTGGGGCCCCACCCCGGGTTGAGCCTCGGCTAAGTCGCCGGTCCCTCTCCCCGAACTATTTGCCCATCTCATCCCATATAGAGTTGAGAAATATAGGGGGGACGGATGAGTTCCTGGGTTGGGGGGGCCCTCACCCTCTAGATAGAGCCCCCTCTCCAAACTATGTTATTGTGTTTGGGGGTGAATGAGGCCAGATATAGTTGATTGAGGCCCTCACATAGCACAAATGACAAACAAACTCTCCCACTCGAACGTGCTTGCTCGACAAACAATAAAGCATAAATGACACGATTAGGCAACTCCAAAACGTTTCAATTCAATATGGGTAAGAGGACGATTGGTATGTAGAGGAGGAATATACGTGGATTTAGGGGATTAAGAGGAAGATAGGCTTATAGGAGAGGAATGAGAACTGCCATCTATACGGAGCTTCGACTTCTATATATAGCTATAAGGAATCACATCAAAGCTCAGATGAACAGTTAGGGTATCGCATCAAAGCTCGCATGGGAGAGGTGACCCTATATCAGGTTGGCTTGTAGTTATATTTATAGTTATGTCATATCCAGTTGGGGACTCGACGGATAGATTGATTCCCTCTTTCTAGATAGGGACGAATTGAACGCGATGAATCAAACGAACATTGCTTATTTAATCAATATATGCATGCATGCATGCATCTTTTGAATAGATCCGGGTGAATGGATGCACCTTATTAGTCCAGTGCCTATATAGATAGATAGATAGGGCAGTCATGACCAGTTGCCAGTTGCCACTTACCAGTTACTATAGAGAGGGGAGAGGAGAAAGGGAAAGGGAAAGGAAAGGCCTATCAGTCTCTCTTCACATCAAAGCTCGGATGGGAGAGACGACCCTATATCTAGGAGGTTGGCTTGTAGTTATATTTATAGTCATGTCATATCCAATTTGGGACTCGACGGATAGATTGATTCCCTCTTTCCAGATAGGGGCGAATCGAACGTGATCAATCAAACGAAAAATGCTTATTTAATCAATATATGCATGCATGCATGCATGTTTGAACGGACCCGGGTGAATGGATGCACCTTATTAGTCCAGTGCCTATATAGATAGATAGATAGGGCAGTCATGACCAGTTGTCAGTTGCCACTTACCAGTTACTATAGAGAGGGGAGAGGGGAAAGGGGAAAGGAAAAGGGAAAGGAAAGGCCTATCAGTCTCTCTTCGGTTGCATGTTTGGTGCGTGCCCCTATCTGAACTATCTAGTCATCAGCCATTAGTCATATAATGTATATAATAGGTGGATGATGTGGGACCTGATGGTGGCTCTATACTAGATGGATTCGACTAGGTTTAGATGGATGATGTGGTGCCTGACCCACCTTGATGGGAAGGGTTGGGTTGATACAATACCCAGATGGAACTTTAGGTCTCTACATTGACCCCAACCCTCTGATGGATAGATGTTGCCCTATCAATTTAAGGGGGGCCTAGAGATCTATCTGGGGTTGTTGGCACGAGTCCCTCATAAATCAATTGAGTGCCCCTTGAATTAAAGAGTGGAGACAGGGGCCCCTCTCTCCTGGCCGTGCTGCTAAGAGAGGCGGGTGACTATAGAGATTAGAGTTCAGATCCAGTCGGTAGGCACTCAACCGACTACAAATTAGAGAACTAGAGGTTAGGTTAGCTATCTCTATATACCAAAGGGAGAGGGCAACTCTCTATAGCCCTCGGTCCACCCCCTATCTAGTTCTGATTTGAACTCTGTGGCCCTTATCCATATATGGATGGCATGCTCTCTCCCAATGGCCTACTAAACTCTTGTCTAGATATAAAGAGCTGGGAGAGGGCACCTATCTATACTTACTCTCTATGGGGTGGGGGCACCCTAGAGTGATATGGCGACTGGGACAAGGGCCTTTACTTTCCTTGACCAGAACTATGAGGGCCCGGTGCCCCCTCCCCCCTCTAGTTAGTTGGATATAGATATGGATATGGGTAGATAAGGACCTGACGGCCTACTCTCTATAGCTGGAACCCTAGTTCTAATTTGAACTATGGGGTGCCAATGAAACACTACCTAGACGAGGAGTATTGTCTATATAGCCATCTGACTATCTCTATGCCTCGCCAACTCTCCTCTCTATAGCTGGAGCCCTAGTTCTAATTTGAACTATGGGGTGCGAATGAAACACTATCTAGACGAGGAGTATTGTCTATCTAGCCGCCCGACTATCTCTATGCCTCGCCAACTCTCCTCTCTATAGCTGGAGACCTAGTTCTAATTTGAACTTTGGGGTGCCAATGAAACGCTATCTAGACGAAGAGTACTGTCTATATAACTGCCCGACTATCTCTATGCCTCGCCAGCTCTCCTCTCTATAGGCCAATGACCCCCAACCCGTAGTGTGATAGAGGATAGGAGCCCTATCACACTATATGAACCGATAGGTCGAGGAGCCCTAGTGTTATATGGATTGGGCATCGATTTTTGTGATGCGCTGGTCATATCATTCGACTCATTACGATTTTGGCATAACCGTTCAAGGTCAATTTCTCTATAGCTAGAGTTAGTATAAGCACTTGGTACTCAACCAACGGAAGGCAATATCTATCTATATAGGGCATTTCTCGACTCTCCCCATGTCATCCATGGTTGGGTGATCGAGATTCTGCGCAAACAGATAGATGTAGGGCGGAATAGTCTTCACTCTCTAGTTGGAGTCAAAGTCAGAGTCAGAGTAAGAGTTAGGGTCAGAGTCAGACGCTCATGCAACCCTTCCTCATCTAACCCCTTCCTCATCTAACTAGATAAAGGGGGCTAGTTCTAAAGTCGTCCATATATCTAGATAGATTAGTTCGAAGAAAAAGAATTAGATCTCAATCTCAACTAAAAGCCTCTCTATCTCGTGTAGTCTCATCTCTATATACTATGCCTTTAGTTTGGATCAGGTATACGAGATGGGCATCTCAAGTGAACCTGACCCGAGGCCCCTCTATAGTTATATATTTGGGAAAGGACTCCTGAAGCCCCGATGGATGGGGTCGATGGTTAACATATGGGCATCTCAAACAGAGGAGTTAGAATAGACTCCAAACCTGAGGCCCAACTCTTCACTATGGGCGGCCCTATATACTATAGGTTTAGGTGGACCTAAATTTCAAATCTAATCTGGGGGTTAGGGAAGAGATTAGTATACATTACTCTTGAGTAACTGATACTAGGGATCTGGGGATGGGGTACCGATGCCTCCCAGATAGAACTATAGGCCTCTACTAGATTAGAACGGCAAGCAGAACTATAGGGTGCTCGACCATAGTGAAGAGTGGGGTGCTTCGATGTGATGGTCGAGCTCGGGGTGAAGTCAGTGAAGTCTAGTCCGAGTTTCACCTGTGATGACATCTCTAAACCACCCTTAAAATAACTTATCTCCAAGCTATTTGTGATGGCACAAAGGATAGATCAAGTGGAAGAGGTGATGGCCCACGTCTAGAGTTATCTTGGGAGGCCGAGCCATATAGTGATAAAAAACCACTCAATTGATTGAGACCTATCTAGTTCTATTGATCGTTCTCAATCCAATTAGTTCGAATCCTCTAGACCGTTCTCAGTTTCCCCCTGATCCACCCCCACCCCTATAGATTGCTTAGCTCACCCCACTATGGGAGGCCAGGTGCTCACAAAGTCAGGTCAGGTTCTTAGCTCACACTCACGAAGTCGAGTTCTTAACAATCAGGTTCTTATTTAATAGATTGGTGCCCTGAACCTTGGCTATGCCTCAAGATAGACCTATTCTCTTCTCCACGGCGCAAGAACCCGGTTACTCCACTATGTCGGTTACTCACCTCCCACCTCTCATAGATAGGATAGAGAGATATAACGGAACTCTTCTATACTAGATTGGTTAGTGTTACCTTGCCCTCTCCCCTCGCCTATAGGTTGGGGTTAGCGGGGTCATGAACCCTATGCTGGAAACAACCCAGATCTAGCTTTAGTTTAGATGGGTAGACCTGGAGTGCTTGGTTCAGACCACCGACCAATATGAAGTAGAGCCCTGCCTCTATCCTCCCCTCTATATGTGAATTTTTCAAAGAGAAAGCACTTGGTTTAGACTGCTGGTCAGAGACTCCTCATAGCAAAGGATCCGAAAGAGGACCAGGACCGAACTCCCTATAGTGAGATATGGCCGTGACTTAAGAAGATCTCGTTTATGGGCATGAGGATGATGGCTCACCACCTTGCCCCGACCTACCTTGCCATATATTAGAATGATGGATGCAACTTTAGTTTAGATGGGTAGACCCAGAGCCCTTGGTTCAAACTGTCAGCCAATACGAAGTAGAGCCCCGCCTTTATCCTCCCCTCTATATGCAAATCTGTCAAAGGGAAAGCACTTGGTTCAGACCACTGGCCAGAGATTCCTCATAGTAAAGGATTCATAAGAGGACTAGGACAAAACCCCCTATAGTGAGATATGGCCATGGATGAAGAAGATTTCATTTTTGGGCGCGAGGATGATAGCTCGTAGCCTTGCCCTGCCCTACCTATATTATAATGAATTTTTCAGCCAACCAACATGATCTCGGCTATATTTGACCTTGTTGCAAGGCCTTTCTTTTACGGCTCAACAAATTGAACAACAAAGTACCCATCCCGATCTATGGTCAATCCCGATCCATGGCTGATCTTGATCCATGGTGGTATGTGGATGTTGCCACTAAGCCGAGTTCCGCGAAACCAAAAATGTTGACTAGACTCCACTGTCGTAGCACTTTCCATCTCAATCTCGAGCCATTCCATTATCCCCTCTGACGTTCTTGAAGGCATGGCATTATATCTATATCTCATGGGAATACAAATTCAAGGGGATCATGCAAGATGTGGGTGAGCCAATATCTTACGAATTCAAGTGGATCATGCTGATATCAATCTCAATATCACACTAGGGGGTCTTGAAGTTTGATGTATAGAGAAGGCGTTTCTTTCGTGTCCTTCGCTTTGCTCGTAGGGGACTGTGAATGGGAGGAGACGATCCCTTTCATAGGAAGAGATGCTCCTTGTTGCTATCTGATCTGTTCCTTGCCTGGCTGACCCATCCATGAAGAAATGGGGGTGGGTGGTAGTGAAAGAAATGGGGTGTCTCGATTCAGTTTGGTACTGGAATAGGGATCTGTTATTGAATGGATTCAAAGGCATGTGACAATCAATTGCTTGTGAATAATAAGGGAAGGTCCCACAACCACATATCGGCTGCCCCCCACCCTATATATATCTCTATCTAGATCTGAACTTGGGACAAGATTATCTCTGGGGCCTCTAACCGAGAACCGCAAATCAAATATACCTGCGGAGGGGATCAGATATCAAGACGAGAAGAGAATTGGTCTCATTTAATATGATTGATATGAGGGAGCCGCGTCTGATCTTCTCAAGATGAAGACATGATGATTATATCTAGAATGATAGAAACCAAGACGATTGGATTCACGTCTGATCGATCAAACATATATACAAACCAACCGATACAAATAGGATATTCAGATTGGCTCTAACTCTCCAGCCATCCCCATCTCCCTACTCCAACTTGGGGGATTGATATCTGTCTACTATTCCATATGCCCTCTATATTGATATGGAAAACAAACATTCTAGAGAAGATGAGATGAAGACAAGACAATTTGATTCTCGGTCGGTAAACAAGACGAGAATCGAATAACAAAACGAAACCAAGATGATTTGATTCTTGTTTGATCCATATCTTCTCAAGACGATTCGATTCTCTATACATAGGCGATAGGCCTTCTAGTCTATAGAGATCTGATCGGGCCTATCTATCTCTATGGTCTTTCCCCGTCCCCCCTCTAACTATTCTCTATGGGTCTTGGCCCTCGGAATTCAACTAGAATTATAGATAGGGTGCCCAAAACTCTATAGTATATAGAGGATAGAGGGGGAGGAGCCCTATCCCTATCCTTGTTAGAGAGAGGGGGGACCAGGGCTTGAGGGTAGAGCAGATTTGCCTACCAACCGACCTTATCTATTGACGAGGGTTGACTCCCATCAAGATTAGATGGTTCTCCTTTCCTCCCCCTGGTCGGGAAGAGCCCCACCCCCACATAGTGATAGGGGCATAGGGGTCGTTTCTGTATTACGACGCCTATATCTCTACTCTAGGGGCGGGGGAGTTCCCCCACCCCGAACTATCTTCTATAACTAGAGAGGGCTATGTGTACTAATACTACACTGTGAATTCTAGAAGTGGTCGATCCGGTTGAGCAATTGGTCTTAGTTATGGACTATAACATCACAAACTAGTCTAATAGCTAGAGCGGAGTAATGCATCGATTTGTTCTCGCTGAGTGATGCATCGATTCTTGCACACAAAAAACTATATCTGGGGGGTTTTTCCACGTCCCGCTTCCCCAGTTTACCGCTCACACCCCCGTATCTATTCTCTTGACATATATAGCGAGAGGAGCCCAGTGACAAATAGACCATCCCACTCTATAATGAGAATGTTATTCTATAGAGTATATCAATCACTATGTTCGGGGAAGAACATGTCGGGCCCTATAGTTAGATATGGCAAGGGAGCAACGCACTGACCATTCGTTTAATGTGGAGCGCCCCTAGTTCTCTATATCCTGTACCCGACCTTGCCTTTAAGGGAGGGGCTCGATTGCCCCTATCTCCCATATCATTCTAGGGGGGATTGAAAGGTAGATTGAAAGCAAGGGGTCGAGGTAGAATAATCGAGTTCAGAATAGTCGAGATCCACTCCATAAATCTAAATAAGATATATAGGTTGCACAAACCGTACCATCAATGTCCTTAGAAGCAATCGACACGAGATTTCTGCAAGAACTAGAGGACTCTAGATACAGAAGATAGAACTATAGTCTAGTTCCTCCCCCATTTATAAGCTATAGTGAATAAGGGTAGCTACGACCCTCCCTATCTAGATATGGGCCGGCTATAGAGAGTTCCCATAGTTCTAGAGGGGGGCACCTTGAACACTATGGATATGGCAATGACCTACTCTATAGAGAAAGAGGGAAACCCCCAACCTCTAGATTCTAAAAGATCTATATAGGGTGCATCATCCAGACTATACGTGATACAATACTTGATACAACCAATCATCTTTATCAATCTATAGGTCGCGATGCCATGCTATCTATTCCTACATGTATTTACTCTCGTGAATAGTTGATACGACCCCCCCTCTCTAGAACTATGGGGGGAGTGAGTCTTGTATGCGATCGGTATGCTTGTATCCGGTTTGTGAAGGGTGGTAGGTCGGTATGAGGGTTGTTGATTAGTAGTTAGGTTCTTTAGATCTCCCCCGCTGTTTTTAGATTTTTGGGGAGGTTCTTTAGATCTCCCCTGAACAATGAGGGGGAGGAGTTCTCATTCTCTATAAAGGGCAAGGCCAACTGGGTATAGATAGAGTTCGGATGACCATCTCTATAGTGAACTATAGCCTCCCTTCCCCTACATGCATTTAATCCCGTGAATAGTTGATACGACCCTCGTCTCTAGAACTATCGGGTGAGTGAGTCTTGTATGCGATTAGTATGCTTGTATCTGGTCAGTGAGGGAGGGTAGGTTGTCGGTATGAGGGTTGTCGATCAGTAGTTAGCTTCTTTAGATCTCCCCTGCTCTTTTTAGATTTTTGGGGAGGATCTTTAGATCTCCCCCGAATAATGAGGGGGAGTTCTTCTCGTTCTCTATAAAGGGCAAGGCCAACTGGGTATAGATAGAGTTCGGATGACCATCTCTATAGTGAACTATAGCCTCCATTCCCCTACATGCATTTAGTCCTGTGAATAGTTGATATGACCCCCGTCTCTAGAAGTATGGGGGGAGTGAGTCTTGTATGCGATCGGTATGCTTGTATCCGGTCAGTGAAGGAGGGTAGGTCGGTATGAGGGTTGTCGATCAGTAGTTAGCTTCTTTAGATCTCCCCCACTCTTTTCAGATTTTTGGGGAGGATCTTTAGATCTCCCCCGAACAATGAGGGGGAGGAGTTCTCGTTCTCTATATAGGGCAGGGCCGATTGCGTATAGATAGAGTTCAAACGACAATATCTATAGTGAACTATAGCATCCCGTCCCTCCAAGGCCAGATCAATATATGAGAAGAGGGCCTGCCCTGCCATTGATTCCTATGATTCATAGAGAGGGGGTCGAGGGGATCTAGTTCTATATCTCATTCCATGAGGAGGTTGAGACTCCTATAGATCTAGGGGAGGGCATTCATGCGCTCGACTGAGTCATATAGTGATAGGGGCCATTCTGAATTATAGGGCCATATCCATATAGATAGAGGGGGATAGTTAGGGGTGGCCCCCTCTATTTAGGTAGGGATGATCTGATCTTGATCTCTATAGAGAGGGAGAGGGGCGGGGTCCCGAGTCCCGAGATAGCTTAGTTTCCCCTCACCCGAACTCTAGATTTCTCTATGGGTTCAGGGATCCTCTCCTCTCCATATAGTTCTATATATAGCCTAGCCACCCTCCACCCCCACCTCCAGAGAGATGCCATCTAGATTTAAACTATAGGGTAGGTACTGAGTCCAGAGTCTATATAGCCTAGCATATAAAATCAGGAGAGGGAGATCCAACACAACCATAAGCCATATATTGAGAGGGTCTAGGGATCCCCTATCCATATGGCGTGGTGACCCCCTATCTCACTATTCTGTGGGGTGGGGCATCTATAGTTATTACTATAGAATAAAACTAGACGGTCGAATAGAGAACCGATGATCCCCATCTATTCTATAAAGATAGAGAGGACGACTATATACATAGAGGGCGATCAAGTATAGAGGAGAGGGTCTGACCCAACGGTCGTATAGAAAACTATCGGGCCCAATCGAGACTTATGCTTATGCTTCAAGCAGTTACGACAGAATCAGATGCCCTATCTCTACTCTATACAGCTACGGCGATAGATGGATGATCATAGTTGGGCATGAGCGATAGATCGAGGCATCAATAGTTTTTCTCTTTCGACCCCTATCTCTATTTTGTTTGCTGTTCTCACACCTTCTTCATAAAGGCTATGGATGTAGAGTATAGTCCCCTTTCTAAACTCTACTGTCGCCATATAGATGGGCATAAATTTCCTGGCCGGTTATCAATAAGATAGGGCACATCGGCCCCCTATGAATTGAAAGGTCTCTATCTCTCAGATATAATCCATATCTCATATCTATAGTGAGGGGAGGGCTCAACCGTAGGTGACAGGCTCCCTTTCCCCCCTCTCGAGAGATCCGGGCCCTACCTTGATTCGGTGAGTACCAGTGGCCAACATTTCTGTATGCTTGCTCTGCATATCTAACACTATGGGGGCACCTTCTATCTCTTGCCCTCGACCCTAAGTCACCGATACGATCCTATTGGTATGGTGTATGGTAGTCGTCATAGCTTCATAACCAGGGTAGGGCCTTGTGTCACCTTCACCTCTCTTCTGCATTATGTGATTATCTACTCCATGATATTGTTTCCACCATCAACTATTGACTGGATGGTCCACATCATAGTAGTAAAACTCGCGATTTATTGCCTGATTATTGCGGTAAATCGTTTAGGGCAAAGAAATCGATTTATCTTTCTGAAAATCACGATTTGTGGACTGTCGATAAATCGGTGATTTTCGACGATAAAACCCCTAAAAAATTATTGAAACTCGCTATGAAAACGGTGGAAAATCATGCCGCGTAGGTTTAAATGCAAGAAAAATGAAATCGAACCATTTTTGTGCCTTTTTTCTCCTGCGCGAATCGTATTTCCTTTAGTGACTAATTCGTGGCTCGTTTCGTGTCTGGTTTGGAATATTTCGTCGTGGTTTCATGGTGGTTTTATGGTAGGAACCGTGGCGGTTTGCAACCAAGTTTTGTGGCAGTTTATGTATAACTAATTCTCATATACTATACACTATACAGTTTCCAACTAGTTCGTAAACAGTGTTTACTAATACGTATATACTATAAAATGTATACCTTATAATAGTAATTCGTATATACTATAAAATGTATACACTAATTCATATAATCTATAAAATGTATAGAATCTGGATTAATTCATTTTCTATACCTTATAATAGTAATAAATTTATACATTTTGATTTAACAGTGATATATAAACGTTAAATTTTTATTAACGATTATAAACTTAAATTTTTATTAACGATTATAAATTTAAAATTTTATTAACGATTATAAACGCTAAAATTTTATTAACGATTATTAAATTTTATTAACAATGTTTTTACATTTAATTTAAGTTTATTTTATGAATTTAAATGATTTTAAAAGTAGCAATAAAGTTGCCGATTAATGCCGATAAATTGACGTTAAATTGTTGATTCCCGATTTCCGAGTCAAATATTGGTCTGCCGATTAATCGCCGATAACAATTTTTTGAACTATGGTCCACACTACCACAGATGGATAGAGACCCACCGCATCAGAACTAGTTCAGGGTAAGGGTATAGGGCCCACCACAATTCCCCTTACCCTGAACTGTTTGTGCCATCACTGCTTTTGCTTGATGCTCTTCTTCCCAGCAAACTAGCAAATGTTAACTATCCTATCCCTCTCACCAGTTCGTTTCACCCGAGAGCCGGAGAACACTACTAATAGGTAGGAGATCTTTCCCATCCCCATGTAGAGTGAGGGGAGGCGAGTGGGGAGTGGGGAGTCTTTCGATAGTGAGATAGGGCGGAGCCGAGTACGAGTATATAGAGGAGAGGGCAGGGTTGGGGTTTAACCCGACTAGGCCGTACTGTGATTGCCCTCTATGTTTATCTCTATCTCTATCTCTATATAGTAGGCGATCTCCCTCGTTCTTTTAAGACCCTATAGTTCTGTTCTATCTGGGACATTTGCTTCTCTAGTTAGTTGACACTCGACTGCCCCCTATAGTTAGCTATCTAGAGGGCCTATCTAGAGTTCCCTATCCAGATATGGGGCACCCAACAGGTAAATAAGATCAATCTTAACTCGGCCCCTATCTAGTTAGCTAGAGGGCGAGGTTGGGGTTTAACCCGACTAGGCTGTACTGTGATTGCCCTCTATGTCTATCTCTATCTCCATCTCTATATAGTAGGCGATCTCCCTCGTTCTTTTAAGACCCTATAGTTTTGTTCTATCTGGGGCATCTGCTTCTCTAGTTAGTTGACACTCGACTACCCCCTATAGTTAGCTCTCTAGAGGGCCTATCTAGAGTTCCCTATCTAGATATGGGGAACCCGACAGGTAAATAAGATCAATCTTAACTCGACCCCTATCTAGTTAGCTAAAGGGCGAGGTCCGGACTCGATTTCCCTAGTTCCCTATGTGGGAAATCGAGGGCCACTATCCATCTCCCCATATATAGCCCAGAAAGAGATAGACCTTTCTTTCATCCATCAATCAAGAGGTCATTCAGTTATGCACTCGATCGACTTGGCCTCCTTTCACATGTATATCTTATCTAGTAGAGGTGGCCTCCTTTCAGAGTTCCCTGGTGGCCCTATGCCCTATCCCATATGCCCAAGGAAGGGAAGGGAGGGAGGGGAAGGCCCTATAGATATGTCTGCGGCTGTCGGCACCGGACCCCAATCTGAACTCGACGGCGTCTACCTTTCAAGCATCGATGTTTTGTCGGCTCATCAGGACATTTGTTCTCATGGGTTGGGCCCCTACTCCTGCCCTCATCAACTCGCAAATTCTCGTGACCGACCATTGAACCTTGCAGACAAAATGACTCCCCCCGCCCCTTTCCAGGAAAGGGAAATGGGAACTGGTTTGACTTGATATTCCCACAAGCCTCTCCACATTGTGCATAACACACGAACCAACGAGGGAAAAACAATTGCAGAACGGTCTCTCGTGGATGAGCCATATAGAGAGAGTAGAGAGTTGGGCCAACTAAACTCCTTATAGTCGATCTTGGCCGCCTAGATAGATCAGATCAGATAGTTAGGGAGTGATAGATATAGCCTCCCGACTAGCTATATATTAGTCGAGGGCTTGACTAGTTATGCCCTCGACTTCCTAGGGTGGGTCGACAGTTCTCTGGAAGGATCGGATCCTCGATTGATTGTCAGATGCTGGAGGTAGCTCAACCACCTGGAGCCTATATAATGTGAACTATGGGGAGCTATCACTACCAGATCTATATTCTATTGGGTGGGGCAGGGCGAAGGGATCCATAGTTCTAGTGGGAATGATTCTATTATAGACGTGATATTAATCATCAGTCGTAGACAGGAGAGTCTATATAGCCACCCCTAGAGCTAGAGAATCACTATACATAGGATAGGGCCATCGGTTGAATCCCTCGACCCCAATCCCATCTAGAGTATAGAAATCTGGGCACGATAGAAAGGGACCCCTCCCTCCAATGGGCCGATGGTCGATCCAGGCATAGCATATAGTCCCGTCGGCACCCGAGCAATCCACTATATAGCTATAGATTCTAGCTGGGGTACTACATATAACTATCACTTCGATAGGGGTATAGATATGGAAACAAGAGAGCAGAGGAGAGGAACTTGACCAAGAGGAAGGGAGGGACTAGCTCAACCCCCTTCCCCTCCCCTAGATGAAATATGAGTGCTCCATCGTCCCTGAACTCTATCTCTATCTAGGGAGGGCCCCTATCTCCTATCCCTCTATCCATAGTGAGGGGAGGAGCTGATTTCCAAGTCATCTAAGATGGATTGTAAGTCATATCATGTAGAGTAACGATGTAGATGGATATCCATCTGATTACATTGGTACCCTACCTCTCTACGGCCCACCCCAGACTAGAGAGATGGGTTTGTGGGACTAGAATCTATGACTAACCCTATAGAAATTTATGGGATCCTTCATCCCATAGAATATGGCCATCCCTCCTCATCTCCAACCATACCTCGGAATCCCCAATGGTGTGATAGTGACTCTCCTCAGAATCCCCAGGTTCTTTATAGGCTAGATCCTTCATCCCATAAAATAAATAGGCTAGAATCCCCGACTATCTCTCTGCTCAATGTCCAGTCCCCAAAAATCTACCTACAGTTCAATTAAATTAAATTCGTCAGTTCTACGATTAGATACTACAACTAGCCCTATGTCGGATAGAATTCTAGGCCTCATATCCCTGCTCTGACTAAATTCCCCAACGGGCTAACGACTAGACCTGGGAATCTCCTCCTATAGAACAAAACTCTATGGGATCTTTCATCCTAGAAAAATAGATGCACTAGATTATACGTATCACATATAGTATAGATGATGATTGAGTTCTCTATAAGCGAGATTCTACTACTAGTGCTCTGCTAGATCCAAACAGAGTTCGTGGTAGGGTGGAATCCCAAAGTTCATGAATCTATAGGGCCTCCTCATCTTTGCCAGTTCAGATAGAGTTCACATATATGGCCCTTAGAATCTCTGACTAGACCTAGGATTCTCCCGCATCCCCATCTAACTATAGGATAGGGGGATCTGGGAATATCCTGCTAGAAAAAGATACGACTAGACCTGGCCCAACTAGACATAGATATGAGTAGTCATGGGAATCCCCCCATCCCCATCTAACTATAGACATGGGGTTTTGATTTGGTTGGCCCTAAGAACACTATGGAAGTCATGTCGGCTCATTTCTCTTTATTTCTCATGGACATGACTATGAAAGTGACCCGAATCTGATCAAGTTCAGAGTTATATATATATATATATATATATATATATATATAGAGAGAGAGAGAGAGAGAGAGAGAGAGAGAGAGTTCTATATGGAAGAACTAGATATATGGCCACATCTATCCAATCGGGCTTGACCTGCACAACCTTCCCTCTATGGAGAGGTTAGTGATATGATATACTCGGGTGCAAAAATCTATAGAGTATCTGTCGGTCTCCCCATCCCATTTTTCTATTACTAGCAATAGGGCCCTATAGATTGAAGGGGGGGTCGGCGCACAGAGAGGGGTAGGGGTAGAGACTCCCCTCGGCCTCTCGAGAAAGCATAACTCTATGGAGGATGAACTGTTGGCCCTTATCTGAACTATGGCGGATGAATGATGCCCTATTATTATAGTTCATATGGATGGGATAAATGTCTTGTCTTCATCTCGTCTTTAGAAGATAGAGAGTCAAAATATCTTTGAATCTAGTCTCAGATGACGATAAAATTTGCTTGTCTTGGTATGTTTCTTATAATGTAATCTAGAGTCATCCTCTATTAACGAGAATAAAATCGTCTTATAATCTTGAGAATCAAATAGTTTTGAGAAGATACGGATCAAACGAGAATCAAACTGTCTTGTCCCCCTGATTCTTGTCATATGATGATCGAGAATCAAATCATCTTGGATGTGTTATTTCGATTCTCATCTTGTCATCTGGAGGTGGAGGTATAACTACTATAGATCTATATGGGGGCAATCAAATGATGGGGGTTACTATGAATGACATATTGACTAACCAATATCATTAGAGCTAACATGAGACCGGGGCCCCTGACTGATCATATTCTGATGCGAAACAAAAACTAGTGCCGCCATCAATAACAAAATGCTCAAGAAGTAAGAAACTTCCTACTCCCTCCCTCTCATTCTTCAGGGGAGATCTATAGAACCTCCCCCTCTCCCTTCTCATGAGAAGATCTTCCTTCCACTGGAGATACTGATGGAAGTATCTCTGAAAGAGGCGGTCAATCAATTTTTCAAAGAGAAAGGGAGGAACTATGCGATTGAGTGTTACCCCATATTGCCTTTTGAGAATCCTTATGGCCTTACGACTAAGCATAGCCAAGTGTTTGAAACACCCATTCCAAGCTTTAGGAACTGTTTCAAATCCGGTCCATGTTGACAAATACTGTAATCTCTGAGATACACTTTTATCTTTTGGCTGTAGCAAATGACCACCGACCCCAATCGTTACGCCTCTCCCAATTGTTTCTTCTCTCCCCCCCGTGGAGGGATCCGAGAGTGAGTCGATGCCCATACGATCTATCCCAATCTACACCTCCATTTTTATCTCTATTGTTGGATGATAGTAAATGCTTTCCTGTTCCTTTCCCCAGTGCTGTATGGGCGGTTGGGTCAACTACTAAGCCATATATAGAAATACGCACCCGTGACTATATCATTATCATATAGCCGCTTATCTATCTATCAAGAACTGGATCTAAATTTCCCTTGAAATCACTTTAAAGGAGCCTTTAGGTGCATTTGGCCATTCGAATCCACTGAAACTAGGAGTCCTAGAGCGCCCCGTCTGTAGTTCCTGGGGGTGCAGCGCATCATGTTCACAGACAAGTCCAAACCCAATAAATTGTTCATTATATCCATGATACGAATCAGTTGGGGCTCTATCTATATATCGTTCTACCATATATGATGTCTAGACAAGGGCCCTCGACTGCGTATGGTTAGTTGGGGCTTCGAGTCTGAGTTGCAGGTTCGAGTCTGCATTCGAGTTCCAGTTCGAGTTCGAGTCACTAGAGTGGGAGGTTATGATGGGATGACCAGGTAGAGAATCACTATAAGGAAATCATCCGCATATCAAGTGTAGGTAAAAAATAGATACGGAGCCTTGAGAATATCTGCCACACACCGAGAGGTGAGGGTCGAGCGTATATACCCGTATATAGATAGGGGGGATAATAGACTATAGTCCAAAATGTCGGGATGAATATTCTTCTTTTCCCAAGTGGTGTTTACAGCTGGAAAGGTGACCTATGGAATAGATAATCAATATTGGCTAGCTATATATATATAGCAGGTTATCTGGCCCCTATAACTCTGTGAGCCCTGAACCATCATATCTATCTAGGGACGGTAGGCCTAACGGAAAGACGAGCCTTATCTATCTAGAGTTTGGGGGTGGGGGGAGATCATCCATATATAGATAGTACGTGCTATGTCCTTGGGGTTCTTCGGTTCATGGTTCTTGGCCTCCTAGAGAACTTTAGATGGCCCACTATAGACAACTCCCAAGCGTAGGAGAATAGATAGTACGTGCTATGTCCTGTGGGGTTCTTCAGTTCATGGTTCTTGGCCTCCTAGAGAACTTATAGATGGCCCACTATAGACTACTCTCAAGCGTAGGAGAATAGGAGTTCCGTTGGCATCCCGACTGACGACTATATATCAGTTATTATTGGGGTCATAGTTTTAGTCAGGCCCACCAGTGTTGTGATCGCATCGAAGCATAATCATACTCCCCCACGAAAGATAAAACCCTCATCTCATTTGCCATAGCTGTGGAGATACGCACTGCTCACCCTTATCCAGAACTAGTTTCTATGGCATCCATTTATTTTACTACGCTATAATAGATTGATGATTGTAGATTAATATTGCTCTCCCGACGGAGATAATAGATAGGGGCCTACTCTATATAGCTTGAACCATATAGTTAGAGGGGTTAGGGAACATCCATCGATCAATTGGCACTGCACCCTAGACATTTGGTTATATCTGGGCACCCTATAGTTTTATCTTGGGAAGCGGGGGCCCTATCTAGAGTTCGAGGAGCTGGGCTATGAGAGCTATAGTCTCCCTTGTCCTCACAAACATGCATATAGGCTATAGAGCCACCCATATAAGCCCTCTATTCTCTTTGGGTGTTATCTGGGGGAGAGAGCTGCCCCCCCCACCCCTTCCCCTTTATCTATGTATATATGGGTTCTCATCTGGCAGGTAGATGAAGGAGGGCTGTCCCTTGCCCCTCCCAATATATCTCGACTCTATATGGGATAATTCAGGGCCCTCATCTCCCCATATAGATATGGGGGGCTGACAAATAGAATCTATATAGGGGTATATATATGTGGTTCTGTTTGGCCATATAACCTCTCTAGAGGGGGGAGGGGGAAGGAGCCCTCGTCCCATATAGAGATACGGGTCTCGTCCCCCCTCTAGAGATATGGGATAGGGTGCACATGCACTATATATAGATTTTATAACAAAGGGGTGGTAGTCCATAGTCCTTCTATGGATAGTCATCGTTGACTGGTTGGCTAAGCTATAAACAGAACATCACAATGCTCTGGATTTATCTCTAATCGAGGAAGGAGGAGGGCGGCTACGGTATATTATATATTTTTATAGCCTAGTCGGCCCCCCCTAAAATGCTCTGGATCTATCTCTAATCGGGGAAGGAGGAGGGCGGCTACGGTTATATTATATATTTTTATAGCCTAGTCGGCCCCCCCTAAACTTCCTATATTGGTATATGGGCCCATCTCCGATTCAATCATCCTTTGTTATTTCTATATAGGGGGAAGGGAGGGTGCCATAGATATAGAGGGGGCCCGACATATTAATCTATGGTGCCCCCATCCCATTATAGAGTCTAGATAGGGGGTGCACATGCCTTATATATAGATTCAATAACAAAGGGGCGCTAGTCCATAGTCCTATGGATAGTCACCGTCGACTGGTTAGCTAAGCTATAAACAAAACATCACAATGCTCTGGATCTATTTCTAATCAGGGAAGGAGGAGGGCGGCTACAGTTATATTATATATATTCATAGTCTAGTTGGCCCTCCCTGAACTCTATATGGTATAGGGCCCATCTCCGACTCAATCATCCTTTCTTATTTGTATATAGGGGGAAGGGAGGGCGCCATAGATATAGAGGGGGCCCAACATATTAATCTATGGTGCCCCCACCCCATTATAGAGTTTAGATAGGGGGCCGACTACATCTCTATCTGAATGAGAGTCTCTCTATCTCTCTCTATATCTCTATTTGAACTTTGAATGAGACTGACTCTCTATATCTCTATTTGAACTCTCTCTCTCTCTATATATTCTTTGTCTCTATCTAAATGAAACTCTCTCTATCCCTCTATATCTCTATCTGAATGAGACTATCTCTATGGGAGCACACACCTCTTCCATGGTAATGGAATTCTCCCGTCATCGCCAACTGGGTGAGGGGAGAGAAAGGGCATACACCTTATCGATGGTAATGGAACTCCTCCCATCATCGCCAACCATGTGAGATCCTTTAAATCTCACCAGAAGAATGAGGGTGAGGGGAGAGAATACACGAACATATACACCATAGATGGATACATGAACAGATACACCCGTTTGGATACATGAACAATACTTTGACATTAAGAGGGTATGGCATAACAACATGTTTCTCTTTACCGATCAACCACCTACACTTCCTCCATCCTGAGATTAAGATTTGATTCTCCCACTTTCGAGCTCGATTCCTTCATCCCAAGCTCAATCAGATTGACCTGACCTTGACCTGACATATAGTATCCGTATCCATGTATCCGTCTCTTGTCCCGTATACTGAAGCCCTAGAGTTATATATAATATGATCTTTGGGGTGGACGGGGAATGAGACGTGAGTGTTGAGGGGAGAGGGATATATAGATCTATATAGAGATATATCTATATCTATGCGGGGAGGCCCCCCCTCTCTATACTAGGGTAGAGGGGAAGAAGGGCAGAGGGGGATAAGGCTAGAGGGTAGAGGAGACATGCCCCAATCCCCCTATCTCCATATAAAGGGCTCTTCTCTCTATAGGGCTCACTTGCATCTTATCTCTTTTTCCATATCTATAGAGGGAGCCTATCGCTAATCGAACCACTTAGCAGTTCTTTATTTAGAGCAACACACTCTCCCTACCCCCATAGATGTATAAGGGTTAGGAAGATTTGTGGATGGTATAGTGGATTTCGACTGATTCACCTAGACCTTATAGATCTGGTAGGGAGTGCCGATTGTCCACTAGGAGAGAGTCTATCCATCCAGAGAGGACCTCTTTGTCTGATTAGTAGTTTTGTCAGTCCCTGATTGATGCGAAGCCCTATCTCCTCTATTGGGGGGGCATCTATCTAGACATCCCCCTATCCAAATATGGCTCTAGTCCTGAGGGAGGAGTATATCCAAGTATGGGGACCCCAGGATAAGATATAGATAGGGGGGCCCCAGGGCCGCCATCTCTAGTTATCATATATAGATAGTGCGGGCCCTACCAACCCCGTCCCCTCCCCTCCCCTTGAATATATATGGCAATAGGGGAGTTCTCTGGGAGATCTATATAGATAATGTTGGCCCCAGAGGTGAGTGGCTAATTACAGTTCAGAGTCGGCAGACGTCAGGCTCTCCTAGACCCCCCCTCTGTATATATGGATATGCGGTGAGGGAGCCCAATATCTCTGGAGATCGAGGGGGAACCTTACTATACTAGATTCAATCCCATTCATATAGTATAAAGATAGGGGAAAAAAAACCCTTAGATATATTATAGACATGGCGGTGACCTACTCTACTTTATAAAGAAATGGGGGAGGGTCGCCATATATATAGATAACGATATGTAGAGTTTCAACCCCTATATTTATATATGGAAATGGGGACACTCCGTTTGAGTGGCCTAGCCACTTAGAACCCCTATATATATGGCAACTAGCCGGCCCTATGGGCGGAGAATGGGGAATAGAGTCTGATTGGTTGGTACACTTGGCCTATATATAGAGAGGGCCGAAATAGGACCACCTCTATAGATATGGCAATGCGACCAAGTTGCTTTTTAGTTTCTATATCGACTACAGAGAGCCGCCCTCGATCTAAGGTATATCGACAACAATGAGCCGCCCTTGATCTGAGGCCACATCTATGATATAATCTCTAATAGGGGGGTCCTCGTTCTCTCAAGAAGAACTAAGCTCCATATAGTCCCCATCGCCATACGATATAGATATAGGGTGACAATTCCCAGTTCTCTATATAGGGATAGGGTTTCGATTCTATAACCCCTTTCCCCCTTGCTAATATCATTTATAAAACACTCTTGATACCCACTATCTTTTCTGTCAAAAAAACACTCCCCACCTATGGAGACTCTCCATAGTTCGTTCCTCCTGCACCACTTCAACACACTAGGTGAATTTGGATGGCTAAAGTCAGGCAGGGGAAAGAACAGTCCTGGCCCTTTATGCCTATAAAGATTTCCCCGTTTCAAATTAGGTTCTATATCTATACCCAATGGATGGCTAAAGTCGGGAGGCTCTTGGAACGGTCCCGATCCTTCACACATATCAAGATTCTACTGTTTCAAATCAAGTTCTCTACTCCCCCATCTCAAATTCAGTATTACTCGCCTCTCCTTCAGACTTCCAGCACAGGGAAGGGGATGGGGGAAACTGGGGGGGGGGACTTGAGCTTCTTCCAACTCCAAACTCACGTTATCTACTCCCCCGTCTCAAATATGTTACTACTCGCCTCTCCTTCTGAACTTCCAGCACAAAGAAGGGGATGAGGGAAATTGGGGAGAAAGTAAAGCCTCTTCCATCTCTAAATGCTCGAAAAAAACAAACCCTCAGATCTCCGCCATCCGAATTCATTGTGTTGGTATGGTTGTCTGATAATGATTTTGAAGAGGTGTTAGTTACAACTGTAACCCCCGAAACCCCTTCTCCGTCAATAGTGAAACCTTCCATATATCGATCTTCTTCCTCTTCCTCTGCCTCTGATGAAGCCTACTCAGTCGCTCTCAATTGGCTGACATAAAACTCTATTCTCTCATACAATGTCGCCACTACCCGTTCATCCTCCAACCAGTCCATTGGAGTCTCAATTGGGTGTACTAACTTAAGAGATTGTGGGGAAAGCACATCCTTATTGTCTCCCATAACTATCTTGGTGATATTCCTTTTCACGTAGAGACTTTCATATTCCATTTCCACATTTAAAGGATTCCCCTCTAGGAGTTGAAACAACTTGTTCAGCTCCTTAAGTTGTTTAACATCGCTTGAACGGAGATCAATTAGCCAGAAATCTGCAGAAATAGAAACATCCCAAAAGACTGGGGACTTACCCCACCTTTGTATAAATTCAATAGAAGCTCCCTAAAATTGATATCAGTTGCGGCACCACACCCGCGGAGTCATCTGGACAAAAGAATACATGTTTGCTTCCCATTGGCTTATGAGAACGACATAATTCACTGAAGATCCAATCTAACACAGGATAGATAGGGCTTGACATGCCATAAGAAACGACCCACTAGAGTCTAGAGGTCTCTTTCAGAAAAGCACCGATTTGACTCCAATAAAAATGGGGAGCCTTACTCCTTTGAATGTCTTTAAATAGGTTTTTAGTGCTCTTATATCTGGAGAAGAGAGTCTTGTGGAGTTGCGCCTCCCGAACCACATCTTCCCAAGATTCGTTCTCAGACAGGATTTGGAATTGTTCTTCATTCTTGGAAAGGACCTCTCTCCCTCCTACCACCTCCTCTTCTGCCAAGCCGCCTAGAGAATTCCAACTCAACACGATCTTCCCTTTCTTAACATATTTCAACATGGGATTCCAAAAAAAATTGTGAAAGCTAACGCTCAGTGATTGACCCTCAAATTCCGGAAAAGCCTTACGTAGAATTGAAATCGCTGAGCATCTTGACACCCATATACCAACATGAAAATGGATTACGCCATTAGCGTGCTTTTCTTTTCCAATTATCACATCCTTGCAATCAAAATAGTCAACTAGCCTTCTGAGAATCTCTTTTGGTGTTACGACAGCTCTATCCCCCTTTTCTCCATGGCACAAGGTCAATAGGATAGAATATATTTCCGTACCGTATATTACTACCCCCTCTAGTTCCATTGTGGTTGCTATCCTCGTGGTAGGATCGATGGTGAACCTTCAAAGACGACCTACTAAGATAATTCGTTGATACCAAATCAAATTAGACAACGCCAAATTCATTGATACAGATGACTGAAAATCCCTTGAGACAGACGACCAAAGAGTCATTAAGACATTTTTCATGTGTTTTTTTTTCGGAAGACATATAGAGAGGGGTCCAGTGAGTGCATCTGGTAACTCGGGATAGACCCCGCCCTCCCCTCCCTATTAGAATTGCGAATTCCCCTCCCCAAACTAAATATATCACACACACACACATATATACATATATATACACACGCCCCTCTATTCTCATACCCCCCTCTACTCTATATATGACATTATCATCTCACCAAATAAGATAAGATATGTAGAGAGGGGTATAGTTCTATATAGAGGGTGTCTTCGATAGGAAGGTGAGGTCCCCTAGATATATAGATGGGGCCGGGCCCCCCTTTCTATTTAGCTATAGCCACTTGGTTGAGAGCATAACTATAGTCACTTGAGGCCCCCTACATAAGCCATGACTTTAGGTATATATCGTGCAGGAGGAATATCTCTGTATGGGGAACTCAATCGAAACCGAGCAGATAGGTTCCCGATAGGAGAGCACTCGTAGTTCGATCAGGGGGTCCTACTCTATCTATATAGTTGGGGAGGAGGAGTATATCTATATATAAATGGACGGGGCCCTATCGAGAATTTTAAAATATGGAGGGGGGTCCTATCTCTATATGGTGCAGGAGGAGTATACCTATAATTAAAATTATGAACAAACCCCTATCCATAGTTTGGGATGGGTATGATCACTGAATACTGGATGCACTCTATAGAGTCTGTAGTCAGTAGGCACTTCACCTAGAGTCTGGTCTTGTTCATAGCCCATAAATATCTATAGATATGGTGACTTGACCCTGTTTATATGGTATTTAGGGTAGGGGCGATGTGCTTGATTGATGAAAATGGACAAGTGAAACTATCAAGCAGCCCCTTGATGTCTGGCAGAGTTGGTTGAGTGGCCTTTCAATTTCTAGGGCTATATAAATGGGGTTGTCAAGAGACTAGCAACCTAGAGAGATAGGTCAGGGGCCTCCCGACCGCTACCATCCACTTCAAAATGTTAGGAAAGGAGGCGGGCAACCTCTCGGCTAGTAAAAATTGATGGCTAGTATATAGATATAGATGGCACGATGACTAGATCTAGGTGTTACTCTCATCTCATCTCATCTAGTAGTAGTTAACCCTTGGTCGGGCGATGACTGGCTAGTCCAGATATGTATAGAGGGGGCCAGATAGAACTATAGGCTAGCTAGGGAAAATCTGTGAGATGAATAGGGGGCCGACTAAAGAATATATCTCAATCTCAGTCAAGCGCTATATAGTTTAGGCCCCATCACTATGCTCACCTCTCCCTTGTTATAACGGGGGAGAAAGGGGAATGCCCCATATAGAGAGTTCAGATTGGGGGTCGTCATATCTAACTATAGGGTGCCCCATAGTTCGTTCAAATAGGGGCCCCATCACTATGCTCACCTCTCCCTCGTTATAATGGGGGAGAAGGGGGAACACCCCATATAGAGAGTTCAGATAGGGGGTCGTCGTATCTATATGGGGCACCTTGATAGATATGGTGCCCCGTTGAAATTTCTAGGGGCTATTTGGGAAGGGCGAGGGGCCTATATAGAGAGTATAGGGGCGCTCCATAGATAGAGAGGGGGGCGATAGGGGGACCCCAGGCCGCCTCCCGCCTCAGCAGGACTAGGTGGGGCCCTCAATCTACCATGTCATATCTCCCCCTATCTATATATGGCAGACGAAGCATTGGTGATCATTCCATTCATGAAAGGGATTGGTTGCTCTGGTGCGGGTTGAGGTGAGAAATAGATATGGAGGATCCCCCTATGTAGATTCCATATAGGTTGGACTAGACTAGGTTGGGCCAAACTACTATTAGATGTAAATCTGCTATGATTAGATGCATGATAAAATATTAGACAGATATCAGTCAGTCATCAGCCGGGATATGATCTATATAGGGGCGCACATATCCATCCATTCTAAACTCAACTCATTGATCAACCTATAGATAGATATGGCTAGCCCCCCAACTAGAAAGTCAATGAACAAGTGACCCCATAATATCTATATATAAGTGAGTGATATCTAGGGCCCCTCATGTCGAAGTGTTGCACGGACATAGTCTAGTCTGCGATGGGATGGACTTGAGTGGACCGAGATGCTTGGATTCCTTATCTATATATGGCATGTGTTGTATCGTATGGAATCCCTTATATATAGATATGGGCGATGGATCTGCGATTGCCCCTCTATCTCCATCTATCTATGTCTATATCTATAACTATATCTATATCTATCTCTCTCTATATATCTCTCTATCTGAACTCTATATCTCTCTATATCTCTCTCTATATCTATATCTATCTATATATATATATATCTCTATATGTATATAGAGGTGGGCTAGAGAGGATGGGTGGAGCTGGGCTATATAGTATAGA
Organism: Taxus chinensis; assembly: GCA_019776745.2. Taxonomy (NCBI): domain Eukaryota; kingdom Viridiplantae; phylum Streptophyta; class Pinopsida; order Cupressales; family Taxaceae; genus Taxus; species Taxus chinensis. The sequence continues at coordinate 679,841,331 of CM034149.1, forward strand.
CTAGATATGCAATCTTCGATCTTAGATCTCAGATCTATGGTCAAGTCGGCACCCGCTTCCTATATAGATTAAGATTAGTTATATGACGACCTTATCTATCTTGGGGAGTGAGCGGTAATAAACCCATATAGTTGTCACTTTGATTGCCCAATTCGTGATCGATTCTGAGATCACCCCTTCCCTGCCTACTCTATATATAGGGGGATGAGTCAGTTTGACCAACCCATGGCTACGATCCATTTATAGATGGTTGGCGGGAATATAGAGAAAGGGGGCCGTTGCCATATAGATCTATAGGTGCCCCCAGCTATATAGACTAGATTAGATATAGCTAGGCCTCCTCTCCTCCGTTAGGGGAGTGCTAACTAGAACTAGAACTAGAGATAACTGATATAGTCCCCTCCCCCTTCTGAATGTAACCACTTGATCATGAATGCAGTCACCCACACCTGATCTATATTGGGATTGAGATACATATATATAGATAATTGATTGTCTAGTCTCTGCGCCTTACAGATATATAAGGGCCAACATTGAACTCGGATGGGAAGGGAACCTTTCATCAACTAACTAGGAGATGGAGGTAGATGCCCCCCTCTCTTTATCTGAACTCTCTCTCTATTTGTATCTCTCTCTCTATATCTCCATCTCTATCTGAATGAGACTCTCTCTATCTCTCTCTATATCTCTATCTGAACTCTGGATGGGACTATTGATTGCCCATCTGCCACACAAGCTTAAGTCCTAAAAGGTGGTAGGGAGGACCTGACCCACTCAACACTTTGCTTCTCACTATCTCCTATACCTCTTGGTTCTCGAATTGGTGTTTCACAAACCATGAACCCACTTTCCCAGTTATCCCTTTTCCCTTTCTACTAGGTCTGGTCTCCAATCAATAGATATCTATATCTTTATACCCCGGTTTGGTAATTCTCAAACTCGACCCCTATCTACATATGGGTAGTTTGGAACTGAAGAAGCCCTATCTCTTATCTAGGCAACCAACAACCATCTAGTTTAGAAACCATCCTAGAGCGACCCAGATCCCAAATCTCTCTAGATGGGGCCCAAGCAAACAATGGCCAATTCTCTCTGTAGGGGGTCATCAGATCCCCCCACCCCACCCCGAACTATCTTATCTTATAGTTCTAGATAGGGCTCCCATAATATAGAAGATATAGAACCGAGATATAATAGAGGGGGTAGGAGGGTGATGGGTGGGGTTGGCATATTGAGAGATGGTCCAAACCAATATTTGTTATGGCACGAGCTATTGGTTTGGTTTCAGATAGAAGATACATGAAAATTTGATGGGTTGATATTACATACGTAAGATCATTGCTTTGGTGAGGGATGCCTATTTGCTGGTTTGATATGATCTATCAAACCACTTGTAGATATATAGATAGGGGCGTTAATAGAATGGTTGGCCCCTATCTCTATGATTTAAGTTCGGAATGATCCCATATTAGAACTATATGGTCGCTCGATACCATCCCGGTTGGGTTTGGCAGGCCCCCTATCTATAGATAGAGCGCGATGTATTAATAGATCTATCTGGGCCTATATCTCTCTAAGCGAGATCAGCTGGATCGACTGATGGTAGAGTAGAGAATAGAGGGTAGGCGAAGATAGATATATAGGGGCCATCTCAAAGAGAGAAGGAAGGAGGGCGAGGACCGCTCCCGCCCTGAACTATCTAATCTTATCATATTTATATGGTGTGGGTGTCCTTACATTTGGGCTAGTGCCAGGGGGAATAACCGAATGGGTGGGCGGTGTGCGGGGGCCGGGCCCCTATCTTTCTATGTGGATGAAGGGCTTGGGAGCCTGTCCCTCTCTCTATATAGGGTAGTGAGGATAGACTGGAAAGTGGCTTGTGTCCCCACGACGACCCTATCTATTGAACAATATAAAAGCCCCGAATCTGAAATAGAATCTATATAGGGGTTACTGTCCCAGCAATCAAGCGGGCCGTTTCCCCCTCTACTTAATAAATGTCATACCGTCTCGCCCATGTGCCCTATCCTCTCTAGATGGGGGGCCCTCCCCTATCGTCCCGGTCGTTCCCCCTCCTTAATATATAGTTGTCGGATAAGCACCGGCGCCCTGCCCTTGATTAGGTAGATATCCCTCTCCCCAGAATATAATCTAGATGGAGGGCCCCTCTAGCTATATCAGTGGCGACCCACCTCTCTATTCTAGAGACTAAACGAGACGCCCCAACCCCCCTCATAGTTCATATTAGATTAGATTAGATTAGACTAGTATAGATAAATGGAGACCCATGGGGCCCTGAACTCCTAGTTCTATACATAGGGGAGCCCATATCTAGAATTCTCTATCTGGAGGGGGGGACTTGACCCCATAAGAAAACTAAAACCCATCCACCCCCGCCCCAAAATCTAGATATTGGCCCGTGGTCGCTTTGATGGCCCTCCTGTGGTCACTTTGATGGCCCTACCTCCCTATCTAGATATGGGGCCACCAGAATAAGCTCTAATTGAATCATCAAAATAAACCCATTGAATCACTGCACCGCTTCAGACGCTTCAGAACCAATCCCCACTCTATCTAGAGAAATTCCAGCCCTGTAGAGAATATATAGAACTGCTGCGGTGCCCCAGAAATTATAGGTAGTTCAATGGTTCGCTACCATCTTGTATCATGTATATAGATAGGCATCTAGATAGATGGGCATAGAGATGGCCGCTTCCTCTACTCATCAATACAATGCTTGTGTACTTTGATGATTCATGCGATAATTTAATCGAGCCCTATAAAGTCTTGAGGGGAATCGAGGAGGAACAACTTATAATCCAGTCTCACTGAGCCGATGTCTAGTCGGCTCTGGGGTGATAGATTGAGGGGGAGGGCAGCTTCTGTATCCATTGGTCGAGCGAGTATATCAATTATTCCCCACCCCCACTATACTCTCTATATGGGATTACCGAGGCCTCAACCCCTATCATATAGATAGAGAGGGGCCGAGCAGTTGCTCAATAATCTAGAGTTGGAGTTGACATTGGGACCTCCAATAGTGAAGGGGTATATGGAGTCTATATGGGCTTTCTCGGCACCCTGTATACAATATATGGTGCCCCTATCTCGAACTGTAGGATATAGGGAGCCCTGCCCTTTATTTCACCAGGACGGCTATAAAGAATAAAATGGAACAGAATAGGTGACCTGATGGCCGGATTGGTACGCATCCATCTAGATCCATCTATTCTAAATGTGATACGACCGCCCCTATCTATAATTAGAACTATAGGATAAGATAGTTCAAGCTGGGGGTGGGGGCACTCGATTGACGCCTTCTATATAGTTCTTAGATGCTAGGACCCTGAGACTACCGGAATACCCCCCCCAGATATAGCCCCTCTAAATTACTTGGTAGCTTTCTATTCTATATGAGATATAGGGCACTACCCTTGTTTAGATAGGCCCAAATCAATCAACTTACACTCCCCCTTGGCCCAAGATAGGGATATTGGATCTACCCCCGATAGGCCGATCTACCCTAGCCCCGATAGGCCGATCTACCCTACCCCCGATAGGCCAATCGACCTATATGGACTAATACGGTTATACCGATTTAAACCATTCCTGTCCCCTACCCCAGTCCATTGGCCTATCCGGTTACCCCTGATTGGCCAGACTCCTCAATGATCCCCACTCACAACCCATGATACCCTCTCACCCATATCAGGCCCCAAATCTCTAATAGATCTATATCTATAAGGGCCCCCTCAGACCATTGGGGACGGCTGATCATCTGCCTTTTCACCTACTCCCCCCCTCGACGTGCCCCAAGTTGTGCCGACACTCTCTTATAAATCATTTAGAGGTGCACACTCCCCTCAACCTCCTCATGTGCACACCCCCCTAAGATTATGCCTACTAATAGTCCCCGTCCCCGTGTTAGTCTCCCAACTGGACGGAACACCCTATAAATAATTAGGGCACAGGTTCCTTCGAGAAAATACGGGCCTAGGGTTCCTTTCTAGTAGTACCCCCTCCCATCCCCATTTAGTCATAGATTCCTGTTTACTTCCCCCCAGGAAGATAGGGGCCGAGGTTCCCCCTCTGTACTCCCCCCTTATCTATATATGGGGAGAGGAGGGGGTGGGGCTACTTGGTGGGAGAGGAGCCCTATATTTCTATGGGGGGGCCTATATATCTAATCTATGGAGGGCACCCCTATAGTTATAGGGGGCACTCGACTGCCTATAGAGTCCGTTATCTGACTATTTATAGTTGGCACTTGACTGCCTATACATAGATCTGCTATCGGACTATCTCACCCCTCTATATCTATATGGCTGTAGGCTTGGGAGAATTCTCTACACCTCCCTCAGGTGAGAGAGGGGGGTTACTCTAGATTAGATCCCTCCGATCCCTATCGTAATAATTAATAGACCATCCATTCCATACTTGACCATATATGTCGATGGGTGGATGATTGGTTGTATCGCACATATAATAGATGATGGTAGATGGATGGTCCTGAACTCTCTATTCTATAGGCCATTAGCCCAAACTGCCACCCGGACGGCCCTTATCTCTATCTGGGGCGGGCCCCCTATATCTAAAACTCCATCGGGTCGCCTATTCTATGTCTATAGCCGTCCCCAGATAATAGATAGGGCATCTCCTCCCCCAGAGAGAATATATAGAGAGGGGGGATAAGATAAGATAGTTCGTGAAATCTGTAATATGACTCATTACATTACATACGTAACATGAGTGGCTTGGGTTTCTAATCGGATCTTTGATATATGATAGGGAAAAATGGACTAGATGCTCAGGGTTTATTCACGGCCATGAAAATAGCTCCTTCCTACCATAACGAACCAAATGCCATAAGTAAACGGGGGAATTCACATTCATAGTGACTTAATGACGAACATTAAGGTAAATGATCTTCATTGATTACATATAATTGGCACATTGTGATTGGAATATATATAGATATATATATCGTGTGAGACACTCGTGCATCTTGCACCTGATACATATATATGGTATTCCTTCAACCTACTCATAGACAACAGAGGGAACTCCAATGAAAGTATACAATTCTATATTATTGAATTATATATACCCCCCACGCTTTTCATTTATAGGGGATTGATAACTGCTATTATGCATCACTAGGCCCCCAACTCAACACCAAATGCAGAGATCTTGGGCCTCCCCCAACTAAATCCATTTGTATTGATATGGGCACCCCCTCTATATATTGTATGTTATCTTATCTATTGGTGGGCCCTCGTGTTATATATCTATATCAACTGTAGTTGGTAGAGAATGTGCCATGACTTCAGCCGACATAAATGCTTTGGTGAGTGCCTTTCCCCCATATATTTATAGGAGCATATAGATATATAAGTAGCCCCTAGATAATATATAGGGTAGGGCTATTCTGCAATCTATATAACTGTTAAACACCCCATTCTCGAGCATGCAATGGGGCGGGACACCTCTATCTATAATCTATATAGGGTTAATGCATCCCCTTTGGCTTGAAGTGAATCTATTCATATGATGATGGCCCATCCTCGTAACTTCAACTTTCCTTTATGGACTTATCTATCTCTAATTTCTCGTTCACTTTTAACAATTCCGCCCACTAGAGAGCAATTGGGACTTCTACTGACAATTTCCTTTTCTCAGTATATAATACATATTCATAAAGTGAGGGCCTATCTAATTATATGGTTGTCAGGATGAGGCCCTTATATATCGATGGGGGGTTGGAATCAAAGTTAGCGGTGGCAGGGTGCCAAGTATTGAACCCACAGCCTGGTTTGATTCCTGCTCAAGCTCCGATGGATATGGATAGGGGAGACTCTAGGTGGCCCTACTACATAAAAGCCCCTATTTATATATCTAGGTAACCCCCTATCTATATGTGGGTATAGATTATTTGGCATTGGAAGATAATCTAATCTATATGGGGGTAGGAGGGCCACATATATATCTATGGTGTATGAGTAGAAGCAACAAAGGTTCATCCGATCAGCGATTGGTGTAGTGATGCCTTATATTTATATATGGGAATCTATTGCCTTGTTGATCGATGATGGGGGGACGAATGATGCATTTTCTATTTTGGGGCCCCAAAAATTTATTCAAGGATCAAACGGGTAGATGCCACGAATAATGATGGGATGATCGCAATACATTCTTGATCAATAGACAATCAGGGGGATTAGACGATCAAATAAACTAGGGGGAGCAGATGGTGTTGAGTGGGTAGGGACAAATAATATTAATAACAACTAGGTTAGGGCAGGGTATTAAACCGACTGCTCCAGTGAGGGCATATTTTTTTTCTATATGGGTAACGACGGCGTAGAGTGCCCAACATACGTACATACATACATATATATAATACAGGTGTGGACATTGAGTGGGAGTGGGGTATCATGGTGATATCATCGCTCCCTTATAATTCACACGGTTATGTTAGGGGATGGTATTGTGTGTGTATACATAGACATGGGGGACAATATTGTAGGGAAATAACAAACCGATCTGCCATTGAAAAATTGAGAGTCGAGTTGATCCCCGATCCTTGATCCAAGTAGTATTGGTATTGCGACTGCCCCTTTATATCCGTGGCCTTTGGGGGCGACAACGATCCTATATCACTTCTTTGGGATATTCCAATTTGATAGATTGGGGGGAGGAAGCATGAGCTTGGGGGCAGTGGACCCCGTATATACAATAGTGGAAATAGTGGTTGAAGTGAACAAGATAAACACAACCCGGACCTCCTATCTATATATTTGTGGTGGTGGTATGTTCTATGGGCGAGTAAAGAGCTTGAAATCGCTGGAGGTGGGGAATTCAAGTTTCATTTTGGATTCATTGGAATAATGTGCAAACTAACACCAACAAGGATTCATAATCTTAGTGATGGGGGGACTAAGGAGTCAATCCCCGACATAAATATTAGTATTCTTGGTTTGAAAAGCTCACTGTCTTTTCCTCGGATTATTAGTTTAAGTTGGGGTGAAGAGAGAGCTAATACACTTCCCGTAGGTCTAGATAGGCCAATGATTCATAATCTTGACGAGAAACAAATTATAGTATAGGCGAGCATTTCCTATCCATTGGCCAAAGGGGAAAGTGTGTGATTCGGCTTCAATACTTCATAATAGAGCAACGGGATTGAAAAAGAAAAGAAAATACATAGAGATATTTTAAGCACAAACACTCACCCATCGAAATATAAAGAGGGTAAGAGGAGAGGGAGCCCTCTCTATCTCTCTCTCTCTCTATATATAGCCCTCTCTCTATATATTTGATATCTGACTCAACAACTATTAGAGTACACATGCAATTGGCGCTTGTGGATAGTATATAGATGGGGGCAAAAGGAAAGTGAACGTTGTACAAGAGCAAGTGGACGTAGTTATTTGAATAGGAAATTTCCATTGAGTTGAATATCTACATTTATATGTAACATGATATGAACAACTATAGAGCAAATCTCACATATAGAGAGAGGAGTCCATATATAAATAGGGCACCATATATATATATATATATATATATAGGAGAATGTGAAAGTGACTCATCCATATAATAGATCTACAGGCGGAAGCCACTCTATAGGAAATTCCCATTGAGGTGAATATCTACATTCATATGTAACATAATATGAACACCTATAGATAAAATCCCATATTTAGAGAGAGGAATCCATATATAAATAGGGCACCATATATATTTATTGGAGACTATGAAAGTGACTCATCCATATCATAGATCTACATGTGGAAGCCACTCTATAGAAAGTGTTTAATTGAGCGCACATATATATTATTATTCTTTGTTTAGAAAGCTCACTGTCTTTTCCTCATATTATTAGTTTAAGTTGGGGGTGAAGAGAGAGCTAATACACTTCCCCTAGGTCTAGATAGGCCAATGATTCATAATCTTCAGGAGAAACAAATTATAGTATAGGCGAGTATTTCCTATCCCTTGGCCAAAAGGGGAAGTGGATGATTCGGCTTCAATACTTCATAATACAGAAACAAGAATGACAAAGAAAATAAAATACATAGAGGGATTTTAGGCACAAACACTCACCCAACGAAATATAAAGAGGGGTAAGAGGAGAGGGAGCCCTCTCTCTCTATCTCTCTATATATATAGCTTTCTCTCTCTATATTTGATATCTGACTCAGCAACTATTAGACTGCACATGCAATTGGTGCTTGTGGATAGTATATAGATGGGGGCAAGAGGAAAGTGACCGTTGTAAAAGAGCAAGTGTACCTACTGATTCGAATAGGAAATTCCCATTGAGTTGAATATCTACATTCATATGTAACATGCATATGAACACCTATAGAGAAAATCCCATATATAGAGAGAGGAGTCCATATATAAATAGGGCACCATATATATATAGGAGAATGTGAAAGCGACTCATCCATATCATAGATCTATAGGAAAAAAGCCACTCTATAGGAAATTCCCATTGAGGTGAATATCTACATTCATATGTAACCTGATATGAACACCTATAGAGAAAATCCCATATATAGAGAGAGGAGTCCATATATAAATAGGGCACCATATATATATAGGAGAATGTGAAAGTGACTCATCCATATCATAGATCTACAGGTGGAATACACTCTATAGAATGTGTTTAATTGATCCCTATTTCCCTATAGATATGTTGATCCCTATTTCCCTATCTTTGTATTACATTTCTCACCTCACCTATAGATATAGATATATGGTCATGTGGACATGGATTCCTTATATATCTATATCTAATCTAGGCCCGAAATAACCTAATTTTAATCTAGCTCTCCATCCCCTATTCATCTGTAAGCCCTGTTATAGATTAGATTGGCCCGCACTAGCCATGATGACCACTCTCTTCTCTTTATATACCCACCCGACGAGACACCCCATGTTCCCACAACCACTCCTATATCGTTATCCCACTCACCCCCTCTCGATATAGATGCGATATATAAGTAGGCAGTAGTAGTGGTGACCAGTGATTCCAGTAACAGACGATTCAAGGTTCTAGGCCATTTAATTTTAAATGCACAAATTAAGATTCCATATTTAGAGTAGGCCTCGATCTCTCATATATTTATACCCAGGAAGATAGAAAGAGGGACATAAAAGCATGACTATATAGAGTATACGACCACCCTATACCTGATATATTTCTATGTTATGGTGAGGGTGGCCCCTTTATATAAATGTAGTTATGGGTCGTCCCAATCCCCTACCAATATATAGGACCTCATCTTCACATATAGCTCTTGTTGGGCGAACAAAATATTCGACCATATCTAATTTTTTCTTGATCGGTAGGAATAGAGATGGGTTTGCATGTAATGACTATCTATAGCTCGTTTGGCCCTATATATCTATCTTTTCCCTATAGGCATAGGCTAACGAGACTCTCTATAATTATGCTTAGCCCCTAGCCACCGTCTTAGACCCTATATGTAATCTATATACGGGAAAACTATATACCGTATACATGGGGGGTAAACACTATAGTCTGCATACCAATATCCTATATAGATGGATAAAGATATGGCTATCCGCCCTCTCTATATAGAATATAGCTTTGGCGATCTAAAGTGTGTAAACTATATAGATCTCTCAAAATGGCTTGGAAATGAATATTAAAAGAAGGGTAGGTCCCCTACATATAACAGTCTTAGTTCTTATATCCATTGCCCCATCTACAAAGGGGAGAGGACCTTGCTAGGCAACTGGTGTGAGATGAGAGACTAACATCATTTTATTCTATATGTACAGACTATTGGCTCTATATATCTCTCTGTAGTGGGTGCCTCCCCAACCCACCCCCCCATATATATCTCAAAATTGGTTCTTGATCTCTTTCTTTAAACACCGATATCACCTTATATGAAATATGATGTTCCCTTGGTCTCGCTACAAATATTTAGGGGGAAAGTTGGTTGTCGATCTCTTTCTTTAATCACCGACATGACCTTATATGAAATACGACGTTTCTGTGGTCTCCTTATAGATATTTAGGGGGGGCCTATCTAAGTAAAGGGGAGAGGGGAGGGTTGAGGGCACCACTTTTTATTGTATCACAATTATAATCAATCCACAATTAGAGCTATTTCCTATCTCCATAGCAGAAGGAATATTATACAGAGAGATTCCCCTCTATCCGCTTCGCTTTCCCCCATAGACCTAATACTCCCGGCAGGGGCGGTAACACTTTCCATTCTACCTCTGATCCATCCCCATGGATTGAGAGATTAACGGGGCACTTCTGACTAATCCTTCCCGCCCAGTTTAATAATAGATCGGAGACCTTATCTATTCATCGAGGGCACGAGGCTCCCCATAAATGATCTATAGATATGAATGACCACCACCCCTGGAGAATATAGAGGGGGCGCCGCTCTTATCTACACTTTTGTCTACATGGGGAAAATGGTCAGCTGAACCAGGCTTAGTAATGATATTGATCGGCAACTCTTTTGAGCGACTTACATGCTTGAACTTTGAGATATAGATTAGGGGAGGGATCCTTGCCACCTCCACCTCCACCTCTATTTCTATTCTGTTTGGCCAGACCGGATATCGTTTCTATTTTGCTCACTGCCTCATTGGTTCAATCACCTCCCCTATATATAGATATGTGCTTGAACTCAGATATAGAGAGTCCCCCCATATATAAGATTTATAGGGAAGGGCCATCTGTATATACCTTTAGGGCCATCTCTATATACTAGGTGGGCCCCTATCTAGATAAGGGGGCCACTTCTATCTGGTCATGGATGATCTATAGATTGGGGCACGAATACCTACTCCATATAGCTAGATCGAGGGACCTTCACAGATCCACTTCACTCTACTCTAGGATATACGGCCGGAAAACTCCTATCTAGCTCACCCTAGGGAGGATATAGGGGATATACAGAGGATATATATATATATATATATATAGGGAGGATATAGGGGATATATATATATATATATATATATATAGACAAGGGAGAGTGGGAAAGGCCCACTATCTCTATCTATATTTTAGTGCCCCCTCTCTTATGTTGTTTGTCTGTGCTCTAGGATTGGGGCATATTTTTAGATATAGGTATTGGGCCTTTCCCCCTCTCCCTTATATATATATATATATATATATATATTTGTGTGTGTGTGTGTGTGTGTATATGTGGATTTAGGGTGGGCCCTCCCACTCACCCTCATTCATAGGGTGAGTGCCTAAAGATCCTCTATAGATATATGGATATGGAGTGGGTCCCTCTATATATATGGGGTGTTGCCCCCTATATATATCTTATCATATTTCAAGTTTAATAAATAGGGATTGGGTTAGTCTCCCCTTGGTCTTTGTGTTGGGTTATTCTAGATAAAGATTTAATCGATCCAACACCATGTACAAATAGGGTTCAACATGCAAAGGAACAAAGTCAATCATTATTAGTTAGATCTATTATTAGTTAGTCAGATCTATCTAGCAAATATAGTCAACTCATGTAGTATGACCAGAGACTAGAGACTAGGGACCTTGAACCCATATATATATATATATATAAATAGGGCTACCCCATATATATAGACATGGTAGTGCAAACAGACAGTGTCCATCAAATTTCTATAGATAGAATGTATGGCGAACTATCTCCACTCCATCTCCCTTGTTGAGCATGTGTCCTTCTCCTTACCCCCTGCGGTCGTATATCCAATGTATAGATAGGGGTAAATCCCCATATATAGAGAGGGTGTCGGCCATATATATATAATAGGGGAACTATCTCCACTCCATCTCCCTTCTCGATCATCTCTCCATCTCCTTATACCCCATACATCGTATATCCGATGTATAGGTAGGGGTAAATCCCCATATATAGAGAGGGTGTTGGCGCCATAAATAATAGGGTTATATATAGGGTCGACACCCTCTCTATATATGGAGATTTACCCCTATCTATACATTAGATATGACTAAGGGGGATAAGGAGATGGAGTGATGATCAAGAGGAGAGATGGAGTGGGAGATAGTTTATAGAGCATAAATAGACAGAGATATGTGTTCTTGTTGTCACCTAGTTTTCTCTTCCTCTAGGTGTGCAGTTCTAGAGGGATCTTTCTTCTATATCTAGAGGACAGACAAGGGGACATTTATGCCTTGATCTCGATTAACTTTAGTGTCATATATAGATTGCAATCATACCCACCCATATGTAGAGAAGGGGTGCTATCTAGAATTTTGAACTATAGAGTGCCCCTGAGGAGCAACTCGATGGGCAACACACTAATGATGGTGCTTAATGTATTATAATAACCAATTCACAATGAAATATTTGTAAGCGTAAATTAATTTTAAATTGCAATTCCAAATGTATACAAATTGGCAAATTCCATAAGAGAGATATATACTCGAAGATCAATCTTTTTATTGAAAACAAGCTGTTTTATAGCTATGTAATGGAGAATATAAAAAATTACTAAAAGTAGAATATGAAGAGTTCCAAAGGGGAACTAAAAGGTCATCCTACATGGAGACAATTCGTATCCACCTTAGGGATGGATCTGACAAGGCAGAAGTAGAAAAAATCTGAAATCTATCGTATTATTATTATTTTATTTAGTGCTACTTATCAGGTCATATCTCCTAGCTCATTAACTCGTTTTACAAAACGCAGGATCTGTTGGAAAGATGACGAAACAATCTTGAAAAACATCGTTATGACTATAGCACTTTGGCTATTGTTGTACAGTTCGAAGCGCATAAATGCTTCGAAGACCCTCAAAAATGAAAAATACTTAAATCTGCTGAAAATTGTTAAAAATAGGTTTTCAAGACTTTCCAAAAATAGATTTTCAGAAACCCTGTTTTGGATCACCCACCCGCCTCCCATATAAAATACCTCCCTCTCTATTTGCGGGCATATATACCATATATGCGTTGAATTACCCAAATTGTTTGTTGGCGCGGTAGTGAATTGGCACGACCATATATACCATATATGTGTTGAATTACCCAAATTGTTTATCGGTGCGCTAGTGAATTGGCATTGAAGTTAGTCAATAAGTTCCATGCGATATATTAGATCTATTCGGAGGGAGGCCTAACTTACTAAACAAATGCAATGGGATAGCTAGAATGAATGAGATATGCTTTGAATAACCCTAATTGTTTGTTGGTGCGCTTGTGAATTGGCATTGAAGTCTGTCAATAAGATCCATGTCATATGTTGGATCTACCAGGAGGGAGGCATAACTTACTAAACAATGGCAGTGGGTTAGCTATTCAACACATCAGAATCATGAAATCAAGTTGGGTCAGAGGGAGTGATCTCATTTCATTTCTAGAGAGAGGTGAGGCTTCTTTGGTCGTTCATTCGGATACCCACTGCCACTGGGCATATCTATATATAGGACACGAGTATTCAAGTGAGTGTAATGACTATATATATATATATATATATATATATATATATATATATATATATATATATATATATATATATATATATATATATATATATGGGCAGTCGATTACATAAACAATGGCAGTGGGTTTGCTATTCAACACATCAGAATCATGAAATCAAGTTGGGTCAGAGGGACTGATCTCATTTCATTTCTAGAGAGAGGTGAGGCTTCTTTGGTCGTTCATTCGGATACCCACTGCCATTGGGCATATCTATATATAGGACGCGAGTATTCAAGTGAGTGTAATGACCCTATATATATATGGGCAGTCGATTACATATTGGGACTTTACAGAAAATATCTATCAGCCATCCATTCATCCTTGTATTCATCTATTTTATGAGTGATACAACAAGTCATTAGATGGGCATAGCATAGAAAAGAATTTTTATATATAGCCCCCCTAGTTGTCTATTCTTAGGAGGGAGGGGGGCATATCCTCGGGTCCTCCCCTTATCCTCCTCCCCCTGCCCCTGTAAATACATCTCTCATCTGATGTATTTGGGGAGGTCCGCTAGTGACTATGGATTAAATAGTTAGGTTGTCAAGCATTTATAATGGTAATATAGGGTGTCATTGACACAATGTGATAGGGAGGTGTCCCCTGAGTAGAGATAGGTTGATAGCCACATCTATGGGAGAGTGGGTAAACCCCGGGGAGGTCCTATCTGCATCCCATATCTATCTATATAGGGTAGGGAGGCCTCCCCCAGCTCTTGACTAAGATGATCCCTTGATTCAGAGGGCTTGATGAGGGATGGGGTCAGCCATACCAACCATGTACGAGTTCACAGATACAAGGAGAGGGGGACCCATCCATCAGAGTATATAGCCATATATAAGCTAGAGAGGAGGCCCCTATCCATATATGTTATAGGTTGGTAGATAAGTTTAGATAGTAAGGGGGCTCTCTATGCTCCGGTTGGTTTCTATACAATCGATCTCGATCCATAAGCATCATTTAATCCAAATATTGATCCGATGAGATGGATAGTGTATACACCTAAAATTTTACGCTTTCTTTCTATTGTTCATGATTCCTGTTACTAACGATTCTCTTTATGGGTAGGTTAGAGGTCTCTAATGCATCTATCTCTAGAACTGTTACTAATGGTTCCTTAAGGGGCTCGTTCCTTGAGGACAGGGGGTATGGTTATTCACGAACCATTGGGTTAGGGATCATACATGGAGAGAGTAGCTTTTAGTCCCATTTATGTCTTTCTTTTGCTCATATTCCTCTTATTTTGCCTCTTATCTTCTTGTTTTCCTCCCCATTTTTTTGTTTTGCATCATCATTGCTTCTCATGTATCCTTGCACATCTCCCTTTTCTTTTTCCTCTTTTGTCGACGCCACTGCCTACGGGTGATTCTGTCAGTGAAAATTTGAATTCCCTGCCAACGCCTTCGCCCATGGGTGATGGCGTCAGTATAAGTACCCCAACTCTCATTTGCACATTAGGACATCACATAATTGCAAAAAGGAACTCGCCATTGGCTTTGATTTTTTGCGCCAACTCGCACCTGTTCGCTTAGCTTCTGGATTTTTTGCATCTTTACTCTTGGCTTGGAGATTCTTCTTGCTTGGATTGGTTTTCTTGCACTTTTGGGTCAACTATAGTGAGCTAGGATTGGATTGTTTCCCCTTCTCCACTTGAAAGTTGTTCTCTCTTGGTGTATGGTCCTTTGGGAAATAAATGCATCAGCGACCGAACCCCAACTGGTAATTGATCTAACTCACTTTTTCATTTTGTATAGAGTAGTTCCTACATTCGATACATGCTTTATGTTATCTTAGTAGTTTATGCACATGCTAGGTTAGCGTATTGCATTTCAGTTCCCTATTTCATGTTACATGCTTTCCTTAGGTTAGCATAATCTTTGCATGCTTCTTTTATCTTTCATTTCCCCTTATAGTGTCGATACCTCCATACGGTTACCTTCCTCTTCTTCAACCTAAGGCCTTGGAAACCTTAGTTTGTTCTAGTGTAAGGGTTGCTTCCCTTGGGGTATGCAATCATAGGGGTCTCTATACCGCTGTTTAATTCTATCTATTTGTGTTTTGGTATTGGTGTGTCCCTCACTTGTTGCCTCGAATACTGTGGTTAAACGGATGATAAGAGTGCACGGTGCCTAGACACATTTTCTGCCCACCATACATTCTTGGTGAACCCGACATGAATCTTATTTTGTGCCTTTTGATCAAGCACAACTCATTAAGAGCATCCATCACTCCAAATTCCTACTCATTCTTCTGATTGAGTCATCTTCACAATTACCTTTTCTATCTCATTGGTCTTCACATCGGCTTCATACACCCTTTGTGAACCCGATGTGAATCTTATTTCATCCCTTCTGATCGAGCACAACTCGTTTAAAAGCACCCATTTTAGTTTTTTCTTGTTTCAGTCTTTAAAAATTCTAAAAAACCCTTAAAATCTATCTTTCAAGACACCATCGGCCCAAATCTGCCTAGCCGATAGCCCCTTCGTCCGGGGCCGATTGTGTCTATCTTAGTTCATTTTCATTCATGATGTCATCGGCCCCTGTGTAAAATTTGTGCAGGGCCGATTGTGTCAGAATCACAGTTTTCTTGGACTTTGTTTTCAACTTCCAACCATTACATCAATGTCTCCTCTCAGGCTCTTTCTGGCTCAGTTGAATCCCCTGAACTTTTTCATGGGTTATTCATTCATGCTTGCACTAGCTCTTCACATCTCCTAGATGTTATAGTTCTCATCCTACAAGTGCTAATCTCCCTAGCTCTCCTAATTCTTCCTATGAAGCTCAGCTATCCTCACCTTGTCCTTCTGACCACTCAGGATAAGGTCACCCAGTTGAGTGTAATGTGGTTGAAACTGAGCATATAAACCCAAGACACATCTTCAAAAATATAAATGACAATAAAAATCTTACAACCAATCAAGACAAAGGTTTCCAAAGGATACCTTTCAGTGTCATGAAAATGATGTCACCTCATCCTAATGAAAAATCACTCAGACATGATCAGGATTCTCCCTGCAGAACTGATAAGAATGAGTCCCCTAAAGCTCCCACTACTGAGCATAATAGTTGCAAACAAACCACCCACCTCTAAAGGTCACTCTTCTTCTATAAACTTTAATGTAGTGATAATCAAACTTCTAGAACCAGATGGCCTTATCCAAGGCTATATACATAATCATATGTTACAGTTAATATCTCGAAATATGGTGCCTAACACGCCTTTTCATACACCTCCCCCACTGGTAGGTGTGCATGGGAATCATATTCCTCCACCAATCTGGAGTGAAATATCACAAAAGGTACAAAATGAAAAATATTAGTCCTTAGAAAGATCTCATTCCAACTGTCAAAGTCAGCATCATACAAGCCCCATGAAAAATATCGTGGGCACCATAAAGCCTTCATCTATCAACTATTGCCTTAGCTCAAATAAGGTCTTCCAGATTGTGAAACCAATACCATTGACATGTGATGTACAACCTAAGAACACCTCAATACCTTTCTATATCTCAGTCACAGGCTTCCCAAGACAAAAATCCTCCTTTTCTAGACACCTTCGGTCCCAGTGAAAAATCTGCCATAGGGTCGATTGTGTCTAAAACTATTTTCCTACCCATAAACACCTTCAGCCCATTGTGAAAAATCTGTTATAGAGTCAATGGTGTCTGAAACTGTTTTCTTACCCACAGATACCTTCGGACCACCATGAAAAATCTGCTACAGGGCTAGTGGTGTTTGAAATTGTTCATGCCTACCCACAGACACCTTTATCCGTTATGAAAACAAAAATTACAGGGCCGATGGTGTAGACATTGAGCAACAAACTATTTCTGAAGTCTCTCTAGATAAGGTTCCGCACTTGCTTCCTCTGACACTAATGCAATTGGAGGAATCCCATGACTTTATAAGAAGGGGCGATTGATACTAGTCCAGAATCATGACCAATAGCGGTCCTCTTGAAGCACCTACCCAACTACCTATCCAAGTTCCTCCCATCAAACTCATGCGCCAATGATGTCGCCTCACTAGTGCGAGCGTCTCGTAATAGCCCTATTATTTATCAACATTCTCTTTCCTCCCTCTTTGGGTCAGACCCCCACATTGCATTGTTCAAAGGAAAGCATCCACCGTCAGTACGAGATCTTTTTTGTGCATATCGATCTTGCCACGGATGGTCAACCTTGCACATATATCGACTTATTAGACTTCACCAAAACTCTCAGCTATTCCCCTACACGAACAATCGACTTTTGTTATACTTGTGCCCAATGTCATATTTTGAATCAAGTTGACGATATTATCACTGATATGTTAGGAAATAAGGGATAAAATATGCGGAACAATCCCTCACAGAATCGCAACAATCGAAACTAATATGCATAAAATATTACAGATCTCAAATAAAAGTGCAGAATAAAAATAACACAACACAAAGAGGCAATATTTAACGTGGTTCACCCAATTTGGGCTACGTCCACCAAGAATCACTTGCTCAGATTTTATTACAAGCCACCGCTCTCTCAATACAATACCCAGATCTGTTTTGAAGCTCAACAAACTCTACAGAATCCACACCCGAATTCAGACACATCTACAATGTTACATAATACCTACCATATGCACAAAACCACATAAGTAGACAACTGCTTTATCAGTTTTACAAAACCATGGGTATCAAAACTATGGGCCAAAATCGACCCATAAACCTATGGGTCAAAATTCCGCCCATATGAGAAAAACACGTTTCTCTAGTATATCGAGGCACGTTTTTTCGAGGCCAATTTTTTTTCTCAGGGGCTGTGCTCCCGAACCCCTAGTAAGACAACTGTGGAAAGTGTACAATACTCTTAGTGTATAGTCTTCAACACTTTCACACATGAAAACAAGCTCCACAACCTAACAATCTCCCACTTGGAGACTATAGTTTTCTTCTGAGCAAGCTTCTCAACCCTTCACTAGTTTCCGTGAAAGACCAACCAAAGCTGAACACAACTTCAGTTTTTCCCTTGTGACCACCTTGGTCATCATGTCTGCAAAGATTATGACTGGTATGAATCTTCTCCAGCTTCAACTTCTCTTCCTCCAAAGTTGTCCTGATGAAATGGTACCTTAACTGTATATGTTTCGTCCTAGAGTGGAAAGCAGAGTTCTTAGCTAGGTTTATAACACTCTGACTATCACTATGTAACTTTCCTTCTCCTTATGCATGCCCCAACTCCTCAAGCAATTGTTGTAGCCAAATCATTTCTTTGCTTGCCTCTGTGGCAGCAACATACTCAGCCTTTGTGGTTGTCAAAGCCACCAACTTCTGTAGTCGTGAAATCTAGCTCACTGCTGTCCCACCTACAGTGTAAACATAACCTGTTGTGCTCCTCCTGCTGTCTACATCTCCAGCCATATCTGAATCTACATAACCACACAAAGTGATGTCTGATCCACTATAGTACAAAACTGTCCCCATGGTCCCTCTCAAATACCAAAGGATCCACTTTACTGCCTGTCAATGATCTCTACCTGGATCACTCATAAATCTACTCACCACTCCCACTGCATGGGCAGTATCAGGCAAGGTGCACACCATGGCATACATCAAATTGTCAACCTCTGATGAGTAAGGTACCTTGGATATTTGGTTTCTCTCCTTCTCTGTCTTGGGACACTGCTCCTTTGATAACTTGAAATGGCCTGCCAAAGGAGTCCCAACCGGTTTAGCATCCTACATATTAAACCTCTCCAAGACTTTCTTAATGTACTCTTCTTGAGATAAAGTCAGCTTCCGTTCCTTCCTATCCCGAGATATCCTCATACCAAGGATTTGTTTGGCTGCCCCCAAATCCTTCATAGTAAAGGATTCACTTAGCTGCTTCTTGAGTACTTTTATTTCCTGCATATTTTTACCTGCAACCAACATGTCATCCAAATACAGACACAGGATAATATAACTGTCATCCTCAAATTTCTTTGTATACACGCAATGGTCAGAATGACATCTAATATAACCTTGCTCCATCACGAAACTATCAAATTTATTATACCATTGACGTGGAGCTTGTTTCAAACCATACAAGCTCTTCTTCATTTTGCACACCATCTCCTCTTTACCTTTGACCTCATAGCCCTCTGGTTGCTACATATAGATAGATCCTTCTCCAAATCACCATGGAGAAATGCAGTCTTTACATCAAGCTGCTCTAAGTGCAAGTCTTCTGCTACAACTATTCCAAGAATAGTTCTAATAGAAGTCACTTTTACTACTGGAGAAAAAATCTCATCAAAATCTATACCTTTTTTCTGTGCAAACCCCTTGACCACCAATCGGGCCTTGTATTTTTTCTTGCCTCCTTCCTCTTTGACTGTGAACACCCACTTGTTCTGTAATGCTCTTAATGCTCTTTTGCCTTCGAGTAGCCTTCACCAAATCTCATGTTTGGTTCTCCATGAGAGCCTGATGTTCCTCATCCATGGCTTGCTCCCACTTGTTCTTGACATCTACCTACATTGCTTCATCAAAGCTCTCTGGGTCTCCACTGTCAGTGAGTAATAAATAATAAAGAAAAGGAGAAAAACATTAAGGTTCTTTTCTTATACCCTAGAAGACCTCGTCAATAGAGGAGTTTGGGGTTCCTGTTGAGGAGGTTTCTGAACTGATTCATGTGTCACTCTCCCATCCGAAAGATCCTCTACCATTGCATTTTCTTTCTTGGATTCTTACCTGTTTTCTTGCAACTGTTGCTTATACATGACTTTCTCATTATAAATGATTTTTTTAGTCCTTAATACTCTAACATTTATATCCAAAATCATCACCACCATAACCAATGAAAGTACATTTTTCTGATTTAGCCTCTAGTTTGGTTGTATCATCCTTGTCTATATGGACAAACAACTTCACATCCAAAGACTCTAAGAAATGAATAATTAACTTTCTTACCATACCAAGCCTCCATCCAAGGCACTTAAGGGTCCTCTGTTTATCAAGTACACAAATGTGGTCGCCGCTTCTACCCAAAAAGAAAGAAACAGTCCTGCATCAACCTCATGCTCCTAGCACGTTCTATTATTGTTCTGTTCATCCTTTTTGACACCCCATTCTTTTGCAGAGTCCCTAGAACCGTCTTTTGCCTACGGATTCCATTCTTAGAACAATAATCATCAAATTCATTGCTGCAATACTCCCCTCCATTATTTGACCTGAGACATTTTAGCTTAAGACCCGTTTTATTCTCAACCAAGGTTGTCCATTTAACAAAAGAGTCAAATACATCAGATTTGTTTCTAATACAATAAACCCTAACTTTTCTTGTTGCATTATCAATAAAAGTGACATAATAGCTTGAACCCCCAAGAGATGATACCTGTGCCAACACTCCACACATCAGAATGCACCAACTCTTGACTTATTCTCTTTCTTTGTAGGTCCAACCTTGAGAAACCTTACTCACTTTTGTTTCCCATATATGCGGTCCTCACAGAACTTTAAACATGTTTTTGTATATTCGGGTAAATCCTTCTTTTATGATTTCCATGCCCTTATGACTCATATGACCGAGCCTATAGTGCCACAATATTGTATCTATTTTTGAAGCTTCAAAATTACAAACATTAGTGCTATTAGTGGTTAAATACAGGGTTCCAACCTTCTTACCTCTTGTCACCACAAGAGCACCCTTGGTAACCTTCCAAGAGTCTGTCCTATAAATATCACAGTACAACCATCACTTCCCAACTGGTATACTGATATCAAATTTCTTTTTAAAGTAGGCACATGTCTGACATCCTTCAATAACTATGTATTCTCATTCTGCATCTTAACCAGAACAAAACCTTTTCCAACTATACTACAAGACTCATCATCACCAAGAAAAACATTCCTAAAATCTCCTTGAACATAATCAACAAAATAATGCCTATGTGGAGTAGCATGGAAAGAAGCCCTCGAATCTAAAACCTAAGATTCAACAATATTGTGCAAAGAAAGAATCAAAGCATCCTGACATACATTACTCGTTGCCATATTTGCCTCCTTGTTTTCTTCCTGTCATTTCTTCTTGTCCCGAAGCTCCCAACAGTCCTTTGTATGCCTAGACTTTCCACAGTGTCAGCATACTATCTTGCTTTTGGATTTTGACCTTGCCCGATCTTTCGATTTTTCATGGCTTATCTCTATTCTTCTGTCTCTCTCTAGTTTCCACTGTCAAAGCATTCCCTGAAGTAGAAGATTTCCCAGAGCTTTTTCTTTGCATTTCCTCCCTTAGAATCACCCTTACAACATCCTCAAACTTCAACTTTGAGTTAGCTTGAACCGAGTTGCTTACTGCAATTACTAGGCTATTCCAACTCTCAGGTAAAGAGCACAAAATTAATAAGGCCTTAACTTCTTCATCAAATTCTATTGTAACCGAAGCTAGCATATTTACAACCGTATTAAAATCATTTAAATGATCTACTACCAAAGCATTCTTAGACATCTTCATATTAAACAACTTTTTCATTAAAAATATCTTATTAGAGGTAGAGGGTTTTTCATACAACTTTCCTAATGCATCCATTAGTTCTTTTGTAGTCTTTTCCTTTGAAACATTAAATAATACTGAAGATGCAAGACATAGCCGGATTGTCCCAAGTGCCTTTTTATCTAGTAAATCCCATTCTGCATTCGTCATGCTCGAGGGTTTGTTCACCTTCTCTGACAATGGAATATAAAGATCCTTCTGATAAAGGTAATCTTCCATTTGCATCTTCCAAAGACTGAAATTCTACCTGTTGTATTTATCAACCCTTGATCTTCCATCATTTGCCATAGCTCCCACTGAAGCTAAAACTTTCCCTGTGATTCAACACTTTAGTAAATGAAACTAGGCTCTGATCCAAGTGTCTTTCTATCCAGCAAACCCCATTCCGTATCCGTCATGCTCGAGGGTTTGGTTCATCTTCTCAGACAACAGAATATAAAGATCCTTCTGATAAAGGTAATTTTCCATCCGCATCTTCTAAAGAATGAAATTCTTCCCGTTGAATTTATCAACCCTTGATCTTCCATCATCTGCCATAGCTCCCACTCAATCTAAAACTTTCCCTGCGATTCAACACTTTAGCAAACCAAACATTGCTGTTTCTTCTTCCAGGCTCTGATAACAATTGTTAGGGAACAAGGGATAAAATATGAATAGGAACAATCCCTCACAGAATTACAACAGTAGAAACTAATATGCAGAAAATATTACAGATCTCAAATAAAAGTGCAGAATAAAAATAACACAACACAAAGAGACATTTTTAACGTGGTCCGCCCAATTTGGGCTTACGTCCATCAAGAATCACTTAGTCAGATTGTTCCCTTATTTATTACAACCCACTGCTCTCTCAATACAATACCCAGATCTGTTTGGAGTAATGCTCAACAAACTCTACAGAATTCAGACCCGAATTCAGACACATCTGTAATGTTACATAATACCTACCATATGCACAAAACCACATAAGTAGACAACTGCTTTAGTAGTTTACAAAACTATGGGGGGTATCAAAACCATGGGCCAAAACCGTCCCATATACCTATGGGTCAAAATCCCGCCCATATGAGAAAAACACGTTTCCGGGTATATTGGACACATTTTTTCGAGGCCAATTTTTTCAGACACATTTGTAATGTTACAGAATACCTACCATATGCACAAAACCATATTCTCGGGGGCTGCACTTATGAACCTCGGCGAGACAACTATGGACAACGTACAATACTCTTAGTGTATAGTTTTCAACACTTTCACACATGAAAACAGGCTCCAAAACCTAACATGATACTCTACGATCATTCATCTCTCTTTCGCCTTGACATCTACTGTTGGAATGTCATGGTCTTGTGCATCCTTGCTTAGTTTCTTGACCTCGCTTGGATTTATTCGTCAATCATCTCTAACAATATTATCAACTCTCTTGCCTTGGCCTTTCCTCTGAAATCACCGCGGTCTTGTTGCATCCTCGTCTAGGCTCATAATCTTGCTTGCATTTATTTTATTCTCTGTAGCTTCTACCATACATTTTTTTTTTGCGTTTTTCAGCGTTGCTACCCGCCGCTTGGCTTTTACCTCAATGACACTTTTTGACATCTTAATTCCAAATTCTTGACATCCATCCCTTAGGCCACTAGTTAGGTGATTTATGTCTTATTTTATCGATTCTCTAGGGTTTTAGCAGCATGGATTATGCTCGTACGTAGCAGGACCACCGACACTATGAGGTATGCATTGGTGGGTATATTTCATTTTAGTTGGTCCTTTTTTTATTTTTACATGTACTTTTAGTTTTGGTGTTATATATCTTTCTTTCCATTGACTGGCCCATGTTTCGCTATTGCGACATGCGGTAATCAATGGCTGGGGCATATGTATACACCTAAAATTTTATGCTTTCTATTTTCATACCTTTTACTAAGAATTCTCTTTTCAGGTTAGAGGTTGCTAATGCATCTATCTCTAGAACGAGTGCCTTAAGGGCATCGTTCTGAGATAGGGGTATGATTATTCACTTAACCATTGGATTAGGGATCATATACATGGAGAGAGAGTAGCTTTCAAGCCAATTTATGTCTTTCTTTTTCTCATATTCTTCTTATTTTGCCTCTTGTCTTCTTGTTTTCCTGTCCATTTCTTTCATTTTGCATCATCCTTGCTTCTTATGTATCCTTGCACATCTCCCTTTGTTTTTTCCTCCCTTACCGATGCCATCGCCCGCGAGTGATTGTGTCAGTACAAATTCAAATTCCATGCCGACGCCTTTGCCCATAGCAATGGCATCGGTATAAGTATCCCAACTCTCATTTGCACATTAGGACATCACATAATTGCACAAAGGAACTTGCCATTAGCTTTGCTCTTCTACATCAACTTGCATTTTCTCGCTTAGCTTCCAGATTTCTTGCATTTTGACTCTTGGCTTGGAGCTTCTTCTTGCTTGGATTGGTTTTCTTGCACTTTTGGGTCAACTATAGTGAGCTATGACTTGATTGTTTCCCCTTCTCCACCTGAAAGTTGTTCTCTCTTGGTGTATGGTCCTTTGGGAGATAGATGCATCAACGACTGCCCCCAACAGGCATGTGCTCTAACTCACTTTATCATTTTGTACAAAGTAGTTCCTACATTCGATACATGCTTTATGTTAGCTTAGTATTTTATGGACATGCTCAGTTAGCGTATTGCATTTCAGCTCTCTATTTCATGTTACATGATTTCCTTAGGTTAGCATAATCTTTGCATGCTTGTTTTATCTTTCATTTCTCCTCGTAGTGTCGATACCTCCATATTGTTCCTTCCTCTTCTTCAACATAAGGCCTTGGAAACCTGAGTTTTTCCTAGTGTAAGGGTTATTTCCCTTGGGGTATGCAATCATAGTGGTCTATGTACCCCTTTAATTCTTTCCATTTTTGTGTCGATCTTGGTGTCTCTCACTCGTTGCCTCGAATACCCTGGTTTAACAGATGATAAGAGTGCATGGTGCCTAGACACATATTTTCCCGCCATACAGATATATCTTAAAGCTAAGCTCCCTATCTAAAGAAATCGAGTAGAGGTGGGCGTTTGATCTCTATTCTCTTGCCAAGATGTACACAATATAGATATTTCACCTATACCTATATCGCCATATATGGATAGGGGGTATAGGTAGGTAGATTATCATAAATATAGAAATAGTGATGGTGGGGCGTCGATCTCCTCTCCTACTCATAGAGAGGAGATAGTCTAGCCATAGGTGGGAGGGGGCAATTCCGTATCTCCCCTATATTATATGGTATGGAGGGCGAGGGATGACCTTTCGTATATAATCCATTTGATCATGCATATGATGTATATAATTCATCACACAATGGATCTGTGCTGCAATCAACCAATCTCAGATATCTATATGGTAATGCACCCCTCTCCCCTTCCTCCTCTCCTTCTCTATCTACCTCTCCTTCTCTATACTTATATCTCATCTTATTTCTATGGGTCCCTATATATACAACTTACCCACTCGACTTGGGTCCCCTAGATATGGGATAAGGCACTTTATAGGAGAGGAGGGGGGTGCCTCAATTGATAGCCATTTCTATTGGCTCGATTGCCCCTATCTCTATGTGGGATTGAAACGGGGGTGGCTATATATTTGTGGGGGAGGAGAGATGTGACGCGAATCACCCATATATCTATATGGCCCCCCCTCTCTGAACATGTAGAGTTCTACCAATGAAGCAACAACGCCCTATCCATCTCTCTCACCAAAGTTACATGTATAGGGCTAGTTAGGAATTTCTCTATATTGAGCATAGGTCCATCCATCTCCATCTCTATTATATGATAAGGGTAAGTAATTGTTGATTCAAACCCCATCTATATATTTTATGTGGGGTTAGACCACTATTAACAAGACATACAAGTGTGACATTGACATTTGACATACAACTCTTATATATAAATATAGGGGCCCCTTCTCTTTGATAATACAAAATAAGGGCAAGTGGATCGTCTAATTTAGAGAATATAAGGGTGAGCTCTATAAGATAGGGGCATATATATCCATAACCATATCGCTGGTACATCCATATCGCAAGACGTCAAGTCTAGGGCAACCCCTATATGGATATCTGGGGCAACCGTTGGATGTAAGGATTTGAGGCAGCTCCCCCATTTCTTCTCTACTAGGAAAACCCTATCTATACTTGGTGGAACCCCTATCTCTGGTTGAACCATCTATTGCTTCTCCACATTCTTCCCCAAGGGGTGCCAATGAAACTAAACTAGCATTTTCCCTTGATACAGCAAATGAGGGTTTTATCCGAAAGGGAAATGGAATTTGAAAACTAAAATTCATGATGGGTCGACACCATTTAGAGATTTTTGTCCCTAATCTATAGGGTATATGGTGATTGTCACTCCCATCGTTGATTTGTAGCACAAGGAAAAATTTGTTATTGATTAAATGTTAGAGGGTGGGCGATGCAGCACCCCCCTCACCCTCATTCGTCAGGTGACTACAGATATATAAGATTGGGGCCCTCTATATATGTGGGATAAATATATCTAGGGAGTCTCCCCCGATCTCTCTATATATTTAATTTCCCAGTGTGACTTTAGATCTTGGAGGATCTAGAGATGGGATATATGGGGTCGAGGACCAACATATATGATGGGTAGGGCATGTCATGGGCCCAGTAAGCCATATCCCATTATCTATGTAGGGAAGGGATCTGAGAAGGCCATCCACATTCATTGATCCCCATACAGAAGTATAACTATGAATGGCTGATAAAGTGTGCCGCCTCGATGTGATCGTGACAAATTGGATTTACCACATCGATAGATTCCTTCTAGCCTAGCCCTTCATAGATTAACACCCTTGGCCCTCCATCACCATCAAGATATAGTGAATAGGGATCAAATAAACTATAGAGTATAGAAATTCAATCACCATGAGAATAGAGTTCCTCTTTATTATAGATAGCAGAGGGCATATCCATCTAATCATTCCATACATCATTAAACCAAACCCCCATATAGAATAGATATGGTAGTGTCCCGCTCCACAAAAATAGATGCCAATACATTGACTTCCTCAAGAATATAGAGATTGGATATGTGATAGATATGGGAACAAAGAAATATCGATACAAATATAGATATAAAGGGCCTAACATCAATCTTGTCACACCAACATAGTCTCAACCACTTCTCGAATTGGAATTAATATAGAGAGGGATACCCCGAATCGGCCCAAGCATTAATTAGACCTATCAAAGATAGTCCATATAGTTCACATTAGTTTTCGCCCACTAGATATAGATAGATATATAGGGAGACCATAGCTATCTATATAGGGTTGGGCGCCTCGAACATCATGGCCGGCCCCTTCCCCTATATATCAATTGTATCACATACACAAGATGCGAATCTAATCTATACAAAGTCGGGGAAGGGGAAGCATTCCCAACCTTGTCATATATTATATTATTTATAGGAACGGAGCCATATATTATTATCTACTGAGCCAAATTGGTAGGAGTATGCGATTTCCTCCTTCAAAGTGACAACGAACCCATATATAGATAGGGGGATTGAAAGAAGATAATTCCTTGATGGTGGAAATTTCCTTGATTGATATGAAATGAATGGTTCCCCCTATCTATAAATGACACCCCATAGATCTATAAGGCTACCATCGTCTATAAATATAAGCTCTCAATTGACTTTTGAATTAATTATTCATGTTCTAACAACCCATATCTATATTGGCTCTCTATATTGTTGATAAGGATTGGAACTAGACACTTACCATATCCATATCTTGGGGTAATCACCACACACAATACACTTTCCTACAATTATCTATATCTATATTAGTATATGAAAGGTAATCATTTGACTTGACATGTTGACCCAAACAAGTCAAATGATAGAGACGAGTGATAGATCAAGCGAGAACATAAAATGGTGAATGGCCCAATCTACTATCTCTCCATGGATAGGGTAGGGCTGGTGATAAGGCTCAATCCCTCTCCCCTCCACTATAGAGATTTGGAATATGGGGTCTAAGATCTAGTCTCTCAAGACATCGATAACAATAACATCAAATATCCCAACACCCTCCTCCCTTATATAGATATGGATATGGATTCTCAATCCGTAGATAGGGTATTTGGATGGCGAGTTGAACCAACCTACACCTACACCTACTAATGAGGCTAGACTATGGATCTGACGATAACGATAACATCGAATGCCTCATGGATATGGGCTCGGGTGATAACATTGAATGGTCCAATCCCAATCTACTAATGCGATGAGATGAGACAAAGGGTTGAAGATAAAGCTCCGCCACCTCCCCTCCTCTATAGAGATATGGGATCTAGTCCCACTCCACACAAATAAATATCAAGTGAATCAAGAAAATAGAAATCATTCTAATATTACTCCATACAAAAAATGGAATAGAGTGATATAATCTATTTTATATGCCTTATTCCCATAGAAATAGAAGGGCAAATTGGAGATATATAGAAAGAGGTCCTGTCGACACTAAAATTTTCCTCCGTAATTTCTATTTCATTAATGTATGTATTAGGAATAGGATGTTGTTAAGTATAATTAGTAGTAGCGTCCGATAGAAGATAACGGCGCTGCCAGTACGACGCCGCCAATAATGTATAGTATGGTAATAGTCAAAAGTACAATAGGAATGTTGTGGTAAAAAGTAAATAGTTGTCGTAAGTGGTCCAGTAATGTTAAAATGTCAAAGTTGGGGTAAGTAGAGAAGTAGGGTTTACATGATTAGGAATTAGAAATATTATATTGGTAATAAGGACAAGGAGTGAGGTCATAAATATTTTGTATATTTTATTTGTAAAAAGTCTAAAAATGTGGAACCCATGTGAAATGATAAGGTTTATCTTATCTTAAAAGATAAACTTACATGTACAGATAAGAGTTAAGGTATGGAATATGATTCGTCATAGTGGATTTCTTATCCTATCATAGAGATAAGATGGATAAGCCTTGAAGTTCTATAAATAAAGAGGCCACCCCCCCTCATTTAGCATAGAAGGAAGTAGTGAGAAATATTGTATGAGTAAGTGTATAAAGGAAGCCATCAGTTTAAAGGTGTGTTGAAGAAGCCATTAAGAGGTGTAATTGTGAAGTTTCTCCCATAGTATTGGTAGAAGGCAAGTGAAGTCAATAACACTTGAAGTACCTCATGGGTGAGATTGTAACAATTTCATGCTAATATTATAATTTACTCTGATATTTCAGATTTATCATCATTCCTTTTTATCATAGTCTATGGTATTCTTGTGTTATGTTTGTTGTTGTGTTTCCAGATTACATCCACCAAACTAAAGGCTGTGCATTAGTAAATAATCATAGCACGAGGAGTTCCCGGTGAAGAATTATCATAGTGCCGGATTGGTGATGACATTTTGGTTCCGTTGCCGGGACCATTCCTCGTTGGTGGATTTTCTGGAGAGATATTCCCACTTAGTCAAAAATCAATTGGAGGGTAACCTTATTTTTACTGTGCATAGTAGTTACCATGGTAAAGTCATTTTTGCCGTGAATAGTAGTTATCATGGTAAAGTTATTTTTGATGTGAATAGTATTTACCGCAGTAAGGTCACTTTTTACCGTGAATAGTATTTACCGCAGTAACTTCACTTTTTACTGTGAATAGTGTTTACCACAGTAAAGTCAGTTTTTACCGCAGTAAGTCAAGTTTTACCATAGTTACCGTGGTCATTTCTATTTTACTGTAGAAAGGTGTAAAGTCACTTTCTATTACAGTGATTCCAATTATTTGTACACATAAGTCTTGTTGATTGTACTTGTGGGTTGGTATTTTACGGTGGTTACTTTTGAAAATGGGGAAGATTCCTATTGTCAAAATTTCCCCCCCTGGGTAATTTTGATAACATGCATCAGAATATTCAAGTCCCAGGCAAATTAATTGATTCAGAGCAAACATCATGTTTCTGAGGTTCTCTCAGATATTTTTCTAACTCCCCAGGCCGAAGAAGGAAGGAGCAAGCTCTGGGAAAATGTGAAAAAAGTTGCAGAAAGGCAAATAGGTTGATCCAGGAAAAAGAGGAAGAAAAATTGGCTAAGTGTTGCTCGGGACGTTTGGGACAAAAAGACCCGAACCGGCCGAATCGACCGAAATGAGCACAGGCAGTCAAAAAGCGATTGGGACATCTGGGCCGCGAAGGCGCGAACCGGGCGAAAAAGGTCAAGGCAGTCCAAAACAAACTGGGACAAGCGGGCCAAAAAGGTGCGAACCGGCCGAACCGGGCGAAATCAGCACAAGGAGCAAAAACAAAAATGAGACAAAAAGACGCGAAGGACGCGGATCGCCGAAGGGGCCGAAGACCAATCAAATCATGCCACGTGTTCTCACAGAGAAAAATCAAATAAGTCAAAGGGGCGAGTTTTCGAGCACCGAGCCGAACCATTAGGATCTTGCCACGTGTCCCATTTAAGGGTCCATGAGGAAATTTCAAAGGAAAGCCCACCGAAAAGGCAGAGGAGAGAGAATTATTCAACCAATCATAGCCCGCCACGTGTCATCTAGGCGGCAGAGCGCGGGAAGGAATTCAAAAAGCCGTTTTCACCTATTCTGTGCCCTAAATCTTCAGATTGCCATAACTTTTGATCTAGAGCTCGGATTTGCGTGTTCTTTGTATCAATGGAAAGCTGGTAAAATTCTCTACACATTTCCAAGGTCAATCTTGCATTTTGGTTCAGTTTGGAGGATGAAAATCAAGAAAACGCTTCTGACGCAAAATAACAAATAGAAATGATGCGTCAACGAACAATTTTAATGCAGCAGACAGCTCGCCACTTCTGCTAGGCAGCCCGCCGTTTCGCCAGGATCTGCCGCTTCTACCATGATGAGATGAGTTAAATGCATTCTGGAGGTGGTTGGGGCAGATTTCGAATTCCTCTCTCTTTTCTCTAACATTCTTCCTATAAATTGTAAGGAGGGGCTTCTTTCTAACGGTTGGACATTTCTTGTTTTGCAACCCCCTCCCTTCTCTCCTGCTTGCAAGAGAATTCGTGGAGTTTTCAAGCCTCCCACATGGACTGTAATGTCACCATTGTACCTCTTGGCCATCTGCAATGTATTTGAATCGATCCTTTGAGCAATATATATGTCTGTGATTAAAATTTAAATCCTCTCATGTATTCATTGTTGTCATTCTGATCTCTCATTGCATTTCGGTTACCTGTGCATGGTGTGGTATTGCATCTATATGGTCTGTGTTTATTGTTGCAAAGCTTATGTTCTTCATTCCTCGGTGCATCACCTCCTTAGCTTAGGTTTATTTATATGCATTTCTCTCTCCCTGTCTCCTTAGTAGTTAGGTTAGATTTTTGGGTGAACCTCTGCATTTTATTGGTGCATCTGAACAGAGGAATAGGAACCAGCCTTTCTCTGGAGAGTCCTTTCTCATTTCCAAGTCCCACACTTGGAGAAAGGATTCAATGTTATGACAATCACACTGGATGCCTAAGTGATCAACCTAGAAGCCTGATGTGCCTCCAGGGGGTGCTGTGATTTTGCATCTAACGAGTAACTTGTGGCAGGAATACGAGTCAGTAAGACTATATGAGGAAGTCCAGCTTCATATTTTGGAGGTTGCAAGTGAGCTCAAATAGATGATTTCAGCTCAATGGAAACACAATGAGCTCAAACAAATCAAAATACATCAAGCGGATCAGCTTAGTACCCATGGCTTATTCTTGAAGTACATGGCATAACCCATTTGCGAAGATCCATTGGGAGGGCTGAGTCCTTAAATCCACCCCTTAGCAAGTCAGTTGGAAACTCCATGAGATTGTTACCTAGGGGAATCGTCAGGTGAGTTCCGTCATGGAATTCAAATCAACAACAGGAGAAAATCAAGTTACACCGAGCCAATAAGTTATGGAGATCCTCCGAGATGTAGCTTGGCATACTCATACCGAACACGAGAAGGTGCTAAAGTCAGTTTGGCCATGGAGCTTTCCAAGAGCAAGAGTATGCAGACCATGGTAATCCCATCAGAGCTAGAGAAATTGCTGGTCTGAATTGGAAGCCAACATGCCAAAAAATGGAGTGTAAACATGGTGCAGTCTAGGGCTCAGGCACAGATGAGTCCATTTGGAATCGGTTGTGGAGCACCTCAGTCCATGGGCGAGGCCTTTTCCATGGAATGAAAGCCCTCATGAGAAGATTGATTTACATGATTGCAACGACAGCCTGTTGCTTGGGAACCCAATCTGAAGATATCAGAGGTGTATGAGAGGAGTTTTTCAACAACCTAAGGAAAAAATTGGAGTTAATCTCATGATCTCATACCTTTTCTTTTCCTCTAGGCCAATCTATATCATTTCAGTGAATGTCACGTATAAAAACCACCATCTGTTATTCTCAAATGTTGCATCTCATGTCTCCACCTCTCAATTCTGATGACATGGTGGAGTGTAGGGGATGTAGTAAGACCCAGTCACCTTCCAAAACAGTGATTCCCTCCACAAGAGCTAACATGAAATACCCCCTCCTCCATGGAATACAGGTAAGTTTCATGTACGATGGTGCAACACCACAAAAGTATGTAAAATGGATCGATGATGCTAAGGAATGGCTCATTTCAGTGCATTCTCAATTCGATGTGGGAAAGCCGAAATTGTAAAAATCAGTCATCAAGAACAACAAGTAGGCTTGTGCCCAGAAAAGTCACGGACAGACAAGCTTGATAGAGTTGGTCATCTTGAAAATTAGGTTGGGCTCGTGAAGGGAAACTCACTTGATGGGATCAGGAGCCTATCTAGGAGTAGGCTAAGATGGAATTGATGCCTTGAGTAAGTGACTGATTTCGAACTCGGACAAGAAGATCTAGCAGTCCCATACGTAGTCCTCGAGGTGGGATCAAATGAGAAGAATTTGACTAAGCCAAACTTCATGTTAGAAAATGGTGAGCTCATTGGATGAGAAAGATTCTCTTCAGATTTTTGAGTCTACACGGAGAAGCTGCTCCAGAGATCCAAAAGACAGAGGAGCATATTCAAGGGACTGTGGAGCTGAGCCAAGTGTAAAACCAAGGGCTTTGATCACTTGGCAGGCTACAGGTTGAAACCTTCAGAGCTTCGTAGAAGGGTGTTGAGCTCTATCAAGTTCTAGTACTAAAGTGGAGCTTGATAGATCATAGGTCGATGGTGGAGAGTGCTTCAGGCTCAAACCAAGCTGAGTTGATTTGCAGATCAATGAGTTTTTCACCAAAGGAGAGATCTTGTAACACGAGCATAAGTTGACAGTGCTAACTGAGCTATCAAGTTTACTTTTCAGATATTGGAGTACTGTTTTGAGTGGAGGTGAACTGGTTGAACTTTAAACTTATCTCTCTTTCAGCAAGCTCACATTGGAGATAAACAAGAGCCTACTGCCATAAAGGAGAGCTTTCAATTGTAGCAGCCTGCATCTTGCAACAGCATCTTTGGGATCTTTGTCATTGGAGAGATGTTGAACTCTTTGGAGTCGAGCTCTTTATTGGAGGAATTTTTAGGTTTCCCTGAATGACACCATTAGTTCCACATCATCCATTCAGGAGATGTCTACAAGAAGACTCCATTCTTGATGAGATCAGATCATAATCAGAGCTACAGGTGCAGTTACACAGATGTAGATCAGGCCTTGCCCAATCAGGTATTTGGCTTGATGAGAGCCAAAGGATGGAGCTTGATGCAGTCAGTGCTAGCTTCTGAGCATGAGAATCACATCTACAAAGTATGAAGGATCAGCTGCCAGACCTCTCCAACTCAAAAAGTTGAGTTAACTACCAAGCTGGATATTGTGCGATTTTTCAGAGGAGCACCAGGATCGATAAAAGTGGAATGGAAGACCAACTTCACATTGATTTTCAACTCGATCCTAACAGGCATGATCAGTGCCAATTCAATAGAAATGGCTGCCAATATTGAACAAATGGATGAACTCATTTTTTGGAGGAATACAGTTGCAAGGTTTGTTCAGCTTGCCTGTGCTTGCATGTTAAAGTAGACTCGGGATGATCTGAGTTGAGGCAGAAGTCAGTGCTTGTGGTGACACTCTACAAGTTCCATTTGGAGCATCGTATGATTTTCAAGTTTTGTACGATAGGAGTTTGCAGAGAGTGCTAGGTTTAGATACAGTTGCAAAGATCAACTTCAAGTGGCAGTTTAATTAGTTAACGAAGGTACATGTAAAGTGAGTTTCCAATCATGGCTCAGAGTGGAGATTTTCAAGCTTGATGGAGGAGCTCATCGCCCAGGCTCTGCTGAGTTGGCTCAGCAAGCCAACCACCGATTGCTTCAGGCTATTTTTGGTCTTTTCATCTAGCAGGTAGATGACCCCCCATTCAGTCGCCAAACCTATCCTCAAGGAATTTCCCCACCATAATTTAATTAAATTAATAATATTTTTAAAAATATTTTAAGTCCCATGTTTATTAATTGATTCAGAGCAAACATCATGTTTCTGAGGTTCTCTCAGATATTCCTTCTAACTCCCCAGGCCGAAGAAGGATTAGGAGTCAAGCTCTGAGAAAATGTGAATGACACGTTGCATTGAAAGCTTCTTAATTGGTTCTGATCGAGGACTAAAATTTTCCTCCGAAAAATTGGCTAAGTGTTGCATTACTATATGTATTAGGACAATAGGATTTTGTTAACCGTACGAAATTAGTAGTAGTGTCTGATCAAGAAGCGATAACGGACATCTGGGCCGCGTAGGCGACGAACCGGGCCAATAATGTATAGTACGGTAATAGTCCAAAAGTACAACTAGGACATGTTGTGGCCAAAAAGGCGCGATATTTGTCGTAAGTGGTCCGGTAATCAGTTACAAGGATGCACAAAGAAAAATGGGACAAAAAGACGAGAAGTACGCGGATCTACGAAGGGGCCGATTAGACCAATTAGAATCATGCCACGTGTCCTCATTGAGAAAAATCAAATAAGGACAAAGGGGCGAGTTTTCGAGCACCGAGCCGATACCAATAGGATAGTGCCACGTGTCCCATTTGTAAAAAGTCTACGAGGAAATGTTAAAGGAAAGCCCGCCGTGAAAGTAGAGGAGAGAGAATTATCTTATCTTAATCAGATAAGCCTGCCACATGTCATCCAGAGTGGCAGAGCGTGGGATGGAATTCAAAAATCCATTTGTCAGAGTGGATTTCTTATCCTAAATCCTTAGATCGCCATAACTTTGGATCCAGAACTCGGATTTAGAAGTTCTTTATATCAATGGAAAGCTGGTAAAATCCTCTACTCATTTAGCATAGAAGGAAGTAGTGCATTTTGGTTCAATATTGTATGATGTAAGTGCGTAAAGGAACGCCATCTGGTGCGAAAGGTGTGTTAAACAGAAGCCATGCGTCAACGAACAGGTGTAATGCAGCAGACAGTTTCTTCCATAGCTATCTGGTAGGAAGCCCGCCGTGAAGTCAGGATAACACGTTGAAGTACCTGCCATGGGTGAGATGAGTTAAGTGTATTCTGGAGGTGGTTGGGGTAGATATTATAATTTACTCTGATATTTCAGATTTATCATCATTCCTTCTTATCATAGTCTATGGTAGGGGCTTCTTGTGTTAAGGTTTGACATTGTTGTGTTTCCAGATTACATCCACCAAACTAAAGGCTCCTGCATTAGTAAGATAATTCATGGAGTTTTCGAGGAGCCTCCCAGTGATGGAATGTATCATAGTCACCGTTGCCTCTTGGTGACTGACAATGTTTTGAATCCGTTGCCTTTGAGACCATATCCTATGCCTGGTGGGTTAAAATTCTGGAGAGATATTCCCACTGTAGTCATTGTTGTCATTTTGAGGGTAACTCATTGCATTTCGGTTACCTGTGCATGGTGTAGTATACCATGGTATAAGATCATGTGTTTATTCCATGCAATAGCTTATGTTACTTCATTCCTCGGTAAAGTTACCTCCTTAGCTTACCGTGATTTTTATGTATTTCTCTCACAGTAACTTCACTTTTTAGTTAGATTAGTTTTTGGGTAAACCTCTGCGTTTCATTGGTGCATCTGAACAGAGGAATAGGAACCAGCCTTTCTCTAGAGAATCCTTTCTCATTTTCAAGTCCCACACTTGGAGGAAGGATTCAATGTTATGCAATCACACTAGATGTCTGAGTGATCAACCTAGAAACTTGATCTGTATCCAGGGGGTGCTGTGATTTCGTATCAACAATTCCTATTTTTTCAGCCCAATCTAATGAAGATGCTTCCTCTTTCATTCAAGAGTTTAAACGATCTTGTATTTGTAATGGCCTCATAAGAAGGGAACAATGGACTGAATTTTTTCCTACCTTTTTGGATGGTTCAGCACTTAGGTGGTTTGAAACACTAGGTGATAATGTGAAAAATTCATGGGATTTATTAATTGAAAGTTTTCTTGAAGAATTTGGTGAACAACAGAAATATGTAGATCTCATGATCGATATCACAAAGCTATCCCAAGGAGAGAAGGAGAAGATAAGGGATTATCATGCTCGTGTTCTAGAGCTAAGGAGGAAGCTCGATGCCTAGATCTGGAAGGAAGGATTAGCGGATGGGTTGATGAATGGCGTGGATAATCTCCTCTGTAAGCACTTCATTCTTGGGATGAAGTCAGAGATCAAACAACGCGTGAAGTATGACCGCCCAGCTACCATTGAACAAGCAAAGGAGATTGCAAGAAGGCAAGAAGAAAGCATGGAAGAGGAGCCCAAAGAAATTGTTGCTAAAGTAGAGCCTACACCAACACCTTTGGTCCAGAATCCACAACCACTCCCGGTGAGTACAAATATTTCTCCTAGTACATCTACGGAGTATGAAGATCTGCTCAAAAAGATGGGTCAGTTAACTATTAATCTTCTTCAAGGAAAAAAAATTCGTTCTCAGGGAGGAGATAGAGGTCCAAAAAGAAATATTTCTGAAGTTGTTTGTTATGGTTGTTATAAAAAGGGTCATTATAAGTATAATTGTCCAGATAGAGCTTCTACATCTAGTACAAGAGATAATAATAAAGGAAAAGCACCTGTGAATTCTTTTTATGTAGTAGATAAGAGCAGAAATAATGAAGTAGATGTGTTTCTAACAAAAAAAAAAAAAAAAAAAGATAGCCAAGATGGAAATGATCCTAAGAAGATAAAAGGAGAAACTAGTAAGAAACATAGGAGAAGAAAGTTGGGTTTGCAGGATTTTCTGATTTCACAGGGACAAGGACCATACTCCATCTTAGAAGATCTGTCCAAAAGGCCTGCAAATATTACATATGGTCAACTCTTGGCTATGTCTTCTGAGAAGAGACGGGAGCTGCGAAGTGGACTCGATGCTCGACGAAAGAAGGAGGTTGAGGTCCCTGTTTTGGAGGCAGAGGCAGATCCCTATGCTCCACAAGCTGAGGTATTATGTAATGGTATTTCAATTCATGATGTC
Source organism: Taxus chinensis (assembly GCA_019776745.2). Lineage (NCBI taxonomy): Eukaryota > Viridiplantae > Streptophyta > Pinopsida > Cupressales > Taxaceae > Taxus > Taxus chinensis. The sequence continues at coordinate 679,878,810 of CM034149.1, forward strand.
TTAGTTGATGAAGGTGCTGCAGTTAATGTAATGACCGAGTCTGTAATGAATATGTTGGGTTTAAAAATTGATCGCCCTTAAACACTTATGTTAAGGTCATTAAATAAGGGAAAAACTAAACCAGAAGGTGTAGTTTCAAATGTGGCAATATCTGTTATGGATGTTGTATGTGTGGTAGACTTTCAGGGGATGAAAAATGGTACTGTTGCGTACCCAATGCTGCTGGGAAGACCACGGCTAAGGAGAGTTCATGCAAGAAACTACTGGAATGAAGGTTTCATGACACTTGGACGTGGTAGAGAGAGGGTGAAGATAAACATGATCCCTCGATATCATAAGGCAGAACCTGCGGATTCAAGTGATGAAACTGATGATTGGACATCCTCTAATTACTCTAGTACCAGTGAAGTGGGCAATGAAGATGAAGAAAGTGGCGTTGATGTTTCAATCATGGATATCGTGCCAGTCACACCAACTCATGACCCCATAAAATTATCTGAAGAAGAAGTTGATGATCATCTCCAACAAATAAAGATTGGTGATGTTGTGATGGAGAGTGAGAAGGAATCCTACCTCCAGCTCTTTCGAAGGATTCATATTTGCTATGGAGAATTCAGAATGGGTTTCTCCCATTATGATCTCAATAAAAAAGAATGGGAAGCTATGCATGGGTTTCTCCCATTGTGTTGACTACAGGAAGCTCAATAAGGCAACAAAGAAGGATCATTACCCTCTTCCATTTTCAAATAAGATCTTGGACGAAGTAGCTGGCCATGAGTGCTATAGTTTTGCTGATGGATATAGTGGCTACAACCAAGTTCGTATAGCAGAGAAAGATCAGTTGAAGACCACGTTCACCACTCCTTGGGGAACATTTGCTTATAGAGTTATGCCTTTTGGCTTGTGTAATGCTCTGGCAATATTCCAGTGTTTTGATGAATAGGGTGTTCAAACCCTACATTGGGAACTTCATCAGAGTATTTCTGGATGATTTTTGCATCTATAGGAGCAAGATGGACCACCTGCACTAGATGGAGACAACATTTCAAAGGTTAGATGAAGCACAAGCCACACTAAACCCTACAAAGTGTGTCTTTGGATGTTCTAAAGGCATTTTGTTAGGGCATGTTGTATCCAAAGATGGTATTGGTACTGATCCTGATAAAGTTTCAAAACTCAAAGAGTTACCATTTCCTATGAATAGAAGTAAGTTGAGATCATTTTTAGGCCATGTGGGTTACTATAGAAGGTTCATCAAGAATTTCTCAAAGATTTCACAGCCACTAACCCAGTTCTTGAAGAAGGATGTTACTTATAAACCAGGAAATAAGGCGCATGAAGCTTTTGGACAACTGAAGGAAGCCCTGGTGTCTTCACCTATTTTAAAGAATCCAGATTAGAGAAAGCCATTCATTGTGTACATTGATGCCTCAGATGTAGCACTAGGAAGTACTTTGAGCTAAAAGGATGAAAATGGGAATGAACATCTGGTTTACTTTGGGAGCAGACAAATGAGCAGTGCTGAGGTAAATTATACTATAACTGAAAAAGAGGCTCTAGCTATCATTTTTACTGTAAAGAAGTTTAGGAATTACTTGCTAGGGCAGAAATTTCTAGTTGTAATAGATCATCAGGCTCTAAAATATATTGTCAATAAGCCTAACCCATCAGGGAGGATAGCAAGATGGATAATTTTACTACAAGAATTTGAATTTGATATTATAGATAGGCCAGGAAAGAAGCATGTCAATGCAGATGCACTCTCTCGAGCCTTTGGTGGTTTAGGATCATCTTGTGATGATGATGATTTCCCTGATGCAACATTTTTATCCCTTGACACAATCCCTAGTGAATACATAGATATTTGGAATTATCTGAATGAATTCAAGTTCCCTGATGGTGCCAATGCAAAGACTAAGAGAAAGATTACTCAATCCAGTCGTCCATATTCTATTCTGCATGGAGTATTATTTCGAATAGGACCTGATAGACAGTACAAGAGGGCAGTTGGACGTGATCAAGGGAAGGAACTGTTAGAAGAATTCCACAATGGTACATGTGGAGGGCACTTCTCTGGACAACTTACAACAAGAAGGATTTTGGATGCAGGTTATCAGTGGCCCACTCTTTTAAAGATTGTTATAATTATTGTAAGACATGTGATATTTGTCAAACACATGGTAACCGTAAGACTTCATCAGCTCTATTATGCCCTGTTCTTCCACTTGGTCCCTTTGAAAATTGGGGAATAGACATTGTAAGTCCACTTCCAACTACCTCACGCCAAAATAAGTATATTGTAGTTGCCACAGATTATTTAACCAAGTGGGTTGAAGTTAGGCCATTGAAAACAGCTTCCATGGATGAAGTGGCAAGGTTCATATATGAACGCATTGTCACCAAATTTGGTTGTCCATTAGAAATTGTAACAGATCAAGGAAACCACTTCATTAATGAGGTGGTAGAAACCTTAGTCAATAAGTTTTCTATTAAGCATAGGAAGGCAACAATATACAAGCCAAGCACAAATGGACAGGTGGAACAAGCAAATTTTGTGTTGTGTCAAATTCTAGCAAAAGATGCAGCCTTACAGGTACATAAATGGGATAAGAGGATTCATGCAGCATTGTGGGCATATAGGGCAACATCAAAGTCAGCAACAGGATACTCCCCATTTTAGTTGGCTTATGGCATTGATCTAGTTCTTCCTATTGAGTTTGATATTCCCACAGTCAGAGTAATGGAAAATGAAAGAATGGATGAAAGTGATTCAGTAAAAGAAATGTTGGTACATCTTCATTTGCTAGAGGAAATGAGGGAAATAGCTAAGGATACAAGCTATAAGAAGAAAATGAAGCAGAAGGAATACTTTGATTAAAAGATCCGGTGGTCTCCATTTCATGTGAATGACTTGGTTCTAGTTATGATTCCAGATACAAAAAAGGAAGACACAGAAAATTTCTTCCAAAATGGATGGGGCCCTACAAAACAGCAGCTGTGCATGAAAATGGTACGTACCGACTGGAGGAATTGGATGGCACTCCCATTACGAAATGGGTCAACCACGACAAGTTGAAGATTTTCCAAGCACCAGAATAGTCTACTCCGAGGACGGAGTAGAAGCTAGGAAGGGGGAAGATGTCGACACTAAAATTTTCCTCCGTAATTTCTATTTCATTAATGTATGTATTAGGAATAGGATGTTGTTAAGTATAATTAGTAGTAGCGTCCGATAGAAGATAATGGCGCTGCCAGTACGATGCCGCCAATAATGTGTAGTACGGTAATAGTCAAAAGTACAATAGGAATGTTGTGGTAAAAAGTAAATAGTTGTCGTAAGTGGTCCAGTAATGTTAAAATGTCAAAGTTGGGGTAAGTAGAGAAGTAGGGTCTACATGATTAGGAATTAGAAATATTATATTGGTAATAAGGACAAGGAGTGATGTCATAAATATTTTGTGTATTTTATTTGTAAAAAGTCTAAAAATGTGGAACCCATGTGAAATGATAAGGTTTATCTTATCTTAAAAGATAAGCTTACATGTACAGATAAGAGTTAAGGTATGGAATATGATTTGTCATAGTGGATTTCTTATCCTATCTTAGAGATAAGATGGATAAGCCTTGAAGTTCTATAAATAAAGAGGCCACCCCCCCCCATTTAGCATAGAAGGAAGTAGTGAGAAATATTGTATGAGTAAGTGTGTAAAGGAAGCCATCAGTTTAAAGGTGTGTTGAAGAAGCCATTAAGAGGTGTAATTGTGAAGTTTCTCCCATAGTATTGGTAGAAGGCAAGTGAAGTCAATAACACTTGAAGTACCTCATATGTGAGATTGTAACAATTTCATGCTAATATTATAATTTACTCTTATATTTCAGATTTATCATCATTTCTTTTTATCATAGTCTATGGTATTCTTGTGTTATGTTTGTTGTTGTGTTTCCAGATTACATCCACCAAACTAAAGGCTGTGCATTAGTAAATAATCATAACACGAGGAGTTCCCGGTGAAGAATTATCATAGTGCCGGATTGGTGATGACAGTCCACGCATCACTCATTGATATTATGCAAGTAGCCCTACCCATAGTTCCCAATGGAGGGGCGAGATGATATGAGGTGAGATATGGGGCTGGTGATAAGGCCCAATCACCTCCCCTCCACTCCCCTATAAATATTTGGGATCTGCTTCCACTCCACACGAATGGAAACTAATCGAATTGATATAGTAGGCATCAACCTACTATCACTTTATACCATATATAAATGGAATAGATTGATAGACTCTATTCTATATCTTCTATCCTTGTAGAAATAGAGTGATATACTCAATTCTATAGAGATAGGGGTCCGCGTACCACTCGTCTATATTTTGCGAGCATTCCTACCCTCTAATTCCCAAGGGGCGGGCAAGTGGTTCACTAGTGTGCTAGTGAATAAATCATTGAGAACTAGAATCCTATTCATAAAATATAGATAGAGGGTTCATATATACATGGCACCATCCATCTATTATAGACGTGATACAACGGATTATGGATTTGATACGAGCGATGATTTTTAATCAATCTTAATCTAACATCACAAACTAGATAAATATACAAGGTTCGGATGCATCATCCCATCCAAATCAAAATACAAATCAAGATGACTAAGGTAAATGCTTTGGTTGATTCTAGTTCTCAATCCAATTTGATTTTTGATGAGGTTGTGAAGAAGCTTGGTCTTGAAACTTATGAACATCCACATCCATACCCATTGGGATGGGTGAAGAAGGGTGTAGAAATTCAAGGAAATGTAAGTTCAAGTTTGGGATAAATTCCCAATATATAGATGTATTAGAAGTTGATGTAATTCCACTTGATGCATTTGATGTTGTTTTTGGGAGCCCTTACTTGTATACCAGGGACGTTGTTTTCATGAGAAGGGAGAACCGATATAGATGGGTCAAGGATGGGGTCAGTTTCAACATCAAGGCACACCAACGCAAGTCAAACTGTTATGGTAAGTGCTAATCAAGCAAAGAGACTAATTCAGGCAAATCATTTCTGTTTACTTTTATTAAAAGAAAAACAAGATGAAATAGAGATTTCAGATATTGCTAACAAAAGGATGGAAGGTTTAGATAGCACTATTCAGTCTTTTCGAGAAGATTTCCAGACTCCCAGTAAGATTTCACCAAGACGTGAGGTAGAGCATGAGCCGGAGTTCCCTCTACAAACATCGGATTGTATGGGTAGTCTGTGCTGGAGAGTATAAAGGAGAAGAGACAACCTCGGGAATTGTTCACACTTCCACAATGTAGTCATCGTTTGAGGCATGCTTGGAATATCTTACCTACCAATCCACTAGACCTGACAGTTGGGCAGCAGGAAGAGGAAGAGATACATGTTTCGAGGGTGACTAACGCAGTGAAATTCATTGAGAAAATATGGCAAATCCATCTCAAGGTAAAAGAACACTTGGAGGAGAGACTTCAAGGTCAAGCAAGAAGAACCCAGCCACTACGGTATGGACCCTTCACCATACTTGAGAAGGTTGGAGAAGACACCTTCAGAATTGACGCGCCACACTTTAGGCGGATGTGCACAATAGCAAATTGTAGGAACTTGCAACTACCGGAGCCATCCATGCTTGACGAAGGAGAAATTCATTTGCTACCTTCCGTAGAGTATTGTGTCTTGGATTCTCAAGGAAAATTGGAGGAAGATGTAGTGTTGCGACAGGAACTAAGAGATCCATAGGAGTCTTGGCAGGTTGGACTAAAAGGGAAGACACCAAGGCAGGCCCGGTGGTACTCGAGGGAGCAAGTGAGAGAATTATTTCCTCATCTACTCCCCCACTAAGCTTTTGTGGTACCAAAAGCCTCCTAAGCAGGGGAGGTTTGACCCATAGGGATCGAAAATAACACCACTTCATCAAATCATCCAGTACCAAAAGAAGAAAATGACAAAAAATGAAGTACGGGCTGTATTTTTACAAAACTGCCTCCCTGTGCAGAGTAGAAGTCCTGTAACCGCCCCCCCATGCAGCAAGGTGGCAGTCCTGTAATCGTCAATGTGCATAGGGTGGCAGTCCTGTCTCTTTTGACGGAAAAATAAAATAAAGTTCCAAACGGTCGCAGAATTCAAAAGGTGCAACCGTGCCTCTTCCATGGATGTCTCTTCCCATTCTCCAATGCATGGGTGGACATGGGAAGCAAGTATTTAAGGAGAAGAGCAAGTGGGAGTTTGGCATTCGATTCATGGGAGCAAGTGAGCAAAGAATCTTTGTTGGAACTGATTTGTAGGAGCAAGGTGTATGAGAACAGAGCAAGCAAGTATTTGGTAGGAAGTGTTTACACTGTTAATTTCTTTTCAAGCTTATTGTAATCTGTATCCATTATTTAAATTGGCCTATACATAATTGGGAAGAAAGAGAAATTTCCCTTCCCGACTGGTTTTCCCTCACACCGAGGGTTTTTAGGGTAAAATTTGTGTGTTTTGTTGTTGTATTTCTTCATATCACTCTGCAAGTTAATTCTATAGCATTAGAAATCAGACACTAGCTTCAAACTTTGTCATTTTCCAAAGTTGAAAGTACAAAATTAAATTTTTGATTTTGTGAATTTCCAAAGTCGAAGTTTACAGATCAACTAGTGTGCTAGTGAATAAATCATTGAGAACTAGACTCTTATCAATAAAATATAGATAGAGGGTTTTTATATGCAGGGATCATCCATCTATGATAGATGTGATACAACTGATTATGGATGTGTTAGATCGATGATTCTTTAATCAGCCTTAATCTAACATCACAAACCAGATAGATATACAAGGTTCGGATGCATCCCATCCATTGGTCCATTGGCATAACTCTAGATGATCAGTGAGGGGCCATATAGATATATGGGTGATTCGCATCACATCTATCCCCCAAAGAGATACAACTGCCCCCCTTCAATCTTGTGCTAGTGCATAAACTATTGAGAACTAGACTCTTATCCATAAATTATAGATAGAGAGTTCTTATATATAAGGCATCATCCACCTATTACAGACATGATACAATTGATTATGGATGTGATACAACCAAACATTCTTAAATCAATCTTAACTAACTAAATAGATATATAGGGTCCGGATGCACCCTATTATAGATAGCAGAGGGCATATCCATCTAATCATTCTAAACTATAGAGTATAGAAATTCAATCACCATGAGAATAGAGTTCCTCTTTATTATAGATAGCAGAGGGCATATCCATCTAATCATTCCATACATCATTAGGGATCCCTTCGTTGGGCCCAGTGGGGAGATACTACTCCCATTAGGGATCCGTTGGTCCCATTTATTCTTTATCTAGGGGATCCCATATATAAATAGGGTGTTGCCAACCCCATCTTTGTTGGGACCAACAGGGATCCAATTTTCTTTGTTGCCATATATAAAATCTATATGGGGGAGAGGGATATTCGTTGGGGGAACCCATTAGTTCCATCTATATCTATATGTTGGAAATCCACTTTGTTGTATATAGGGGATCCCATATAAATAGGGTGCTTTATTGATTTCTGATCATCCCCCTTTCCTATTAGGGTAACCACCAGTTAGATATATAGGTTCATTTATGATCAAGGGGACCGAGTATTATAGATGGATCAAGAGAGGCTCTCTGGACTCTTCTTATTGGAACTGTATACTCTGTCGGCATACCATACTAATGCATGAGTAGCCTTGTCTCGTTATTGTGAGGAATATATACATAATGCCCAAAGGGACATGCTATGGAGAGTTAGTTTTTTAGCTAGGCCTTATCTACTCCAAATTTGATGTGCCTCGCCCCCCATTATTATGTATATCTGGGGGAGGGGTGAGCATAGCGTAGCATAACAAACAAATGGCTTGCCTCTATATCTATATCTAGAGGGTGAGGGCCATAGACACTAACCCCATAACTATAGATAATATCGTCGACCTGGGGCCTTCCTCCCCCGTTCTATATATAGATCCTTCCGAGCATAGGGCTACAACATTTGGCTTATAGACTTTAGTTTATAGCCCCCATACCATATCTAGATGGGGCACCCACTATCTAGATATATGGCTTGCCCTAGCTAATATAGAGTAGATGTGGGGGGGTGGCTCTAAAGTTTACTACCCCTCTGCTAGGGTGGGCCTGTTCCCTCTATATATATGGTGGGTAGGGGCCCATACATCATATATCTACGAGGGCCTCCCCTTCTCATTCTCTACATCTCCATTAGGGGGTGGGGGTGGGAGAGGGAGGCCCATATATATAGAGGGTCCTCACTTATATCTATAGATAGGGGTAGTCCCCCGATATATATAGATTATATTTTAGATATGCCACCCCCATTCCTATCTATAACTCTTAAGATATATACATAATATATTTGGGAGTCCTACCCTTATCTATTCTCTGCTTTCCCATCGGAGGAGGGGAGGCCCATATCCAGAGGAGATATATATAGATTAGATTGTAAATATGGCACCCTGATTCCTATCTATAACTCTAAGATATATACATCATATATTTGGGAGGCCTACCCTTCTCTATTCTCTGCATTTCCATCACGGGTGGCCCATATATCTAAAGGCTCCCCTCTTATATATATATATATATATATATATATATATATATATATATATATATAGATGTGGCACCCCCATTCTTATCTAAAACTCTAATATATATACATCATATATTTGAGAGGCCTACCCTTTTCTATTCTCTGCATTTCCATCGGGGGAGGCCCATATATCTAGAGGGCCCCCTCTTATATATATATATATATATATATATATATATATATATATATATTAGATTGTAGATGTGGCACCCCCATTCCTGTCTATAACTCTTAAGATATATTCATCATATATTTGAGAGGCCTACCCTTCTATATTCTTTGCATTTCCATCGAGGGAGGGCATGCCCATATCCAGAGGCCCCTTCCCTCTTTTATATATATATATATATATATATATATATATATATATATGGTGCCCTTGCTTCTATCTATAAGTCTAAGATAATATAGTTTGGGGTGGTGGTTGTGGTGGTGGGGTGGTGGTGGGGTTGAGGGTAGGCTCACTCTTCGCTCACAACTTCTCTCACCAATCTTCAACAACTAAACACCCCTATAGAAAAAAAAAAGATAAGATATCGCGAGGCTCACTAGTCAACCATCTCCCCTACATCCATAGTCTTGCGTCACCAATCTCCTTGCTATTTCCGCTAGAATTTGGCGAATTGGCATTCAAAAGATGTAGAATATAGGTCAACCGACATTAACTCTTCTCAACTAATAATATAAAAAATACATCTAGTTTGGGGTGGTGTGATCTGGTTTCTATACTTCAATTCCCCCCACGTATGTATGAGTAGTTTCATTCAAGCATTCAATTTTCATTTCATTTGAGCCCCTCTCCCCTCTCCACTCTCTTTATATATGAGCATAGGTCCCTACATATATCTCATTTTATCTATCCGACAATTCGGTCAATCATCATTCAAAGTTCTCTCTCAATAGACACCCACCCAACCAACTGACTAAATGGAAAAATTGACCCAACCATTTGACTAAATGGAAAAATTGACCCAACCATTTTATCAAATGGGGATGGATTGAGTGGATAGGCCTCCTGTCATTATCCCATAGCTGGATTCCTATGAGATCATTTCAGTGAATGGACGAATGCTCTCCTGTCATTATCCCATATAATATATTATATAGAAAGGGTCATACTATGTATAGTTAGAGATATATAGATAGGGGGCCTCCCTTCTACCATCTACCAACCTCCTTGTTACTTGTTGTTGTTTGCTATAATCCCGACTTGCTACTCTACTCATCACTCCACTCACACCTTGACCAAGGGGGATCGAAGATTGAAGGTCAAATCAATGACTAGTAATTTAATTTATGGAATGAATGGAAATTCATTGAGAACCCCACCTTTCTCCCTTGCCCCCCCTCATATATAAATGAGATCCCTCCCTTTATATCTGTAGGCACCCAACATGGCTATTCACTATATGATGAACATCAATTATATACGTGATATAACTGAGGGTTGAGAAATCTCTATTTAAATTGTGGGGGTAAGGGATTTGATCTAGATGGGGGTAGTGTAGGTAGATCCGGATCTGGTAAAGAGGGAAGGTAGGAGAGTGCTCCACACAATTATAGAGAGGAGTAAGGCATGGGGGAGAGGCCCCCCTATATATCTAGAGAAGGAAGGAGGTCGCCCTTTACATCTATATGGTCGAGGTGGGGTTATTTCCTATAGAAATGGTAGAGAGTAACCTCCTGAATTGGCTAACTCTATATGGAAAACATCCATTATATATGTGATACAACTGGGGGTCGAGAAATCTCTATCTAAATGGATATTCATTTAGAACCTCACCTTCTCCCTTGCCCCCTCTCATATCTATATGAGACCCCTCCCTTTATATCTGTAGGCACCCGACTTGGCTATACTCTACATGACAAACATCAATTATATACGTGATACAACAGGGGGTCGATAAATCTCTATCTCAATGGATACTCATTTAGAACACCGCCCTTCTCCCCTACCTCCCCCCCCCCTCATATCTATATGTGAACCCTCCCATTATATCTGTAGGCACCTGACACGACTAATTCTAAATGGAAAACATCCATTATATACGTGAACCGGGGGTCAAGAAATCTCTATTTAAATAGTGGAGGTAAGGGGGTTTTATCTAGATAGGGGGAGTGTAGGTAGATCCAGAGTTGGTAAAGAGGGAAGGTAGGAGGTTGCTCCACACAATTATAGAGAGGGGTAAGGCCTGAGGGAGAGGTCCCTCTATATGTATAGAGAAGCTAGGAGGGCGCCCTATACATCTATATGGTCGAGGTGGGGTTATCCCCTATAGAAAGGGTAGAGAGTAGACACCTGACTTGGCTAACTCTATATGGAAAACATCCATTATATATGTGATATAACCGGGGGTCAAGAAATATTTATCTAAATAGTGGGGATGAGGGTGAGGGCGACACATGGTTATCTACACAAAGGGAGTGTAGGTAGATCTCAATCCGGTAAAGAGGGAGTGTAGGTACATTTCTAAAGGAGGGTGCTCCACCCAACCTATAGAGAGGTGTGAGACCTAGGGGAGAGGCCCCTCTATATCTCTATAGAAGGTAGGAGGGATCCCCTCTATATCTATATGGACAGGCAGGGGTTATTCCCTATAGTAATGATGGGGTAGGCTGATCTGGTTGCCCCAATCGGCCCCATAGAGGACCATGGAGGATAGGGGCGATGATAGTTATAGAACCATATGTCATATCATGTATATGATAGACAAATGATGGGTGAATGATTCTAGGTAGATAAATAGGGTCGATCACACTGGAAGTACTAGGATACCCAGCTCCTCAAATAGCCCTGCCTTTCTGATTTAAAATTCTCTACTGGAGCCCTCTCCACCCCCATATCTCCTACACACACACACACATATATATATGTGGAGGGGGCACTATATAAATATTATTGTTCAAGGCCTCTTATAGATTATGGTTGATTGGACACCTCCATAGAGCCCTCTCCACCCCCACTCTCTCCTATATATATATTACACACACACACACACACACACACACACACACACACACACACATGGGGAGGTGCACTATATAAATATTATCGTTTAGGGCCTTTTATAGATTTTGGTTGATTTGGTACCCCATAGATCCGCTGGGAATTCAAAGACCATATAAATCGATAGGGCCGAACTAGACAATGCCTCCTGAAACTCCACCGACATTTCTTGGTATTCTTTAAGCAATGTGATGTAGCCATGAGCTTGTCTAGGGCTCCCTTGTGGAGGGACTTCCTCCTCAGCCATGAATTGGGGTTTGTAGGGCCTTGAAAAAGGGATTTCTCCTTATTTGATTCCGGGGGCTATAGGAAGACTCTTCCTTTTTGGCCGAACCGCCACCTTGCAACTTTTAAATGGCTAGGGTAAGCTGTATCAATGACTCCATCATTCTTGCTTGGTTCTTCATGATCCTCTCCAATTTTTCCATGCTGCACAGGCTGGGGGACCTTAGGAAATGTCCCTTTTTGGGGGACCTTAGGAAATGGCATAAAGCTCCCAAATCAGATTTAAACCACTGTTGTTTTAACCCTGCAAAAGCAGATCTCAAACCCTTCCTAGGGAAGCGACCTTCCTAGGGAAGTATAGCCCTTCAAAAAGGAGATAAACCTTGCAAAGAATACTTCCAACTTGTGCCAAAATTAATAGGAAACACTCATCAATCAATTGCAGTTAGAACTCAGATTTGCATGTGAAATTAATTAATTACGAAACCCTAACCAACAAACATTCCCGAGCATGCAAAAAATAGTAGAACATCACCAAAAATCACCAAACTCGAGATATTGGCTAATAACATATGGAAAATAAGATGACAAATTCAGATTTTTCAAATTGTCACCATACATACTGTTGTCAAAATTTCACCCCCCCTGGGTAATTTTGATAACATGCATCAGAATATTCAAGTCCCAGGAAAATTGATTGATTCGGGGCCAAAAATCATGTTGCTAGAGTCCCCTCAAATATTTTCTAAGTTCCCTGTCTGAGAGGAAAAGAGCAAGCTCTGAGAAAATGCAAAAGAGGTTGCAGAAGGCAAGTAGGTTGATCCAGGGAAAAATCGTAAAAATGACTAAGTCCTAGTCCTAGGGGCAGTCGGGACATCTGGGACAAAAAAGGCCCGAACCGGCCAGCTCGGCCGAAGTAAGCACAAACAGCCCGCAAAGCAACAGGGACATCTGGGACAAAAGTACGCGGCGGGCACGAAATGCCGGTTCGACCGAGAAAAAATTGGCTAACTGCTGAGAGTGACGCAAATGGGACAATCAGGCCAAAAAGGCGCGAACCGGCCGAACCAGGTGAAAAAGGGGCCAGACAGTCCAAAACCAAATGGGACAATCGGGCCAGAAAGGCGGCGAACCGGCCGAACCGGCCGAAAAGAGTCAAGTCAGTCCGAAGCAAAGTGGGACAAGTGGGCCAAAAATGCCCGAAATGCCCGAACCGGCCGAAATGAGCACAAAGGGCCCAAAATCAAATGGGACATCCGGGACAAATGGAAGCGAAGTATGCGAAGGAGCCGAAGGAGCCGAAGACCAATCAGAAACTGCCACGTGTCCTCACAAGAGAAAATTCAAAAGGTCAAAGGGACGAGTTATCAGCGCTGAACCGAACCAATGAAATGGCGCCACGTGTCCAAGTTTAAGGGGCCCACAAGCAATTTCAAAAGGAAAGCCTGCGAAAGACGGAGGAGAGAGAATTGCTCGTCCAATCAGCACGTGCCACATGTCATCCAGATGGCGAAGAGCGGGAAAACATTTTAAAATTCGTTTTGATCTGTTCCGTGCCCTAAATCTTCAGATCGCCATATCTTTCGATCCAGAGCTCAGATTTGCGCGTTCTTTATATCAACGGAAAGCTTGTGAGATTCTCTACACGTTTCCAAGGTCAATCTTGCATTTTGGTTCAGTTTGAAGAGAGAAAATAAAGAAGACGCCTCTGGCATGAAATAATAAGCAGAAGTAATGCTTCAACGAACAACTTTAATGCAACAGACAGTTCGCCACTTCTATTAGGCACGGCCCGCCGTTTTGACATGATCTGCCGCTTCTGCCAAAATCGCTCAAAGTGACAGGGTATGAGTTGGTAAGATCCTGCATGCTGATTTAATGCAGGTGCAGTCATGGGGTAGATTTCGATTTCACGTTTTCCTCTGTTTCTCTCTCATGGGCTCTTCCTATGCAATTGTAAAAGCCAGATTTGGGGCTTCTTTCTAAAAAAAAAGAGGTTGTTCATTCTTTCTGTTCGGCTCTCCCTTCTTTTCTTCTCTAAGGGTTGAAAATGGAGTTCAAACCTCCTCCCTTTCTCTGTAATGGCATTTTTTCCTTTTACCATTAATGGAATGATGTTCTGTGCAAACCTCTGGAGCAACAAAAACGTGTTCTGTGATGCATCTGTCCATCCTCTACTCATTTTTGCTTGTCTCTCTTCTTGCCTCTCTTCATTGCAGGTGTCTGGTGCATGTTTGAATGTTCATTGCAGGTCTGGAGCTGTGTTCATGGAGTTTTGGGACATTTTCTGTGTGAAATCTATCCTTGGGTTTGTGATGCTTCTGCCCATCCTTCCCAATGGCTCACCTCTCTTTGTCCCATGGCGGTTTTGATAGATGTTCAACATTCTCCTTCTCTGGTGTATCACCATTTTAGTGTAGGCTTTTGCTATTTTTTCCTTTCTCTCTCTCTCTCTGTCTCCTTGGCATGGTTAGATTAGGATTAGATTAGCTTGCCTGCACTGGAATAGCTTGTGGCAGGTAGTTTAGGAGCAGGAACCAGCCTTCTCTGGAGATTCCTCTCTCGGTTTTACAAGTCCCATGCTTGGAGAGAGGTTTCCATGTTGTGCAATCACACTGGATGCCTAGTATGATCAACCTAGAAGCCTGATGTGCATCCAGGGGTGCTGTGATTTTGCATCTAACAGTTTTGGCACGCCCGGTGGGACCTTAGAGGTCTTTCACTTCATCTTTTGCAGGTTGATGTGTCCCTGTGAAGATTTCAGCCTTTGGAGGCACTTGCAAACACATCTGGTGACTCCATCTGGTCAACAACCATCTCTGAAGTTGCAGACCTTCCTTTCCATTCATTTTCATTCATTTTCATCCATCTTTCTTTCCATCCCTTTCATTCTTTTCCATTCCATGAAGTTGTGCAATCATGACTTCATTTCCATCATGGATTTCACATCAACAACAGCAGTATATTCCCCCTCCAACACATTTTACAAATCCTCCAAATCAGCATTTTGAGCAGATTCAAGATCATTATGCATACCCATATGAGCAGCAGTGCCAAAGTCAGTTTGGCTATGGAGCTTTCCAAGAGCAAGAGTATGCATACAATCAAGACAATCAGATCCAAGATGCTGGTCTGTTGGAGAAAATCCAAAAGATGGAGGTGGGGATGGTGCAGTCCAGGGCTCAAGCACAAATGAAAGCATTTGGAATCGGTTGTGGAGCACCCTGTCCATGGGTGGGACCTTTTCCAAGGCATTACAGCCCTCAGGAGAAGCTGTGACTTCATGATAAAGATGCTGCCCCAACTTGCACAATGGACAGCAGAGATAGAGGCCTACAGACTTGTTGTTGAACAACCTTGTCAATGGGTAAGTTCTACACCATCATCTGGTTTTTCTCTTTCCATTACTCAAGCAGCACCATCTCATTTAAACTCCCCATCTGCTGTCCCATGTGTTGAATCCATCCCTCCATCCCCTAGTCTTCCACCCCATCTCGATTCTTCTTTCCTTTTCCCTTCCAAACAGTCATCCCCTCCATAAGAGCTAACAGAAATACCCCCTCCTCCAAAGAAACAAGAGGTTTCACTGCCTCCACCATGACAAAAATTTGTAAAATCAGTTGAGTTTCAGCCCATTCCTCCTCTTGCATTCCCAAATCCATGTTGGGAGGATGAAAATTAGAATGCCAGTCAAGGAAAACAACAGCAAAAAGAGAGTGCCAACAAAGATGAAGAAATTCAAAATCTGAAGAGTTGGGCTCTTAGATTTGGGATGACAAAGATCCCCTTGATGGTTAAGCCTACAGAAGAGGCTAGGGTTGGAGAAAAAATGGTGGTGAGGACTGATTTTGCTGGAGAAGAAGATCTTGTAGAAAAAATGGTGGTGAGGACTGATTTTGCTGGAGAAGAAGATCTTGTAGCCCCAACTTATCCTCTAGAGCAGCAGATTGAAGAATTTGACTTGACAAACTTCATGCTGGAGGAGGAGTTCAATCAAGAGCAAGATTCTCTTCAAACATTGGAGGAAGGAGAAGCTGATCCAGATCCAAAAGAAGAGGAGCACATTCTAGCTGTGGAGGAGAAAATTGCAGATCCAAAGGGTTTGAGCACAAAGCAGGTTATAGAAGAACCTTCAGTTCTTCTTTCTACTTCACCTTTCTCAAGTTCTATTACTGAAGAGGAGTTCGATCTCTCAAACTCAATATTGGAGAGTGAAGGAAACCATGGTGGTCAAGCTGCAGACCAAGAGGACACCATGGAGGAAGTTGAACATGAGCAGCAAGACAGCAATGAGGCAGTTTACCTGTCAGATTTGGAGGACTATTTTGATGGAGAAGAGCCGGTTGAGTTTTCACCATTCTCTCTTTCATCATCCACATTCCAAACACCAGAGCCTGCTGCCATGAAGGAGAGCTTTCATTTGCAGCAGCCTGCATCTTACAACAGCCCTTTGGAATCAAAATTGGAAGATTTAAATCTTACATGTTCTCCATCGGAGGAAGGAGAAAGGACAGAAGGATTCCACCATTTCTTCCACATCATCCATTCAAGAGGGTCTACAAGAAGACTCCATTCTCGGAGTTGAAAATCACAGCAATGGGCATATCAAATGGATCAGACCTTGCCCAATCAGGTATTTGGCTTCATTGGAGCCAAAGGAGAAGCCACAACCAGTCATGCTTGCTTCTGAGCATGAGGATGAGCTACAAAGAACCAAGGATCAGCTGCCATACCTCCCCAATCCAAATGCAGAGCAACTAAAAGAGGTATTGGATTTATTTTCAGTTGATACCTTAATGATTTAGATAGAAGACCAGCTTCTTGTTGATTTTCCATCCATCCAAACAGCCATGATCAGTGCCAAATCAATTACATGGCTGCCAATTTTGAAGAAAGGAAGCTATTTCTGCACAACCAGTTGCAGGATTTATTTAGCTTGCATTTGCTTCCAGTTAGAGTAGAGTAGCTAGGTTTGCTTTCAGTAGAAGAAGTGCTTGTGCACACTCTGCATGTTCCATTTGGGGCATGTATGATTTTCAGTTTTGTACATAGTTTTGGTGTTGCTGGTTCTACTCTTGCACAGTTCATTTCAGTGGCATCTTGGTGAAGACACTCCAGGTTCAATGGGTTTGCAAGTGGCTCAGAGGGGAGGTTTTCAAAGTTCATATCAGTTGCAGGTTGCAACTCATGACTCCATGCCCAATGGATGCTTCAGGCTACAGATCATTCATCTAGCAGGCAGATGACCCCGCTGAGTCGCCAAACTGTTGTCAAAATTTCACCCCCCCCTGGGTAATTTTGATAACATGCATCAGAATATTCAAGTCCCAGGAAAATTGATTGATTCGGGGCTAAAAATCATGTTGCTAGAGTCCCCTCAAATATTTTCTAAGTTCCCTGTCTGAGAGGAAAAGAGCAAGCTCTGAGAAAATGCGAAAAAGAGGTTGCAGAAGGCAAGTAGGTTGATCCAGGGAAAAATCGTAAAAATGACTAAGTCCTAGTCCTAGGGGCAGTCGGGACATCTGGGACAAAAAAGGCCCGAACCGGCCGGCTTGGCCGAAGTAAGCACAAACAGCCCGCAAAGCAACAGGGACATCTGGGACAAAAGTACGCGGCGGGCGCGAAATGTCGGTTCGACCGAGAAAAAATTGGCTAACTGTTAAGAGTGACGCAAATAGGACAATCAGGCCAAAAAGGCATGAACCGGCCGAACCGGGCGAAAAAAGTGCCAGACAGTCCAAAATCAAATGGGACAATTGGGCCAAAAGGCGGCGAACCGGCCGAACCGGCCGAAAAGAGTCAAGTCAGTCCGAAGCAAAGTGGGACAAATGGACGCAAAAATGCCCGAAATGCCCGAACCGGCCGAAATGAGCACAAAGGGCCCAAAATCAAATGGGACATCCAGGAAAAATGGAAGCGAAGTACGCGAAGGAGCCGAAGACCAATCAGAAACTGCCACGTGTCCTCACAAGAGAAAAATTCAAAAGGTCAAAGGGACGAGTTATCGAGCGCTGAACCGAACCAATGAAATGGTGCCACGTGTCCAAGTTTAAGGGGCCCACAAGCAATTTCAAAAGGAAAGCCCGCGAAAGACGGAGGAGAGAGAATTGCTCGTCCAATCAGCACGTGCCACGTGTCGTCTAGATGGCAAAGAGTGGGAAAACATTTTAAAATTCGTTTTGATTTGTTCCGTGCCCTAAATCTTCAAATCGCCATATCTTTCGATCCAGAGCTCAAATTTGTGCGTTCTTTATATCAACGGAAAGCTTGTTGAGATTCTCTACACGTTTCCAGGGTAAATATTACAGTTTTGGTGCAGTTTGAAGAGAGAAAATCAAGAAGACGCCTCTGGTCACGAAATAATAAGCCAGAAGTAATGCTTTCAACGAACAACATTTTAATGCTAACAGACAGTTCGCATTCTTCTTCTGTTACGGCCAGAAGTGACATTTTAGCCGCCAAATTAATGACAAATGGGTCGCATCTCGCTCGCAAAATCTGCTCATAAGTGACAGGGTATGAGTTGGTAAGATCCTCCATGCTGATTTAATGGAGGTGCAGTCATGGGGCAGATGGGCTTGCACGTTTCCTCTCTCTGTTTCTCTCTCATGGGCTCTTCCTATGCAATTGTAAAAGCCAGATTTGGGGCATTTCTTTTAAAAAAAAAAGAGGTTGTTCATTCTTTCTGCTCGGCTCTCCCTTCTTTTCTTCTCTAGGGTTGAAAATGGAGTTCGAACCTCCTCCCTTTCTCTGTAATGGCGTTCCTGCCTTTTACCATTAATGGAATGATGTTCTGTGCAAACCTCTGGAGCAACAAAAACATGTTTTGTGATGCATCTATCCATCCTCTCCTCGTTTTTTCTTGTTCTCTTCTTGCCTCTCTTCATTGCAGGTGTCTGGTGCATGTTTGAATGTTCATTGCAGGTCTGGAGCTGTGTTCATGGAGTTTTGGGACATTTTCTGTGTGAAATCTATCCTTGGGTTTGTGATGCTTCTGTCCATCCTTCCCAATGGCTCACCTCTCTTTGTCCCATGGTGGTTTTGATAGATGTTCAACATTCTCCTTCTTTGGTGTATCACCGTTTTAGTGTAGGCTTTTGCTGTTTTTTTCCTTCTCTCTCTCTCTCTGTCTCCTTGGCATGGTTAGATTAGGATTAGATTAGCTTGCCTGCACTGGAATAGCTTGTGGCAGGTAGTTTAGGAGCAGGAACCAACCTTTTCTGGAGATTCCTCTCTCGGTTTTACAAGTCCCACGCTTGGAGAGAGGTTTCCATGTTATGCAATCACATTGGATGCCTAATTATGATCAACCTAGAAACTCTGATCTGCAACCAGGGGTGCTGTGATTTTGCACTAACACATACCAAATTACCACATCAACCTAGGTCGTTCCACTTGAAATAAAATATATTTTGCATCAAAGATACAACACTTGCAAGAGAAAGATACTTAATTCCTTTTCCAGCTAGCTTGCATATCAAAAACCTTATGAAGGGTTTTCGTTCCTTCATAAGTGTCCCCAACCAACGGTTTTTGTCCTTGGCGGAGATCCTCAACTCAAGGGGTTTCGTCCTTGAGAGAGAGAGAGTAAAAGGGATACACTAGCCAACTTTCACCAAATAAGAATAAACTCCAAAACATGATTCATTAATGCCCAAATGACCTCCTTAAATAGGCTTAAGGAGTGCATTAAGAAAACATTACATCATCGTTGATCCCTTAAAGTAATTGCATATTAAATATTAAAAAGGTTATTGGAGCCTACATGCTCACAATACCATTAATACTAAACTACTTAAATTCCTCTATTGGAGCAAAAAGGCTTCCAATAGGATAAATCATAATAAATGAAAACGACTATCTAATCAATAATAAAAATATAATCCAGATTTCCCCTTGCTTTTCTCCTTAGACCCACAGGGAAAGAATGGGTTAAGGACTTCAACATTTAGCCTCCAGAAAGGGACATGATAATAAGCTATAAGGTGTTGTTAGGATTAAAGGTGTTTGCTAATCTTGAGCTGTTTACAGGTTTTTAAAAACCTATTTTCCCTCGGCCCCAACTGTTTAACTAACAGGCATTTATTTCCTTTTTGGCCGTTGGCTATTTTTATATTTTGCCTACCTCATCGACAGACCACATGTCTATTTTTGTCCTTTTTTATTCTAAGTCTTCGGGCATACATAAGTCCGTGGAATCAATTCTATTTGATATATCTTCCGGGTTCGGGCTCTTAGTCAAGGCGAGTCAGCAGATATCTCGACCATCCAAGGCAGGACACGTGGCATGATTCCATCCCTTTCTATAGTGATGGGCTCCGACGGACGTGAAAACCTTGGAATTAAGCCACAACTTATATTTTGTTGGGTCCGAATTATATGCAGTCTTGCAGTCATCCCTTTCTATAGTTATATTAACCACAACAATTTCGTTGGGCGTACACATGTCATGTTAACGTCTTAATAGAGCCAATAGTCTAGGTCATTCACAACAAAGAGTTGCGATGCGAAGCCGCAACCAATATATGTTTAGCACAAAGCCAAGAAGACTGACAAGTGTGAAGTGCATAGAGCCTTCCTATTGGATGGAGCTTTGCGTACTGATAGGGTCTATAAGAACAGACTGACAGGTGCAACAATGCGGTGGAGCTTTCTCATTGGTCTAAGCCTCATGTCGCAGGATTGAGGATATCTAAAGCCCGACACCACAACCAATATAAGGACGACATGTGGAGGCATTTCAGTCAAACTAATGGCAATGGATTTGAATGGATTTTAAAGTCGTGAAGAGATGGAGCTAAATATATTTGCGGGTTTGTGTCGGAGGACGTCTTTTGAAAGACACAAGGAGCTATATAATTGGCTCGACTAGAATAGCAAAGACAATGAAAGAAAAAAAATATATGCAACAACATACAGAGAAGGCATAATACAGAGAATATATCGAAAAAGAGCCATAGCTCGAGGCATTATATAAAAGAAGAAAGACACGTGCAGTAGCACAAAGCCAAAAGAAGAAAGACAAGAAGAATATAGAGCAACAACTGATAGAGGAGACATTTTTTTAAAGAAAAAGAAGCAAACAACATGACACAAGAAGAGAAACAAAAAGAATGTGCAGATCCATAGCTCTGAGTCTGTAAAAGATTTTTAAATCGAATATAATAGTTATATTTTGTGTGCTTTTGTGTTTTGGCTGTCTTTCCCTGTGTTGGTTGCAGTTGGCACCAAATTTTGCCAACAATTTGGTATCAAAGTTGTAGTTGTTTGAGCTTTTGAGGTTTTAATTTATGGGTTTTAGTTTTTGAGTTTAATGGCTTCTACTAGTAGTAACTCGTGGCAACAACCTCCAACATTTGATGGGAAGAATTATGATATCTGGTGTATCAAGATGAAGACATTGTTCGCTTCTCAAGAGCTATGGGAACTAGTTGAAGGAGGATATGTAGAGGTAGCAGACCAGGATTCTTTCAAAGCACTCACACAAGCTGAGAAGAATGTCTTTGAAAGAAAATAGAAGAAAGGATGCAAAGACTTTAAGCTATATTCAAAATGTTGTAACTGATTCAATTTTCCCAAGGATAACAGCAGCTATAAACTCCAAACAAGCATTGGGACACCTTGCAAAATGCTTATCACGAAAGTGACAAGGTGAAGGTAGTCAGATTGTAGATTTTGCGGAGAGATTTTGAGACTCTTATCATGGAAGAATCAGAATCAATAAATGATTTTTTCACAAGAACAATGACCATATTCAATCAAATGAGGACTAATGGAGATATTGTTGAAGAACATAGGATCATAGAGAAGGTATTGAGGAGCCTTCCAACCAGATTTGATCCACTTGTGCTTGCGATAGAGGAGTCTAAGGACTTGAGACAAATGATAGTTGATGAGCTGATGGGTTCTTTGCAAATCCATGAACAAAGGATGAGTAGATCAGCCAACTCCTCCAATGAACAAGCCTTCAAAACAAATACAAATGTTAGAGGCAAGGGGAGAGGAGCATACAACAGAGGAAGAGGAAGATTTAGCAACCAACAAGAAGGTGGAAGACAAAGTCATCAAGAGCCACAAACAAGAGGAAGAGGAAGGAGAAACAACACTTCCAGAGGTGGTTCTACACAAAGGTATGACAAATCAAATGTGCAATGCTATTACTGTAAAAAGTTTGGGAATTATGCTAGTGAATGTAGAAAAAAAGAATATGATTTGAGAAATCATAATCATAATGCAAGCTTCTCTAATGCAAAAGAAGTTGAGCCTGAAAAGAATGAAAAGAGTGGAACTCTGTTTTTAACTTGCAATGTAGCTGAGCAAGGAAGCAAACAAATATGGTATTTGGATAGTGCATGCTGCAATCATATGTGTGGAAACAAAGAAATGTTTAATAACATAGATGATGCAATCAGAACTGAAGTAAAAATGGGAACAAATGACAAAGGTTGCAGTTATTGGTAAAGTCAGTATAACTATTCTAACCAAGCAAGGAGACAAGAGGCAGATCAATGATGTCTTCTATGTTCCTGGATTGAAGTATAATCTTTTAAGTATTGGGCAGCTTGTGCAAAAAGGATATAAAGTAAAGTTTGAATATGGAGAATGCATAATATATGATAGAAGTGGAAGCAATAAGTAGATTGCAGCAGTGAAGATGACTCAAAACAAAATGTTTTGAGGATGCAAAGTGAAGTAGCAGTAACATCAGCTTCAAAGCAATAGCCATTGATCAATCTAATCTTTGGCATCTCAGGTATGGGAATTTGAAATATGGTGGATTGAATGTTCTTTATAAAAGCAAATGGTTAAAGGGCTGCCTCCTATTCAACAACCAGACAAAGTATGTGAAGGTTGCATATTTGGGAAGCAACATAAAAATGTTTTTCCTTCAGGTAAATCATGGAGAGAAAGCTCACCTCTTGAGCTAATACATTCAGATTTGTGTGGTCCCATGAAGACTCCCTCCATATCTAAAAGTGAGTATTTTATTACTTTTATAGATGACTTCAGTAGAAGAACATGGGTTTATTTTTTGAAAAAGAAATCAGAAACATTTGAAGTATTCAAACAATTCAAGGCCATGGTTGAGAAGCATAGTGGACATTATATAAAGACATTGAGAACTGATAGAGGGGGAGAGTATATATCAAATGAGTTTGTAAACTTCTATAAGGAGCACTGGATCAAGAAAAAATTCACAGCAAGGTATACACTTCAGCAAAATGGTGTAGCTGAGAGGAAGAATAGAACCATTCAAGAAATGGCAAGGAGCATGATCAAAGCTAGAGGATTGCTTGATGAATACTGGATTGAAGCAGTTGGGACAACAATCTATTTGCTGAATAAATGTCCCACAAAGAGTGTGAGGAACAAGATACCTCAAGAAGCATGGAGTGGAAGAAAGCCAAGTGTTGAACACTTGAGAGATTTTGGGTGTGTAGCATATGCACATGTGCCAAAGCAAAGAAGATCAAAGTGGGATAATAGAGGAGAGAAGTGCATTTTTATTGGATATACTGAGCAATCAAAAGCTTATAGATTGTATAATCCAATTATAAAAGAGCTTATAATCAGTTGGGATGTTCAATTCATTGAGGAAGCATCTTTGGGAGATGCACAAGAAGTGGAGCAGCCACAAGCAAAAGCAAATGCACCTATTATTGTTGTTGAAGCAGCAGATGGAAGACCAAACAATGCACCAAGTTGGGCACCCATTTCACAAAGGGGTGAATCTTCTCATGGCAGCAACCAACAAAGCATGCAAGGACCAACAAATGAAGCATCTTCATCATCAACTGACTCATTCCAGCAGCAAGGAATAATGAGGAGTGTTCAAGAGATTTATGAGCAATCAAGGTATGAAGAAAATGAAGATGAAATGATTAATTTTGCTTTATTTTCAGAAGTAGATCCAATTTATTTTGAAGAATTAATTAAAGATAAGAAATGGTGTGAAGCAATGGATGAAGAAATGCATGCAATAGAAAAGAATCAAACATGGGTTAGTATATCTTGAAGGAAAGGAAGTCATTGGAGTCAAGTGGGTTTATAAAACCAAAACTACTCCCGAAGGAAAATTTGAAAGACACAAGGCAAGATTAGTATGTCAAAAGCTACAAACAAAAGCCTGGATGTGATTATAATGAGATATTTGCTCCAGTAGCAAGGATAGAGACTGCGAGAACAATTATTGCCATAGCTGCTCAACATAAATGGAAACTTCATCAAATGGATGTTAAATCAACTTTCCTGAATGGAGTGTTGGAAGAAGAAGTATATGTGGGACAACCACCTGACTATGAGAATCTAGAGCATGAAAGAAAGGTATACAAGCTCAAGAAAGCATTGTATGGACTCAAACAAGCACCAAGAGCTTGGTATAGTAGGATAGATTCCTATCTGATTAGTAATGGATTTAGCAAAAGTAGTAGTGAGCCCACACTCTACATCAAAGCAAGAAAGGATGGAGAGATTTTGATTGTTGTTTTGTATGTAGATGATTTAATCTTTATTGGAAATGCAAACAAAACAATAGATGAATTTAAATCATCCATGAAGGAGTTTGAGATGACTAATTTGGGATTGTTGAAGTATTTTCTTGGCATTGAGGTCAAGCAAATGGAGCAAGGGTATTTTTGTGTCTCAAGCAAAGTATGCAAAAAAATCTTTCAAAGATTCAGAATGTTTTCCATTGCAAACCAACATCTACACCTGCAGAAATAAGTCTAAATTGATCAAAGATGATTGCAGCAGCAATGTGGATCCTAAAGATATAAAAGCATGGTAGGAAGTTTGATGTATTTAATTGCAACCAAAACCAGATATAATGTATGCAGTTAGTTTAATTTCTAGATTCATGGAGACTCCAAAGGAGACACACTGGCAAGTAGGCAAGCGTATTTTGAGGTATGGGAATGGAACAATAAATCATGGAATTTTATATGCTGCTAATAATTTCAATTAGTTTTGCAGTGATTAGTATCCTTGATGATATAAAGAGACACATATAGATATGTGATGTTTCAGGAGCCATTTCATGGGCTTCGAAGAAACAATCAGTTGTTTCATTGTCTATAGCTGAAACAAAGTATATTGCAGCAAATTCATCCGCTTGTCAAGATGATTTGGTTAAAAAAAATCCTTTTAAATTTGCACGAAGAACAAGGAGGTTCTGTTATTTTTTGTGATAATATGTCTTTAATTGCATTGTCTAAAAATCCAATTTTTCATGGCAGAAGCAAGCATATAGCCATCAAGTATCATTTTATTCGTGAACTGGTTGAGAAAGGAGAAATTGAGCTTTAATTTTGTAAGTTTGAGCTACAACTAGTTGATGTTTTTACCAAACCTTTGTCAAAAGAAAAGTTTGAGCATTTAAGAGCAAGTCTGGGTGTCGTAGATGTCCAAGAATTTAAAATCAGTCCTTGATTTGATATTGTTCGGCTCAAGATTAAGGGGGAGTGTCAGAATTAATGGTGTTTATAATCTTGAGCCGTTTGGAGGTTTTTCAAACCTGTTTTCCCTCGCCCACAACCGTTTAACTGACAGACATTTATTCCTTTTTGGCTGTTCGCTATTTTTGTATTTTTCCCGCCAAATCGACAGGCCATGTGTCTGTTTTTTCGGCTCCCTTTTTATTCTAAGTCTTTGAGCGGACATAATTCCGTGGAATCAGTTCTATTTTATATTTTTGTCAGGTCCGGGTTCTTAGTCAAGGCGAGTCAGTAGACATCTCGACCGTCCAAGGCAGGACAACGTGGCATGATTCCGCCACTCTCTCTAGCGATGGGCTCCGACGGACGTGAAACCCCCGGAATTAAGCCACAACTTATATTTCGTCGGGTCCGGCTTATGTTTTGCAGTCAACAGTTATATTAATTGACAAAGGACGTACACATGTCTACATCTTAATGGAGCCAACAGTCCAGGTCATTCACAACAAAGAGTTGCGATGCGAAGCCAAAACCAATAAATGTTTAACACGAAGCCAAGAAGACTGACAAGTGCGAAGGGCGTGGAGCCTTCCTATTGGACGGAGCTTTGCGTACTGACAGGGTCTGTAAGCAAATACTGACAGGTGCGACGACGATGAAGCTTTCTCATTGGTCTAAGCCTCGCGTCGCAGGATTGAGGATATATAAAGTCCAACATCGCAACCAATATAAGGCCGACATGTGGAGGCATTTCAATCAAACTAATGGAAATGGATTTGAGCGGATTTAAAAGCCGCAAAGAGATGGAGCTTAATATACTTTCAGGTCCGTCGTCGTAGGACATCTTTTGAAAGACACGGGAAGATATATAATTGGCTCGACTAGAATAGCAAAGACAGAGAAAGAAAAGAAATATATGCAACAACATATAGAGAAGGCATAATACAGAGAATATACAGAAAAAGAGCCGTAGATCGAGGCATTATATAAAAGAAGAAAGACATGTATAGTAGCACAGCCAAAAGAAGAAAGACAAAAAGAATATTGAGCAGCAGCTCGAGAAGACAATTTTTTGTAAGAAAGAGAAGCAAATGACAGGACACAAGAAGAGAAACAAAAAGAATGTGCAGAGCAACGTAGCTCTGAGTCTGTAAGAGCTTTTTAAATCGAATATCATAGTTATATTTTGTGTGCTTTTGTGTTTTGGCTGTGTCTTTCCCTGTGTTGGTTGCAGTTGGCACCAAATTTTGCCAACAGGTGTCTATAGTCATGAGACAGACCAAGCTCTCTTTACTCTAGTAATGGAACAACATATTAATTAGTAAGAATTTCCAACTGTTGTCTTCCTTCAAGAGGACCGAGTGGTTGCTACAAGCTAGGTATTAGCTATGGACACAAACCTTCATTGCTAGTTTGATGGAATGGTGTAATGCTCTACCTGAAGTATGCCAATTGCTTAGGAATTCCTACAACAAAAACATGTGCCAACGAGCGAAGGGTATCCTGGGGATGATATGTATGAAAAATCAATAAATTCAGAATTCAAGAAAGGGGATTTATTTCTAGATAATTTCGATTCTTATTGCTTATAAAGTATCGTAGTGGTGGTATTCAAGTTCTTTAATAAAGGTTTGCATTCTAGTAAAAAAGTGTCTTATAGATTTTGTTACAGCCTTAGCTTCCAAGTATGGCCATGCTGAATCTCAAAATTTTCTGATAAAATAGAAATATAATGGTTTGTACCCCACCCATTTGAGGATTGAATAATCTGTGCTCAATTTTAATGGATGCCAATCTGAGATAACATTGAAGTATTTAGAAATATATTTTTCAGTTGTTAAAATGTCCTTGAAGGCTCAGATCATCAACTACAATAGTGTATACCGTTTTACATCAGCTTCTGATTGAGAATTTCTGGTTAGAATTTAGAGGCTGTTATGATGAGAGAAAGTGTCCAATTGGGATTTGGACGATGGGAATGTATTATGAATAAAGGTATATTCAAGTATTTATTCTTATTCGTATTTGGACTAAGAATTTAGTTTTCTTCTGGATTCATTAGATGCTTTGATAGATATCTTTTTTTCAAGTAAAAAAGTTATCAATATTGCCTTCATATGATTAAGATCTATAATATACCTAGACTTTATTTATAAAATAACATTTTTCCTTCGAAAACAAAATATTTTATTTATGATAAAATGACATTCTATCATTAAATTGAGATAGATTTGTACGATGGGGATGGGTTATCAATTAAGTTTGATGTTGAAGTATTTTTTTCTTTTTTGTGCTAGGTATGAATTTAGTTGTCTGAAAAACAGTTATCTCGATTCATTAGATGCTTGGATATAATTGTTTTTCTATTTTTTAAATTTTAATACTCTCTTAGTATGTTAGAGATTTATAATATACCTAGTTATTTATAAAATAACGTTTTACTTCCAAGACAAAATATTTATGCTTGGCCAATGGCTGCGATTAGATTTACGATATGATGGGAATCCCTATTTCACTAAATTGAGATAGATTTGGAATCTTTGGTATTTTTTTTTATTGTGCGATGCAATAATTTTGGAGGTTTGTCCTTTTAAGTGTGACATCTTTGACAGTCGCGTGAGTGGTGAGTTTGTTATGCCCATGGAAACTTGGGTTCGAATCTTAAAAAATGCTTTCCGAATACAGCAATTTGACTGACCTGTGATACATCGTTGCAATCAGAATACATATGATCAGTTGCTACTGTTTCAAACTGGCCTGCTAGCGGTGCTGCTAATTGGGTTTTAGGGCCTTTCAAATTCTGTTTATCATATTAAAAAAACAGCGACATCTCTGACTTACATTTGATCATTCGTGATATGCAGATCATGAAGTAAGAAGGTAGCATGCTTTCAAGAGGGCATAGAGGAATGAAGGATTTGTTTTTTCCATTCCGTTCCATAACTATGTTTTTGGCTTTCCTACAATACAGAGTTGGTTTGGACTGTGCACTTGTATGATTCCTGGGCCATGTAACTAGTCTATGCCTATAGCTATGCATTTTTGTCTCTATGTTATGCTATCTATGTCCAAGTATATGCACGTCTGTCTTTTATGGATTTGAGTCTTTAGGAAACTTCCATAAACAAGGAGATTGGAGCATGTAATTTAAACTAATCTTTATTGTTGTAGGGGTTGTGATGTGAGTGATATCAACCAGATTTGTTTTTCCTTTTGTTCCTTTGTAAGGTTGATCAAATTATATATATTAAAAATATTTTTCTTCTTTTATTGGCACTGGAACCTCCCGTGATTACATATTTCTATAGTATATGAAGTCTCTCCAAGACGAATACAACCCAACCTCAGATTCTATATAGGTATGTTCTAAGGATGTTTGTCAAAATGGCTACATATTTGTTAATATCTGCTTTCATATTTTTACCCCTACTTTTGGCATCAAAACTTATAATTCCAAAAACTAAAACTTTAGATATGCATGGGACTTAATGTATAAATCTGTTCCTGGACCTTAGATGATTTTATAATGCTTTTAAAAATATGTATCCATGTTTTTTGGTATAATTTTGCTTTCCAGTCTTTCATTGATAACATATAAAATCCGAATATTTTATGTAAATCCCAACACTCACATACATTGAACATCTCATTAACTATACACCACTTCAATACATCCTTTAAAACTGTTTTTAAAGATTGCATATACACAGTTATGTACTTTATTTAAATTGAGTTGTGTGAGTCTCTTTGAGCAGCAACACTCATGGAGTCAAAGGCATGAGAGTGGGGCATCTATTTTTTTTAATTGAATATTTTGTCAGAATTTATGGTGGTCTGTAATCTTGAGCTGCCCTTGCAAGTATTTCAAACCTATTTTCCCTTGTTTTCTATCTACCCAGCTGACAGGTATTTATATTTTTTTTTGGCCGTTTGAATTTGAATTGCCCGACAAAGCCATGAGACAAAGGCGAAGGCAAAAAGTCCTGCAAGACAAAGGAGTGGAAAAAAGCCGTTGGACAAAGGCAAAGAAGAAACCCGTGCAACATAGTGAAGATTTGACGGTCGAGGAGCAAACACATGTCGGATTTCTGGCACCTCCCCTCGCAGATCTCCCTGGCGGACGTGAAGTCTGCGGAATAAGATATAGCTTATATTTTGTCGAGTCTGGTTTAAGTATAAGAAGTCAGCGGTCATAAATAGATCGACCAAGGCAGATACACATGACTACGTCTTAATGGAGCCAACAGTTTAAGTTAAGCTATGCAAAGGGTTGCGATGCGAAGCCACAACCAATGATCGACAAACATGAAGCTAAGAACACTGACAAATGCAAAGTACATGGAGCCTCCTCATTGATTCGGGCTTCACGTACTGACAGAGTCTATGGATAAAGACTGATAGTTGCGAGAACCGTGGAGTTCTCTTATTGGCTAATGTTTCACATGTGTCAGCCAGGGATTAAAAGGGTCTGACAACACCAAAGGGCATGGAACATTTTTATTGGTTCGCACTCTAACATGATCGATAACAAAAGGTAAAATGCGAAGGGTACGTGGAGCTTAATTATTAGGCTTAGCTTCACATCGCATAATGGGGCATATATAAAGCCCAACACTACCACCAATATATGACAGACACGTGGAAACTTATGGCAATAGATTTGGGTGGATTTCAAAGCCGCGAAGAGCTAGAGCTTAATAATATCTTTCAGGTTCGTGTTGAAAGTCAACGTCTTTTGAAAGACAAGCACAAAAGAATGCTTTGAAGGAAAATAAAAGAAAGGATGTAAAGGCTTTAAGCTACATTTAGAATGTAGTCATTGATTCAATTTTTCTAAGAATAACAACCATAAACTCCAAGCAAGCATGAGACACCTTGCAGAATGCTTATCAAGGAAGTGACAAGGTGAAGGTAGTCATGCTACAGATGCTGAGGAGAGAGTTTGAGACTCTTCTCATGAAAGAGTCAAAATCAATAAATGATTTTTTCACAAGAACAATGCCCATAGTCAATCAAATGAGGGCTAATGGAGATGTGGTTGAAGAACATAGGATCATAGAGAAGGTATTGAGGAGCCTTCCAACAAGATTTGATACAGTTGTTATTGCAATAGAGGAGTTTAAGGACTTAAAGAAAATGACAGTTGATGAGTTGATGGGTTCTTTGCAAATTCATGAACAAAGAATGAGTAGATCAACCAACTCCTCCCATGAACAAGCCTTCAAGACAAATACAAATGTTAGAGGCAGGGGGAGAGGAGCATCCATCTGAGGAATAGGAAGATTTAGCAACCAACAAGAAGGTGGAAGACAAATTCATCAAGACCCACAGACAAGAGGAAGAGGTAGAGGAAGGAGCAACATCACTTCCATAGGTGGTTCTACACAAAGGTATGACAAATCACATGTACAATGCTACTATTGCAAAAAGTATGGACACTATGCTAGTGAATGTAGAAAGAAAGAATATGATTTGAGAAATCATAATCACAATGCAAGCTTCTCTAATGCAAAAAAAGTTGAACCAGAGAAGAAGGAAAATGGTGGAACTTTCCTCCTAACTTGCAATGTAGCTGAGAAAGGAAACAAACAAGTATGGTGTTTGGATAGTGCATGAAACAACCATATGTGTGGAAACAAGGAGATGTTCAGTAACATATATGAGACAATCAGCTCTAAAGTAAATATGGGAATAGGCAATAAGTTTCCTGTGATGGGTAAAGGCATTGTATCCATTCTCACCAAGCAAGGAGACAAGAAGCATATTCATAATGTTTTCTATGTTCCAAGGTTGAAGTATAATCTTCTCAGTATTGGGAAACTTGCCCAAAATGGATACAAGGTGAAGTTTGAAAATGGAGAATGCGATTTATATGATAAAGGTGGAAGCATCAAGTTGATTGCAATAGTGCAAATGCCACAAAATAAAATGTTTCCCTTGAGGATGCAAAATGTAACAGTCGCAACAATGTTCAAGACAATAACTATTGATCAATTCACTCTATGGCATCTCAGGTATGAGCATTTGAGTTATGGTGGATTGAATGTTCTTTATAATAAGCAAAATGGTTAAAGGAATCCCTCCTATTGAACAACCAAATAAGGTTTGTGAGGCATGCATATTGGGGAAGTAACATAGAAATGCTTTTCAAACTTGTGTGGTCCCACTAAATCTCCCTCCTTGTTAAAAAAAGAGTATTTCATGACTTTTATAGATGACTTCAGCAGAAGGACATGAGTTTACTTCTTGAAAAATAAATCAAAGGAATTTGAAGTATTCAAACAATTTAAAGCCATGGTTGAGAAGTAGAGTGACCATTATATAAAGACATTGAGAATAGATAGAGAGGGAGAGTATATATCAAATGAGATTTTAAACTTCTGTAAGGAGCATGAGATCAAAAAACAATTTACAACAAGGTATACACCTCAGCAAAATGGTGTAGCTGAGTTTAAGAATAGAACCATTCAAGAAATGACAAAAAGCATGATGAAAGCTAAAGGATTTTCCAATGAATTCTGGGCAAAAGCAGTTGAGAAAGATGTCTATCTGCTGAATAGATGTCCTACAAAAAGTGTGAGGAACATGATACCTCAAGAAACATGGAGTGGAAGAAACCCAAGTGTTGAGCACTTGGGATTTTTTGGATGTGTGACATGTGCTCATGTGCCAAAGCAATGAAGAACAAAATGGGATGACAGAGGAAAGAAGTGCATTTTTATTGGATATAGTGATCAATCTAAAGCTTACAAATTATACAATCTAGTCACAACGGAGGTCATAATCAACAGAGATGTTCAATTCATTGAGGAAACATGTTAGGGAGATGCACAAGAAGTGGAGCATCCACAAGAAAATGCACCTAATATTGTTGTTTAACCAATAGATGGCAGAGCAAACAATGCACCAAGTTGGACACCCATTTCACAGAAGGCAATAACCAACAAAGCATAAAAGGACAAGCAAATGAAGCATCTAAATCATCATCAAATTCATTCCAGCAGCAAGGAAGAATGAGGATTGTTCAAGATATTTGTGAGCAATCAAGGTATGAAGAAAATGAAGATGAAATGATTAATTTTGCTTTATTTTCAGGAGCTAATCCTATTTATTATGAAGCAATTAAGGATCGTAAATGGTGTTAAGAAATGGATGAAGAAATGCATGCAATTTAAAATAATCAAACATGGGAGCTAGTAGATCTTCCAGCAAGAAAGGAAGTCATTGGAGTCAAGTGGGTTTATAAAACCAAAACTACTCGTGAAGGCAAAATTGAAAGACACAAGGCAAGGTTAGCTGTCAAAGGCTACAAACAAAGGCCTGGATGTGATTATAATGAGACATTTGCTCCAGTAGCAAGGCTAGAGACTGTGAGAACAATTATTGCCATAGTTTCTCATCATTAGTGGAATGCCCATCAAAAGGATGTTAAATCAACTTTCCTGAATGAAGTATTGGAAGAAGAAATATATGTGGGACAACCACTTGGTTATGAAATTCTAGGGCATGAAAGAAAAGTATACAAGCTCAAGAAAGCTTTGTATGGACTAAAACAAGCACCAAGAGTTTGATATAGTATAATAGATTCCTATCTGATTAGTAATGGCTTTAGCAAAAGCAACAGTGAGCCCACACTCTATCAAAGCAAACAATAGTGAGATTTTAATTGTTGTTTTGTATGTAGATGATTTAGTTTTTACTGGTAATGCAAGCAAGACAATAGATGAATTTAAATCAGCCATGAAAGGAGTTTGAGATGACTGATTTGGGATTGCTGAAGTATTTCCTTGACGTTGAGGTCAAGCAAACAGAGCAAGACATTTGTTTCTCAAGCAAAACATGCGAAAAAATATTGCAAAGATTCATAATGTTGGACAACAAACCAACATCTACACCAACACAGATAAGTCTAAAATTGACAAAAGAAGATTGCAACAATAATGTAGATCCCACAAGATACAAAAAAATGGTAGGACATTTGATGTATTTAACTACAACTAAACCAGATATAATGTATACAATTAGTTGGATATCTAGATTCATGGAGATTCCAAAAGAGACACATTGGCAAGCGTATTTTGAGGTATGTGAATAGAACAAAGAATTATGGAATTCTATATGCTACTAATGATGATTTTTAATTTGCTGGATATACAGATAGTGATTGGGAAAGTAGCCTTGATGATAGAAAGAACACATTTGGATATGTATTCAATGTTGGATCAAGAGCCATTTCATGGGCTTCAAAGAAATAGTCAGTTGTTTCATTGTCTATTGCGGAAGCAAAGTATATTGCAACAAATTCAGCCACTTGTCAGATGGTATGGTTAAGGCGAATCCTCTCAGATTTGCACAAAGAGAAACAAGGAGGTTCTATTTTTTTGTGATAATGTCTTTAATTGCATTGTCAAAGAATCTAGTCTTCCATGGCAGAAGAAAACATATAACAATTAGATATTACTTCATTCATGAACTGGTTGAGAAAGGAGAAATTGAGCTTAAGTTTTGCAAGTTAGAGCTATAACAAGCTGACATTTTTACCAAACCTCTATCTTAAGAAAGGTTAGAGTGTTTGAGACTAAGTTTGAATGTCATAGATGTCCAGGACTTTAAAATCAGTCCTTGATTTGATTTTGTTTGGCTCAAGATTAAGGGGGAGTGTTAGAATTTATTGCAGTCTGTAATCTTGAGCCGTCCTTACAGGCATTTCAAACTTGTTTTTCCCATGTTTTCTATCTACCCAGCTGACAGATATTTATATTATTTTTTGGTAGGTTTGAATTTGAATTTCTTGAAAATG
The DNA here is from genome assembly GCA_019776745.2 of Taxus chinensis. NCBI lineage: Eukaryota > Viridiplantae > Streptophyta > Pinopsida > Cupressales > Taxaceae > Taxus > Taxus chinensis. Next base: position 679,912,908 of record CM034149.1, read on the forward strand.
CCACGAGACAAAGGCAAAGGCAAAAAACTGTAAGACAAAGGAAAAGGAGAAACCCGTGCAACATAGTGAAGATCCGATGCTTGAGGAGTAGACACATGTTGGCTTTCTGGCACCTCCCCTTAGAGATCTCCCTGGATAACATGAAGTCTGTGGAATAAGATATAGCTTATATTTTGTCCAATTTAAGTATAAGCAGTCAAAAGGCATAAATAAACCGACTAAGGCAGATACACGTGGCTACGTCTTAATGGAGCCAATAGTTTAAGTTAAGTAAAGGAAAGACTTGCGATGCAAAGCCGTAACCAATCATCGACAAGCACAAAGCTAATAATTTTGACGAGTGCAAAGTACGTGGATCCTCCTCATTGGTTCGGGATTTGTATAGTGAAAGGGTCTATGGATAGAGACCGATAGTTGCGAGAACCATGGAGTTCTCTTAATGGCTAATGTTTCGTGTATGTCATTCATGGATCAAAAGGGTTTGAAAACACAGAAGGGCATGGAACGTTTCTATTGGTTCGCATTTTGACAAGATCGATAACAAAAGGTAAAATGCGAAGGGTACGTGGAACTTAATTATTGGGCTTTAGCTTCGCGTCGCAGAATGGGGGATATATAAAGCCCAACACCACCACCAATATATGACAAACACGTGGAAACTTATGGCAATAGATTTGGGCGGATTTCAAAGCCACGAAGAGTTGAATCTTAATATCTTTCGGGTCCGTGTCGAAAGTCAACGTCTTTTGAAAGACACAGGGAGCTATATAATTGGCTCGACAAAAAGAATGAACCGGGAGAGAAGAAATATATCCAACAACATAATACAGAGAGAATATAGCAGAGAAAGAGCTGTAGCTCAAGGTATTATGCAGAAGAAGAAAAACATGTGCAATAGCACAGAGCAACAACTTGAGGAGATAAAATTTTTGTAAGAAAAAGAAGCAAACATTTGGACACAAGAAGAGAAACAAAATAATGTATAGAGTTGTAGCTCTGAGTCAGTAAAAGATTTTAAATCAAATATAATAGCTATATTTGTTTGTTTTTGTGTTTTGGATTTGTCTTTCCTTGTGTGTGTTGCAATTGGTGCCAAATTTTGCCAACATTTTTCATAACAAAATTAGGACCAAATGTTTTTCATGAAACTGAAAAATAATGAGAGAATTTGTTTATATAAAGGACAAACTTTTACCCTAACTGTTACAAAAGATATTCTATGATTAGAATTAAATAATGTCTTCATATTCAGTTTGTCATTTGTACATAATTGACACATATAAACATTCACAATTGAATCTCATGGAGTTCACATGTTATTGCTTTTACAAAAATAATCAACAATTTCCTCCACAAACAATTAACAATATAATTTGAACGAATCACCGTTCTCTGTTTCATTTATATTTCATTTTCTCTTAAGTTTTCTTTCTCACTTTTGTACCCCTTATTCCACTTCCGATTATATCAGAGTCAGTTGCATTTTCAAAGCAATATATTTTCTTCATGTCAAAGTTTTGTCTATTTGTTTTTGAAAAATAAACAGTACATACTTTATAAATTGTCTTACGCTTGGTAGGACATCATCCAAATCTAGATCTGAAAATATCCATAATACATGTAATTCTCATTTGTAAGCACTTGTATCAAATAGTCATGAGATATTGATGTAGTGAGAGATTGGTAAGGCCTTAGAGGTATCATGGAAGTGAGTACTTGTGCCCCTTGGGTGATCTCACCGTATTGAGTGCTATGCAGAAGACACCCTGGGAGATCTCACCTTAATGAGTACTATGTAGCAGGCACCCTAGGAGGACTTTTTTTTTGTTTTTAATTGAATTTTTTGTAACAAAATTAGGACCCCAGTGTTTTTTATGAATCGGAAAAATAATGAGAGAGAGTATTTGTTTATATAGAGGACAAAATTTTACCCAAAATGTTACAAAGGATATTCTATGATGAGAATTAAATAATTTCTTCATATTCATTTGGGCATTTGTACATAATTGACAAATATAACACATTCACAATTGAATCTCGTGGAGTTCGTGTGTTATTTCCTTTACAAAAACAATCAATAATTTCCTCCACAAAAATAATTAACAATATAGTTTGAACGAATCACCATTCTCCTTTTCATTTATATTTCATTTTCTCTTAATTTTTCTTTTTCACTTATGCACCCCTTATTCCGCTTTCGATTATATTAGAGTTAGTTGCATTTTCAAAGCAATATATTTTCTTCATTTCAAAGGTTTTTGTTTATTTGTTTTTGAAAAATAAACAATATATACTTTAATAGTTGTCTTATGCCTGGTAGGACCTAATCTAAATTTAGATATGAAAATATGCCTAATCCATGTAATTCTCATTTGCAAGCACCTGTATAAGACATCCATGAGATATCGCCATAACAAGAGATTGGTAAAGCCTTGGAGATAGCATGGTGGTGATTTCTTGCGCCACATAGGAGATCTCGTCGTAGTGAGTGCTACGAAGAAGAAACCCTAGGAGATGTTACCGCAACTAGTACTTACTAAAGCATGCACCCTAGGAGGTCAATTTGTGGTGAGTACCCGCTGAGGCATGCACCCTGGGAGGTCTTGCTAAAATAAGTACTTGAACAATGGAGGCATGACGTGGATGAGATGTCTCTGAGGAGAGATCTGAAGCAGGGAGCTGATGAGATATCTTTGAGGCAGGATTCAGCTAGAGTAGAAAGGGATACCTTTCAGAGACCATAACTTTTTCATATGGACTCCAAATTGAGTGCCTTTTTTTTATTTCACGTAATGTTTTTGATAAAAAATACAATGGAGTTAAAAATCAAATATAAGATATCTCTATTGTGATATCTTGTGGAAGATGTGGATGGAACACAAAGCTTGGATGGAACACAAAACATCACATTCAGAAGTTAAAGCATCATGGTTGGATAATGAAGTGTTGCAAGTGGAAGCTTAAAACATCATGGAGAGATAGTCGTCTAGTGGGAAATATGATTCATCACTTGAAGGTGGTAGAAGGTCGCATATTGATGTGCCTATATAAGTGCGCATTGTTTATAAAGGGGTTTTAGTTAGTTTTTTTGAAGGATTACAAGTTCAACTCTCGGAAGAAGGTGGTAGAAGAGTTATGGAATTGGATTCCCATTGCGGGTTGTAGCAAGTTGGAATCTTTGTCTAGAACTAAATATGTGCCTTTCCTGGCGGTGAGTGATTATTCTAGAGTGATGCTATTCGAAAAGCGTCTAAAAGGTGCTAAGCAATCTTGTGCAAGCTTAAGAAAGAGAGAGTGAAGCTTTTTTCCATAAAGGGCATTCATGGCAGTAACTTGTACAATTTAGTGAATTACATAGTGGACAAGGAGTGTAGTTGCCACACCTAATGGAGTTTTTTAGGATATATCTTGTATTCACGTGTTTGGTGCTTTTTTTACTTCTCGTGTGTCTGCTTTAATTACATAGTGGACGGGGAGTGTAGTTACCAGACCCAATGGAGTTTTTTCCCAAATTGGGGTTTTTAGGATATATCTTGTATTCACGTGTTTGGTGCTTTTTTTTTACTTCTCGTGTATCTGCTTTAATTATGTTGCACATTTATTACAGTACTTCATAGCTTTCTTTTGCGTGCAGCTAAAGCTATTTTCTAGACACTTTGTAAGATAGGATTTATAAGGTCTGTGTTGGTGAAGCCTAGCATGGAACATCCACTTGGATAACAGATCAGATTGGTATCAGAGTAGGGTTTCCTTTTTCTTAAAAAGACTTCTAAAACCTTTAGCAAATTGTGTTAGTTTGTATTCTTGTGTTGCATGGTTCATTTGGTGTGACTATTTTGTAGATGGATTCCCATTAACCAAATAGCGAATGCTAGTGGAGAGTTTCTCTTGATTCCTAGGCAGTAAGGTGGGGTCAAATGTTACCACTATTATGCCTACAAAGAAACAAATGCTGACAAGCTGTCTTTGAAGGATGAGAAAACCAAATTAGAGGCATGAAAATGTGAACATAAGTTCACAAAGATGAGCATTCCTCTTGGCTAATGTACCTCCATGCAAGGGGGTTAAGAGAGACCCCATAAAAGTGTAGAGAAAGGCATGGTTAACATGGATTTCAACATAGCTTCCTTGTTGAGGACTAGGTATGGTTGTACTTGAGTTAAGGAATATTCAAAGGTAAAAACAAAGAGCTTAAGCCTCTAAGGTATATTCCATGTATGGTTATAGAGTAAATAGATGTAATGCCCCTGTTTTAGAATTGAGGCCTAATAAAGACTTCTTGCCATTCCCTTTCCGTGGCAAAGAAGAATGAATGAACAAAGGAAGGAATTGCATTTCATTTCAGTTTTCTTTTATTAGATTTAATGTTTTCTTTCAGTGTTTTTCTTTAGGAGGTAGGTTGGTTGGGTTTGGAGAAATTAAAAAGGTGATTCAAAGATAAAGTGAAGCTCCTCTTCTAATTGGCCTTTGGAGAAAAGCAAGGAGTATAAAAGGGATTGAAGTAATTCATTTGCAACCCATCTTTTGGAACATTTTACATCTACTTTGGGTTTGTTGGGCTAGTTGCTCAATACCATACCACTTGAGGACAAAAACCCTCTTGTGTGGCATCCAAGGAGAATAGAAGCCTTCCTTGTGGCTGGGTGGAGAACGAAAACTCACCATAGTCATTCATTGAAGGCATTGCTTGAAGAATTGCTTGCTGATTGGGATCAGAGACATCAAGAAGAAGGATTACAAAAATTTTGCATGATTTTTGGAGCTCTTTCCTAGGGGAGCGACTAGGATTTGGTGCTTTCTAGGGCACATAATTCATATCTGATTTTATATTCTGATCCTCCATAATTTATAAGGCCGGAATCTATATTTTGGTGATTTTTGGAGGGGTTTATCTACTATTTTCAGCCTTTGTTTGTGGCTGCCCTGCTGCTGTTACAAATTTACTTACAACAGTGTATCTTCACTGATTTTGTCCATTTGTTTGTTGCCAATTGGATGGATATTTATTGTCTTGGTTAAAATAATTAGTTAGAAGTATTTTTCAGCTGTTTTGCATGGTTATCTGGTGAATTATAAGCTCCTATACAATTCATCCTAGGGTTTTAAAGAATATTACAACTGTTGTGAAAAAAATCAGATCTTACTTCGCCAGGGTTTGTATGGTTTCCTTCTTTTTTAGTTTCATCCCTTAAAAAAGATATTATAGTAGTATTAGAGCTTCGGTCTTCCCATCCTGAGGGTATTTGTGCAAGACAATGACAATACAAACATGTAATGGTGACCTAGGTTCTCACCAAAGGAAGAAGTCATTCCGGAGGCAGAAACATGACATCCAGTGGGTCACAACATTGTGGCTATCTATGAAGAATATAGGGCTCTTTTGAAGGATATTTTTGATGCTATCTCACTTTCCGAATTTTTAGGGGTAAGCAAGGGTAGGTGTGGGCTCAATCCTAGACCTTGAGTACCATAGGAGGGTCTTCAACATGCCTTGGGGATGGTGACACTCTCTGCATTTGATGATTCCAACAATGGGACAACTAGAGCATGGAAGAAGATGTTAGGGTTTAACCCTAGACCAAAAGAAAGTGCTAAAGAGCCAAACCCAAAGGGGTTTCTCTTGAAAGAAGAAAAAGAAAAATAAGATCTACAGAATATAGGGCTCTTTTGAAGGACATTTGTGATGCTATCTCACTTTCCAAATTTATAGGGGTAAGCAAGGGTAGGTATAGGCCCAATTCTAGACCCCACGTACCACAAGAGGGTTTTCAACATGCCTTGGGAATGGTAACACTCTCTTTATTTGATGATTCCAACAATGGGACAGGTGAAGCATGGAAGAAGATGCTCTAGGATTTAACCCTAGAGCAGAAGAAAGTGCCAAAGAGCCAAACCCAAAGGGGTTTCTCTTGAAAGAAGAAAAGAAAAATCAGATCTGTAGGAAGGCTTTGAGGTGGAATCAACAAAGAAAGAGGTAGAAATATCTATCATTTTCCCTAAGGATGAACCATTGAATGATTTTCAAGGACAACTAGGTAAATGGACATGCGTTTGGGGAAGAGACCATGGAGCATGAGCCCAAAGAAGAAGGGAAATATGATGCACTGCATTGTGGAAAATAATTGGTGGACAGAGCCCCATTTCCGGATGATAATATTGACAAACCTCTTGCTGGATTTTCAGGAACAACAGTTAATCAGAGGCAAGTTGATGGAACACATGACTTCGGTAAGAACCATGAAGATGTCTTGAGCATGTGTCAACAAAATATGGACGAATCTAGGGCTGAAAAAGTTTCATTTGTTGAAACTAAGATGAAGGAGGAGGGCCCTTTCATGTTGGCAAGGCAAGAAGAGGTTACAAAGCTTGATGAAGATTCAACCCTAACTCCCATGATTGTTCTGGAGGAACAACATTATGAGGTAATTAATGATCATTGTTTGGGTAATACTGATGTTAGTTTAGCATGTGATGAACTCAGGGTTTGAAAGGAGGCATGATGAGCAAGAGGGTGTAGAGGAAGGGATGGTTGGAAACCCTTTCCTAAATAGATGTGATGACAGTTCAAGGGGTAGTAGGGGAAGTTCACTAAATGACAAAAGACACATACACCTTCTCAAACAACCTCCGAACGGTGTGAAGACCACTTTATGTACATGGGCCAAGATGGAATTGGTGAGAAGTTACCCCCCTTCCAAAGACCATGGTATGCTTGTAAAGGTAACCATTTTTTTTCAGTTTGGATTATATCTTAGCTGATACGCATGTGTATAGAGAAGAATTTTGGGGTCACAATGGCGAATGATTTGAGGGTAACTCAACAAAACTGATAAGGCCAAGGAGAGAGGAAGAAATACTCCACGAGGGATCAAAGATAACAATGGGTGAAGGTGTTGGACTGTTATCAACAACAGTCAAATGTGGGAGAATTACCAAGATATTCAGCCATAATAAAGTCCCGTGCATGAGTACCATTACGAGCTCGTAGCCCAAAAATATTTCAGTTTCATTGCTTACCAACATGCCAAAACAGTTCGGTTTTCACTATGATGACTATGTTGCATTGCTCTAGCACCATGATACTGTTGTGTTTTTACTCTCATGATCAGCTTGTGCCAAGTAGAAAGAAGGTAAGAGGTGAATGGTGTAGCAAAGGGGGCAAGGATGCATGGGTGTAATACCAAATTTTCTTTAGCATTGTGGGGTTGGTACCATTGTGGGCCTCAAAAGGAGATGAAGGTCTGATTGCAAGATCAATTTGATTTATAATCTCATCTTTGAATGTCCGGAAATGACTCGCGCCTTCGCATTTTGGTTCAACTCTCATACATACCAACTTTCCCAGGTAATTGGTTTTTTATTTGGCCATGGAATAGTAATGCTCGCAGATAATGACACCACTCATAAATTAATCAGAGGAGAACTTATAGTTAAGCATGGGCTGAGCATGATTAACTTTGGAGGCTTCAAGGTCACCAATGTCAATAATATTTTCATGCCTTGCAAAAATAGCATAGTACGACTGTCAAGTCTCATGGGAAGGTGCAAGGTATGTAATGTTTTTCTTGAAATTAAGCCAGGTGTAGTGACTGTTGTTTGCGGGATGCAATGGTTTGAGTATTTGGAAATTTTCATCATGGTTCTCTTCTTCATATATCAGCTCCTTGGAAGAACATAATTATAGTTGGGCATTTACAAATTCAGTCACCCAATAAGTTCATATGAGAATTTAAATTGCTGATTTTGATACAATCAGATTATGGGTTGTTTCCAGATTTGAACAACTATAAGAGTATTCATTATGAAGCCATTAAATCATGGGAAAATAATGGTAAATGGTTTCAGCTAGAGGAAACAACTACTTCAACCAACATAGCTCCAAGTTGGGTGGGAAGTCAAGTGATTCATGACTACCTTGTTTTCTATTTGCACACAAGATGATTTGTATATTTTCTTGGAAGGAAAAAATTACAACATCATTAAGAAATATCATCTTGAGAAGGTATGTGTTATAGAAATTTTCAAACCTTGGAAAGAAGGGCATTTGAATTCTTGCTCACACTCTTGGTTCCAAGATGGGAGACTTGTACATATGATATAAAAATATATGCACATCTTTTTGCTTTCAGCCCATATGGAAACAAATTATTCGTTAAAAGGGTGTACAAAAATAATAAGGCGGAAGAAGATTTGTCAAGGAAGCCACTTCCTTTCCCTTTGGATGATATTGCCCTACATATAGAGAAGATGAAGGAGACTAAGGTTTTAATTCAGCCAAGTCTGCATTTGCTTGAGGGTAAGCAAATTCGGGAAGGGAGGACTATAATGCCCCCTTTTTGAATTGAGGCCTTGAAGACTTCTTGCCATTCCCTTTTCGTGTCAAAGAAGAATGAATGAACAAGGGAAGGAATTGTGTTTCATTTCAGTTTTCTTTTATTACATTAATATTTTCTTTCAGTGTTTTCCTTTAGGAGGCAGGTTGGCTGGGTTTGGAGACATTAAAGAGGCAATTAAAAGATAAATTGAAGCTTAAGAGGTCGGTCGTTTTCTAGTTGTCCCTTTGTGCCAAGCAAGGAGTATAGAAGGGATTGAAGGACTTCATTTGCAACCCATCTTTTGGTGCATTTTACATCTACTTTTGGTTTGTTAGGGTAGTTGCTCAAATCATTATACTTGAGGACAAAAACCCTCTTGTGTGGCATCCAAGGAGGATGGAAACCTTCCTTGTGGTTGGGTGGAGAATGAAAACTCTCCATAGTGATTCATTGAAGACATATCTTGAAGACTTGCTTGTTGATTGAGATTAGAGACATCAAGAAGAAGGATTATAAAAGATTTGCATGATTTTTGGAGCTCTTTCCTAGGGGAACGACTAGGGTTTGGTGTTGGTTTGGTGCTTTCTAGGGAATATAATTCATATATGATTTTATATTCTGATACTAATTTTAGCCTTTATTTGTCGTTGTTGTGTTGATGTTACATATTTAATTACAAAAGTGTATCTTTATTGATTTTCTCCATTTATTTATTGCCAATTGGATGGATATTGATTACCGTGGTTAAAATAATTATTTAGAAGTATTTTTTAGCTGTTGTGCATGGTTATTTGGTGAATTTTAAGCTCCTATAAAATTCGCTCTAGTGTCTTAAAGAATATTACAGGTGTTATAAAAACTAGATCCATGCTTCACTTGGGTTTGCGTGGTTTCCTTCTTTTTCAGTTTCAGACCTTAAAATGGATATTACAATGGAAGAGAATGTTATTAAATTGGATATGGCTCCTATGTATAAAAATAATATTTTATTCTTAAAATTGAAAGCTTACGTTTGTCTTAATTCCTTCCATGCTACACATTGAAGAAAACCCTTTTCTCCTAATGGCCAAAAGGAGTTGGATAAATATGTGGTTTTGTGAGTGAAGGGAAGAGCAAGCAATGGAAATTGGGTGGAAAGTACAATTTCCAAGCAGATCCAAATAGTTGTTGATCAGAGATGGGTAGTTGATCGCAGAGGGAGCACAAGGAGTGAAGGGGAGCTCTGTGGAGTGTTGAGAAGGTGGTCAATTGTAGAGAAGCTTTATTGGAAGGTTACACAATTGGATTGTTGAGTTCAATAGATCTTGTTGAAAAGGTGAACGTTGGAGTTCATAAGTTGCACCTCCAAGAGAGGGCAGAAAGAGAGGGCGGAGATGTGGGTAAAATTTCCTTAATCAGCTCCTGAAGCTTCTAGGGACTTAAAAGCCTCAAATTAGGGAGGTAATATTGAAATCCGGTTATGGAAATATTCCCAATTCATACAATTATCATTTGTAAGCACTTGCATTAGATAGTTGTGTGATATCACCATAGAAAGAGCTTGGTAAAGCCTGAGATATCGTGAAAGGTATTATTTGTGCAACCCTGGGAGATCTTGTTGTAATGAATGCTACAAATAAGACACAATAAAAGGTCTTGCCGAAACAAGTACTTGCTGAGGTAGGTACCTTGGGAGGTCTTGCTAAAGCGAGTACTCAGACAATGGAGGCATCATGTGGATGAGATGTATTTGAAGCAAGATCTTGGAGCATGGAGCTGATGAGATATCTTTGAGGCAAGATCTTGTTGGAGCAATAAGGGATACCTACCATAACTTTCTAATATGGACTCCAAATCAAGTGCCATTCTTTTAGTTCACGTATTTTTTAAAGAGGAATACAATGGCGGAGTTAAAGATCAATTATAAGATATTTGTGCAGTGATATGTTGTGGAAGATGTTTTGGGTGGAATACGAAGCATCACAGGTGGAAGTTGAAGCATCATTGGTGGAAGTTGAAGCGTCACGAGTGGAAGCTAAAGCACCATAGAGAGATAGTCGTCAAGTAGGTAATATGAATCATCACTTTATGGTAGGAGGTTTCCTATTGATGTGCTTATATAAGCACACATTGTTGATAGAAGAAGGGGTTCTAGTTAGGTTTTTGAAGGATTCTTAGTTGGGCTCCAAAAAGACGAAGGTGGAAAAGGAGTTATGGAATTGGATTCCCATTACGAGTTATAACAAATTAGAGTCTTTGTTTAGAATTCATGTTGTGACTTTCCAGTGGTTCTAAGATTCGAAGGGAAGAAGTGGAAGGGGAGTTATGGAATCGAATTCCCATTGCGGGTTTTAGCAAGTTGGAGTCTTTGTGTAGAACTCAAGTTGTGACTTTCCTGGAAATGAGTGACTATTCCTGAGTGCTTCTGTTATAGAAGTGTCTGAAAGCTGCTAAGCAATCTTGTGCAAGATTTGGAGAGAGAGAGTGAAGCTTTTTTCTATAAAGGCCATTAACTACAATATCTTGTATAATTTAGTGAATTACATAGTGGAAGGGGAGTGTAGTTACCTCACCCACTAGAATTTTTTTCCCAAACTGTGTTTCTTCAGGATTAATCTTGTGTTCACATGTGTTTGGTGCTTTCTTTACTTCTCGTGTGTATGTTTTAATTATGTTGCACATTTATTCCAGTACTTCACAACTTTGTTTTGTATGTAAGTGATATGTTGTGGAAGATGTTTTGGGTGGAATATGAAGCATCACAGGTGGAAGTTGATGCATCATTGGTGGAAGTTGAAGCGTCACGAGTGGAAGCTAAAGCACCACAGAGAGATAGTCGTCAAGTAGGTAATATGAATCATCACTTTAAGGTAGAAGGTTTCCTATTGCTGTGCTTATATAAACACACATTGTTGATAGAAGAAGGGGTTCTAGTTAGGTTTTTGAAGGATTATTAGTTGGGCTCCAAAAAGACGAAGGTGGAAAAGGAGTTATGGAATTGGATTCCCATTACGAGTTATAGCAAATTAGAGTCTTTGTTTAGAATTCATGTTGTGACTTTCCAAGTGGTTGTAAGATTCGAAGGGAAGAAGTGGCATAGGAGTTATGGAATCGAATTCCCATTGCAGGTTTTAGCAAGTTGGAGTCTTTGTGTAGAACTCAAGCTGTGACTTTCCTGGAAATGAGTGACTAATCCTGAGTGCTTTTGTTATAGAAGTGTCTGAAAGTTGCTAAGAAATCTTGTGCAAGCTTTGGAGAGAGAGAGTGAAGCTTTTTTCTATAAAGGCCATTAACTACAATATCTTGTACAATTTAGTGAACTACATAGTGGAAGGGGAGTGCAGTTGCCTCACCCACTAGAATTTTTTTCCCAAACTGGGTTTCTTCGGGATATATCTTGTGTTCACATGTGTTTGGTGCTTTCTTTACTTCTCATGTGTATGTTTTAATTATGTTGCACATTTATTCCAGTACTTCACAACTTTGTTTTGTATGTAAGTGAAAGTATTTTCATTCACTTTGTAAGATAGGATTCATAAGGTCTATGTTGGTGAAGCCTAGTGTTGAATATCCACCTACCTTACGGATCAGATTGGTATCAGAGCAGGTTTTCTTTTTTGTCGTAAAAGGGTTTCTAACACCTTTTGCAAGTTGTGTCTACATTTGCGTTCTTGTGGTGCATGGTTCATGTGGTGTGACTGTTTTGCAGATGGATTCCCATAGATAGAAAATTCTAGTGGAGAGATTGTCTTGATTCCTTGGCGGTAAGACAGTGTCAAATGTTACCACTGTTATACCTATCAAGAAAAAGATGGTGCAAGGATGAAAAAACCACATCATGGGAAAGAAAAGGTCGACATAAATTCATAGAGCTGAGCATTCTGCTTGGCTAATGTACCTCTATACAAGGAGGGTTAAGAGAGTTTTCAGAAAAGTGTAGAGCAATATGTGGGTAACATGGATTTGAGCATATTTTTCTTGTTAAGGACAAGGTATGGTTGTACTTGAGTGAAGGAGGATTTGAAGGTAAAACTAAGAGCGTAAGCCTCTTAGGTATATTTTATTTATGGATATAAAGTAAATGGAAGAGAATGCTATTAAATTGGATATGGCTCCTCTTTATAAAAATAATATTCTATTTTGAATATTGAAAGCTTACAATTCTTGTAAAGTTTTCTTTCTATACATTGACGAAAATCTTTTTCTCCTGATGGCCAAAACGAGTTGGATAAAGATGTGGTTTCACAATTGAAGGAAAGATTGGTAGGAAGGGGAGAGTAAGTAGATTGGAATTGGTTTGAAAAGTACACTTCCAATCAGATTTAAATAGCTATTGATGAGAGATGGGTAGTTGATCGCAGAGGAGCCACAATGAGTGAATGGAAGCTCTGTGGAGTGTTGAGAAGGTGGTCGTTTATAGAGCATCTCTGTTGGAAGGCTACATAGTTGCATTGTTGTGTTTAGTAGACCTTCTTGTTGAAAAGGTGAACATTAGAGTTCACAAGTTGCACCTACACGAGGATGGAGATGCGGGGAAAATTTCCTCACTTAATTAGTTCTTAAAGCTTTTAGAGACTTAAAATCCTCAAGTTGGGGAGGTATGATTTGAATCTAGATATAGAAATATGCTCAATTGATGTAATACTCAGTTGTAAGTACCTGTATCACCCATTCATGAGATATCGTTGTAGCAAGAGTCTTGGTAAAGCCTTGGAGATATTGATGAAGTGATTAGTTGCGCCACTTGGGAGATCTCACCGTAGTGAGTGTTATGAAGAAGACACCATGGGAGGTCTCGCTGTAGTAAGTACTCACTAAGGTACGCACCCTAAGAGGTCTCGCTGTGGCGAGTACTCGCTAAGGTAATCACCCTGGGAGGTCTTGCAAAAGCGAGTACTCAGACAATTAAGGCATGATGTGGATGAGATATCTTTGAGGCAAGATCTTGGAGCAAAGATCTGATGTGATATCTCTTAGGCGAGATCTTGTGAGTAGAAAGGGCTATGGAGACCATAACTTCCTCATGTGAACTCCAAATCAAGTGCCATTTTTTTTAGTTCACATATTGTTTCGAGAGGAATACAATGGTGGAGTCAAAAATCAAATATAAGATAGTGATATCTCATGGAATATGAAGCGTCACAAGTGGAAGCTAAACTGTCATGGGTGGAAGTTGAAGCTTGCGAGTGGAAGCTAAAGTGTCGCAAGGAGATAGTCGTCAAATAAGGAATATGAACTATCACTTGAAGACGGAAGGTTACCTATTGATGTGCTTATATAAGCATGCATTGTTTATATAGGAAGGTTCCAGTTGGGTTTTTAAAGGATTCCAAGCTAGGCTTCAGGAAGAAGAAGGTGGTAGAGGAGTTATGGAGTTGGATCCCCGTTCGGGGTTGTGGCAAGTTAGAGTCTTTGTCAAGTTGTGAATTTCTTAGCGGTACAAAGGTTTGAGGGGAAAACGTGGCAGAGGAGTTATGGAATTGGATTCCTATTGTGGGTTTTGGAAAGTTGGAGTCTTTGTCCAAAAATCAAGTTGCGACTTTCCTGGCAGTAAGTGACTGGTCCTGAGTATTGTTGTGAGAGAAGTGTCTGAAAGGTGCTAAGAAATCTTGTGCAAGCTTTGGAGGTAGAGAAAGAGTGAAGCTATGTTCCATAAAGGCCAGTAACTTGTACAATTTAGTGAATTACATAGTAGAAGGGGAGTGCAGTTGCCTCACCCACTAGAGTTTTTTCCCAAACCGGGTTTCTTCAAGATAAATCTTGTGTTCACGTGTTTGTTTCTTTTTTTTACTTCTCATGTGTATGTTTTAATTATCCCACACCTTTATTCCATTATTAATAGATTTGTTTTGCATGTAACTGAAGCTATTTTCTAGTCACTTTGTAAGCTAGGATTCGTAAGGTCCGTGTTGGTGAAGCCTAGTGTGGGATATCCACCTAGCTTATGGATCAAATTGGTATCAGAGAAGGTTTTCCTTTTTTCTATAAAAGGGTTTCTAAAACCTCTTACAATTTATATTAGTTTGTGTTCCTGTGGTGTGACTGTTTTGTAGATGGATGCCCATCACCTAGATAAAAAATGCTAAAGGAGAGCTTGTCTTGATTCCTTCGTAGTAAGGCTGGGTGTCAAATGTTACCGTTGTTATGCCTATGAAGAAAAGGATGGTGTGAGGCATTGTTGGGTACTATGTTTTGATGGTCACGACCAGAAGTCTTTGAAGAACAAGAAAACCGCATCAGGGTATGGACATAAGCTAATAAAGTTTAGTATTCCACTTGGTTGATGTACCTCCATGCATGGGGGGTTAAGAGAGTCTCAGTGAAGCGCAGAGAAAAACATGGTCAACATGATTTTGAGCATAGTTTCCTTGTTGAGGACAAGGTGTGGCTATACTTGATCGAAGAAGGATTAGAAGGTAAAACTAAGAGGTTAAGCCTCTTAGATAGATTCCATGTATGGTTATACAATAAATGGAAGAAAATGCTATTTAATTGGATATGGATCCTCTTTATAAACATAATATCCTCTTTTAAATATTGAAAGCATACCTTTCGTTTAAAGCCTTTGATGCTACACATTGAAGAAAATACTATTCTCGTCATGGCCAAAAGGATTTTGATAAAGACGTGGTTTTGCAGTTGAAGGAAAGCGTGTAAGAAAGGGGAGAGCAAGTGGATAGAAATTGGGTTGAAAGTACAATCTCCAAGTATATCCAAATAGCTATTGATCAAAGCTCCGTGCAGTGCTAAGAAGGTGGCCAATTGTAGAGCAACTCTGTTGGAAGGCTACACAACTGGATTGCTAAGTTCAGTAGACGACCTTGTTGAAAAGGTGAACATTGGAGTTCACAAGCTGCACCTCCAAGAGAGGGAGCGGATGTGTGGAAATTTCCTCACTTAATTATTTTCTGAAGCTTTAAGGGACTTAAAAGCCTCAATTTGGGGAGGTATGATCCAAATTTGGATCAGGAAATATGCCCAATTCATGTAATTCTTATTTGTAAGAACCTGTATCAAACAATCATGAGATATCGCGTGTAGCGAGAGCTTGGAAAAGCCTCGTAGATATCATGGAAGTGATTGCTTCTGCCACCTAGAAGATCACGTTGTAGCGAGTGCTGCGAAGAAGACAACTTGGGAGGTCTCATTGCAGTGATTCATCACTAAGGCGGGCACCCTAGGAGGTTTCGTGGCAATTACTTGCTGAGACCGGAACACTGAAAGGTCTTGCTGAAGTTAGTACTCAAACAATGGAGGCATGATGTGGATGAGATGTCTCTAAGGTGAGAGATCTTGGAGTAGGGAGCGAGATGAGAAATCTCTGAGCCAAGATCTTGTTGGAGCAGAAAGAAATGCCTTTCAGAGACCATAACTTCCTCATACAGACTCCAAATCAAGTGATGTTTCTTTGATGCCACGTATTTTTTCGAGGGGAATACCATGGTTGAGTCAAACAACAAATATAAGATATCTGTACAGTGATATCTTGTGGAAGATGTTTCGGGTGGAACACAAAGCATCACAAGCGGAAGCTGAAGCATCACGAGTGGAAGCTGAAGTGTCACAAGTGGAAACTGAAGCATCACAGAGAGATAGTCATCAAGTAGGGAATACGAATCATCACTTGAAGTTGAAAGGTTTCCTGTTGATGTGCCTATATAAGCGCACTTTGTTTATAGAGGGAGGTGTTCATCTTGGTTTTTTGAAGAATTATGAGTTGGGCTCCAAGAAGGAGGAGGTGGCAGAGAAGTTATGAAATTGGATTCCCATTGCGGTTTGTAGCAAGTTGGAGGTCTTTGTCCAAAATTCAAGTTGTTACTTTCCTGGCGATTCCAAGGTTCAAAGGGAAGAAGTGGTAGAGGAGTTATACAATTGGATTCCCATTGATGGTTTTACCAAGTTGGAGTCTTTGTTCTAAACTCAAGTTGTGACTTTCTTTGAAGTCAGTGACTGTTCCCGAGTGTTGTTGTTAGGAGAAGTGTCTGAAAGGTGCTAAGAAATCTTGTGAAAGCTTTAGAGATAGAGAGAGTGAAGCTTTGTTCCATAAATGTCATTCATGGAAATAACATTTACAAGTTAGCTAATTACATAGTGGAAGGGGAGTGCAAATGCCTCATCCACTGGATTTTTTTTTTCTCAAATTAGGTTTCTCTTGGATAAATCCTTGTGTTCATGGCTTTGGTGTTTTCTTTACATCTCATATGTATGTTTTAATTATGCTGCACATTTGTTCTAATACTTCATATCTCTATTTTGCATGGAACTAGAAGCTATTTCCCAGTCACTTTGTAAGTTGGGATTCATAAGGTCTGTGTTGGTGAAGCCTAGCGTGTAATATACCTCTAGCTTATAGATCAGGAAACTTGGTAACTGTGGCCATACTTGGAAAAGCACAGGGCATCCTTTTGCCATGTTTTTGTACAATTGTTTGATGAGCTATTTTTAGATGGGCATGCCATAACATGTTGATATACAGGTAAAAAACTGAAAACATGATACTTTGATTGGTGTTGCGGGTATAGAAATCTAAAAAAATTTAGATCATTAGCACCCACTGGTGTTGAAGAGAAATAAGTACCGCCTTTCACCACACCTAAAATTTATAATATTAGACAATTTCTACAATTGTTTGAATGCAATATTACTATAATATTGTTGTATAGGTTCAAATGGACGATGGAATTTTGAAGGTTACTTTGTCTAAACCGGAGGGAATTCTATTCGTGTTGAATATGGTTGATTGATCATTGAACAATTTGGTAGAAATACTCAACGAATAAGCAAAGCCAAATTAAAGGTTAGGAGCGCTCTAAACAATAACTGAAGTGGACGCCCCTTCTTACATTTTTAGTTGGTAATATTTTTTTCAGCACTTAAATAAATAAAAGCTATGTAGCTTATTTTATTTAAAAGGTTGTATAAGGATAATAATAAATGACTAATGTAGAGAAATTGGTATACAAAAGAAAATATATATATTCTCTAAAAATTTTCAAATAAGTAAAAATTAATAATCGGTAGCTTGAGAGAATTAATCACAGGAGGTGCTAAGAGCGCTATAAATATAATTTTTTATATAAGGCTTATTACTCATCTTATTTACCAATGTCAAGTAGGTGATGAGACTCAAAATTGAACAAAGCATCATTTATTTTCAAATAAGTAAAACTTCTTAAGAGGCTCCCCTGGTTTTGGTGAAGAGTAGTATTTGGACCAAGCCTACAAATTCTTCCATAAAAAAGAAGACATTTTTCTCAAAACATTAAGAACAAAGAATTAAAGCATTCTTTCTTTCAATTATACTTGCCTCTATTTGCTACACCAACGACATTATAAAAAATACGTGAACCTTTTCTAAGAAAAAAATCACACTAGAATTATCTAGAGCTATATTAAGAGAAAGAGTAAAAATATCAAAAAAGTTGTATAAGCTTAAAAATATACATATTTATTTTTACTTGCAAAAATATTATAATACCTTTTTATGCATATGCATGAAATATTTGCTAATTTATAATAATATCAATAGAATTAAGGTAAATAATAGTAATGTTAATTTCTAATAATAACAGAAAAATAATGAAAATCTTTAGATTTAGGTGCCCCCTAATTGTTGGCGCGCCCCTTGAACTGTTGGTGCCTTAGGCAGTTGTCTAGTCTGCATAGAGCTTAATCCCCCCTTACAAATAAGGCAACAAAGGGTATACATCTTGTACGTGATTTGAATGGCTTGATACATTAAATACTATAGGAATTATACTCGAAAGCTTGGAAAATGTTTATGTCCCTCTTGTAGGAGATCTTACTATGTTTCTCTGCATACACAATTACTTGCGATTTGTTTTCTCTTGAATACTTGAATCTTTATTACAACACTTTTTTTCATCTCCATGTTAAAATATAATATTGCAGGAATCATATTAAAAACTTGTCCTAGATTTTGACTCGTTGTGCAGAGATACCACTTGTACAACAGATGAGTGAACCATGTCAATACTCAATAAATAAGGTAACTATGAGAGTCTTGTACATTGAAACTAAGTCCTTAGTGGCACAAGTACTTGTTATTTCACATTTCACATTACTTTATTTGTCCTTCTAATTTGTGACTTGATTCTTCATTATGTTTTTATGATGTGTCAGAAATATATTTGTTTTTTTTTACAATTTATAGTTTTACAGTTAATGACTTTGATCGAAGATTGTATAGATTGGTCATAACTGTACTACATT